>CM032394.1:1307500-1907500 GCA_019049475.1 Eueides isabella | reverse complement strand
GATCATCTATATCAGTAGATGTTTCAATATCTTCTCCTTTTATCTGATCTTTTGTTTCTTTATCATCCTTTCTATCAACACTTTTATCCGATACTTGCTTATCATTATCATTACGAGATCCAATCTGATCATTATTTAATGATTTCGTATCTTTAGATAGATTCGCGTTACCGAAAATAGCATCATCGGCCTCAGATGTATCATTGCTGGAGTTACCATCGTCATTATTTTGCGAATTCATTCGAGCGTTTGCTGTAATGTCTTTAACTTCCGGTTCATTGTCTGTATCGTCGTCCACAAAAGTACCGGGTTCGGGCAAAGTGGCTTCTATGTCAGCGAGAAATGCCTTTTCTAGTTTCCAATTGTAACAGGCTAATAACAAGAATTTAACTAATCTCTTGACTCTGGTCAGTTCTTGTAGCGAACCGCCGCGGAGTAGGATGCAACAACCGAGTTGAGGTTCAGCACAACCTTCGAACACCATGAGGGTCTTATTGGGATCTAATGAGGAAAGAAAATAAGAGATTGAGCATAAATCGTTAATTTCACGTTTACACTCACTCAGCTTCACGCTGTATCCCGCACATGGCAGTGTAGGCAGAGGGAACTTGGGAACGAAATGGAAGCGTGTGACTGTAAGCGACATGTTGTGGGTTCGATCTCCAAATCTAGTGGGGAACAAAACGGAGTGTCTCAAGACTAGGTTAGCAAGTTCACTTTGCCCACCCTGCCATGTGCGTGATACAACATGAAGCGGAAATTGAGTATTTCTACCTTAATATATGAAATGGGGAAGATCCATTATAGCTTTTAGATAAGTCCTCAATTAACTCGCTATTAAATTCTTGAAATATATGTAAATACCTGTCGTGGCGCAATGGCAAAATAGTGTGACTGTAACCGAAAAGGTGGGTTCGATACCCATTCGAGGAAATGATATATTTAATATTTTCAATTTAAATATTTAATATTTTCATTTGTCCGTTCTGGTACAGGGCAAAGCGCGGCGTTGAGATCCGCCACATTAAGTTCCCAAGTTCCCTCTGCCTACCCAGTGAATATTAATACATAATTTTTAAAACACACCAAGATTACTCTTGGTATTCCAAATCCCCACTAAAATTACTCTTTCTCTACTCTCTAACCCCAAAATCCCCAAAAAAGTACTCACAGCTATTGACATAGAACTGTTCGCAAGTGCCCAACCGCGGCGTGCCAATCCTGGCATCGATGGAGGCCACCAAGTCCGCCCGGGTGGCCCGCGCCGCGCGCCGCAGCGCCCGCTCCCCCACGGCCAGCGCCAGCGCCGCGCCGCGCGCCCGCAGCGCGTCCTGCACCGCGCGCGCCGCCGACCCGCGCACCAGCACCACGCTGGGCTGCAGCGCCGCTATGCGCGCTGCGCAACGGACTAGGTACTCTTGTTCCTAGTACATACATACACATACACATGCACATATATATATATATATATATATATATATATATATATATATATATATATATATATATATATATATATATATATATATATATATATATATATATATATATTTATATATATATATATATATATATATATATATATATATATATATATATATATATATTTATATATATATATATATATATATATATATATATATATATTATTTATTGACAGCTCACCAAATTATTGACACATTTAAGAAAAATATATGTTGGTAATGTTATATTTTAACATTACCAACACAGATTTGTCAACAAATTCAATATGGCGATAGAATTAACAGTTGTGATCCGTGCACATTCGTTCAAGGAAGTAACAACGCATAAATTATTAAAGTTTTGATAAGGTGGGTGTTGTTTTATCTTACTTCAATTTCTTTATTCCTAGTTTCGTATCATTTTGGTTTTAACTTAATTACCATGAAGCTAGACGAAAGTAGATTTTTTGATGTTTTATTTACAGGTTAGAAACTTTTTACCTATTTATTTATGCGTGTCAATATTTGGTAGGAGCAAAGTATAAAATTCCATTTCAATGACATACGTGTCAATAGTTGGTGTTTGCTATACGTTTTAAATTTTAAAATTTCTAACTAAATTCAGCTTCAAACGAAGTTTAAAATATGATTAAATAAGAAATGAGTCGTGCATATATTTTGCTACCAAATGTTGACATGGGTGTCAAATGTTTAAAAACGAATTATCAACATGTTCAGTAAATTGTATCTAGTGTGTCAATAAACAATTCATTTTTCAGATTTTAAAAATGACGCCAAAGAGCAAAATACCAAAGGTAACAAGGAAGAAATATGATCCAAACTCTTTAAAAAAAAGCCTTACAGGCAGTACAAAATGGCATGACTCAAAAACTTGCCGCTAAAACTTACCAGGTACCACGGACTACAATTATTTACCATATTAAGAATCCGGACCGTAATTTACGCCCTGGTCCTTCTACTGTATTAACTGGAGAAGAGGAAAAGCTTTTGGAGGACTGGATTGATATTTGTTACAAAAAGGGATTTCCTAAAAGAAAAGAAGACCTTATTAGTAGTGTTGCTCATTTTGTGAAGAAAAAGAACAGAGCAAGTACTTTCAAGAACGGTGAGAAATGGTTTAAACTATTCTTGCGGCGTCATCCGAATATTTGTTTTCGCACACCGGAAGCAGTATCATCTGCCAGTGCGACTATTGCTGAAAACGATGTGAGAGGGTGGTTTAGACAAATTGAGGATTACCTTGAAGAAAACAATTTGTTTCATATACTTTCCGACCCCTCGCGTGTATATAACGGAGATGAAACAAACTTCCTTGTTTGTCCCAAAACAGGAGTGGTATTAGCTACAAAAGGTGCCAAAAATGTTTATGAGGTTGACAACGCACCGGCAAAGAAATCACTTACCGTTATGTTCACGTTTGGTGCAAATGGAACCACCACTCCACCTATGGTAGTTTTTCCAAATAAAAGACTATCAAGAAACATAACATCCACCATTCCTCCCGACTGGGGTATAGGACTGAGTGAAAATGGTTGGATGAAGTCTGAAATTTTCCACGATTATATACAAAGTGTTCTATATCCCAGCCTAGTGAAAACAGAGGTACAATTTCCAATTATACTTTTTGTTGATGGCCACAAATCGCATCTAACTTATATGGTAAGTGAATTATGCGCGAATTTAAACATTATACTAATTGCTCTGTACCCAAACTGCACGAGGCTCCTGCAACCTGCAGATGTTGCAGTTTTTAAACCACTTAAGCATGGTTGGCAAAAATCAGTCCTGGAATGGCGTCGTTCACATCCTTCGGAGGCTTTGACCAAAGTTTCCTTTGGGCCACTCTTGGAAAAACCATCCGACAGTGGATTTCTCCTACTAAAATTATAAATGGCTTCAGAGCCACTGGATTATGTCCGTGGAATGTTAATGCTATAGATTTCATTAAATGTCTTGGAAAAGCTACTGTTCAAAAACCACAACAGAAAGGACAATCTGAAGACAGCCCGAAGCTACTATCTGTCGAAAAATTTAAAGAGATTATAGGTGAAAGAAAGTTTATTGAAATAAAACAAAAACCATATCAATCGGCTGATTCGTATCTTAAAAGGATTTGGAACTTTTTTGAAGGAAGGCAAACAGATTTTAATGAATGAGGTGCACAGTGACGATATACCTGTAGCAGATGATCTCATAGCAAGAACCTGTAACGACATAGAGACATGTAACGATGTAAATGAGACAGTTCAGAAAGTATCAATAGGAAGTTACGTCGACCATGACTATAATAAAATAGACGTTCTTAAAGATGAAACCAATCCGAGTATCCATATTAATCCAAATGATATTTCACAATTGACACCCATGAAACTACAAGATATACTTGTGTTTCCGAAGACACCACAGAGAAAAGGCCAGAAAAATATTAAAAGAGCTCCATTCGTGTTAACATCTTCTGAATGGAAGGCACAAGAAAACGAAAAGATCAGGATCAAGGAAGAAAAAGCAGAAAGCATTAAGAAAAGAAAAGAGGAAAGACAGAAGAAGCTTCAGGAAAAAGCAGTCGTACTTAAAAAAAAATCTTCGGCATGGAAACCTAAAGTAAAAAAAAACGATTATAAAAGACGGAACCAAACCTAGAAGAAACGATTGAAAAAGACAGAGATGACTTAAAAAGTTTTTCATATCTGAAATATTTTATAAAGAAGCCCTAAGCCTAAATCCAGCTCAAGAGCAAGATAATGAAAAAGAAAATAGACAGACTTTTACATAAAATTATTAATTTGAAGACTGAATACAGAAGGTTAATTTTAATAGTTTACCTGTTTCTAATAGATTGTAAGCGAATAATTAAAGATTCTTGAGTTCTAATGTCCCTATTACTTTTTTAAGTGTAAAAATAACATACTATGTTGTTAATAAATGAGAACAATGGCGATTGTTTTTTTTATATTTTGCAAATTCAATTTATTATATATATATATATATATATATATATATATATATATATATATATATATATATATATATATATGAAGGTGCGATATAGAAGCGATTCTTATTCGAGATAATTTATTTATATTGTTTTCTCGCTCTAATAAGACTGAGTGCGGCGTATAAAATATAGATATTGTTTATGCAAGTGCAATGTAAGACATTAGCAACTACTAAATCTTAATTCAATAATAATTATTAATATTTTATTTGTATTCTTTTTAATCTTATTAAATTTTAATTTATCTTATTTGAAGTTGGGAATAAAATATGTTATTATTGAAATACATAATTTTATATGTTAAAGCTAAGTATGGCAAAGCACGGCGTTGAGTTCCGCCACTCAACTTCGGCGAAAAGTGGGGAGGACGGAAATTGAACGGAGTGTCTTAACACCAGGTTCCCAAGTTCCCTCTCACTACCCTGCCATTTGCGGGATACAGTATGAAGCTGAGTTTAATGTTACTGTCAACATAATTCATATTTTACATTAGAAATGACTTTTTTGTAACAACACAAAAACAAATTTTTAATAATTGGTGATTTTAACATCAGTAATGCTAGGTGGAGCTGCTCCGACTCTTGTACTAATCAAATTTTAAATATAGATACTGATAATATCTCGGTTCAGTCACTGTACACTTTTCTTGAATTTACGGGCTTTAGCCAATTTAATACTGTTCCTAATATTAATAAAAGATTTCTTGATTTAGTGATTGGAGATTTAAACTGTTGCGTCACCCATTGCGAGGAACCGCTGGTTGTTGAGGATTCTCATCATCCGGCTTTGCATGTTTCTCCTCGCTTTGTAAGTGTTATTAAATTGCGCCCTCCAAGTCGTTTTGTTTCTCTTTTCCATGCTGCTGATTACGATGCCATAAATTTAGAATTATCTTATATTGATTGGGCTGTGGTTATGGATGCTTGTGATGTGGACATAGCACTTAATAAATTTTATGAAGTAGTTAACTTAATAATTCAAAAATATGTTCCTACGAAAAAGTGTAAAAGTGTACGATATCCTCTGTGGTATACAAAATCGCTTATTAAAATAATTAAAGAGAAGTTAAAATTTCATAAAAAATGGAAAATATACGGGAGAATTAGTGATTATAACACTTTTAGTCTCTTACGCGATCGCCAAAAACGTGTTCAGTCTGATTGTTATGATAAATATGTCGAAAGTGCGGAAAGTAGTATCACGCGTAGCAGCAAATTCTTTTGGTCTTTTATTAAATCCAAAAAAGCTTCACCCGATATTCCTGATATAATGTACTGTGGCGAAATTCAATCATATGATGGTAGCGAAATCTGCCATCTTTTTAATTCTCATTTTCAGGCCACCTTTGCCTCAGACTCACGTTGTTGCAGTGGAAGGGATGCTTTGTTAGTGAACCACAGTCATGACAATCAAATGGTTCTGTCGATCTCTCCACTAAATTAGTTAAGAAGTATTTGAAATGTTTAGATACAGGCAAAGGCAGTGGTCCTGATGGTGTTCCTCCCATCTTTCTAAAATCTTGCTACAGTAATTTGAATGTTCCTTTATCTATTTTATTTAATATTTCTCTCCGTACTGGTAAAATGCCTAATTATGGAAACAATCTTTCGTGGTACCTGTCTATAAAACCGGAGATAGACACAATATAAAGAATTATAGACCTATATCTAAACTAAGCACTATTGCAAAATTATTCGAAAAAATTATTTATGATCAGTTATATCCTGTTGTAAGACCATTGATCATTGACCAACAGCATGGATTTATCGATGGTAGATCGACTGAAACAAACCTTTGTGAACTGACTTATCAACTCACAACGACAATGGACATGGGTGGGCAGGTGGATGTTGTGTACACGGACTTTTCAAAAGCGTTTGATAGGATCTCTCATAATTTGTTAGTAAGCAAACTTAGTGTTTTAGGTATACATGGCGATTTGCTCCGTTGGCTTGAATCCTATTTGAGGCACCGCAGTCAGGCCGTAGCTGTTAAGGGTTATTGTTCGTCATTTGTTCCTGTCACTTCCGGAGTGCCCCAGGGTTCTCATCTCGGACCGTTATTATTTAATATTTTTATAAATGACGTAACCAAATATATTCATAATTGTAGCGTTTTACTTTATGCTGACGACATGAAGATATTTAAAGTTGTTGAATCTCATAAGGAATGCGTTTTACTTCAGAAGGATCTCGAAAGCTTGGTGAATTACTGCGAACATAACCTTTTAAATTTAAACATAAACAAATGTAGCACTATAACATTTACAAGAAAGAAAAAAGCTATATCATTCGACTACAACTTACAGAATACGGTGTTGTCCAGAGTCTCTGAGGTTCGAGATTTGGGTATTGTATTAGACCAAAAGTTAACTTATAGATATCATATTGAATACGTAACGTCTAAAGCCTATCGAATGCTTGGTTTTATTCTTAGGTCTTCGAGGGAGTTTAAGGATTGCCATACGCATATTCTACTTTTTAATGCTTACGTAAGATCCCTCTTAGAATATGGTTCTACGGTATGGAGCCCGTTTTATAAAAAATATATTAATAAAATTGAAAAAATTCAATCGACATTTTTAAAACATTTGAGATTTAGATGTGCCTGTTCCGACAATTCAAACTGTAAGGTTCTTTCTAGTGTTGCCCCATTAAGTATGCACAGAGGCTTAAGGGATCAATTATTCCTTTACAAAATTGTCAATAATCTTGTTGATTCAAAAAGCCTCTTTGGTAAAATTTTATTTGACTGTCCACGTCTTAGCTCAAGAAACGAGTCACTATTTTTTGTTCCTCGTTGTAGAAATGATTATGCCAAAAATATGTTTTTGTTACGTGCATGTAAGATTTATAATAAAAATTGTAATGATTTAGATATATTCAACATGAAAATTAGTAATTATAAGAAAATTTTATGTAAATTGTCCTAGGCTTTAATACTTTAATAATTTAACTGTTTCATAGTTTAGCTTTATGTTTTTGTTTTTTATATTTTCAATTATCTGTATTAATTTTAAGTGGAAACTTTTTTTGATTTATGTTAAATTTTTGTAATTTTATTGTATACGTTCTATTTTAATTGTATGTTTCCCAAACATAAATAAAAAAAAAAAAAAAAAAAAAATGAAATGAATCAAACCTGCATCAACAGTGGTTCCAGAGACGTCAACTTCCCTTCCACCCTCTGGTAAGTGATGGAACAATCTAGAAGCAACACCGAGGGATTTTTTATCTTCTTGGGCATACCCCTAAAACGTATACAAAAATATTATTTATATAGACATTTTTTAAATTATTAATAATTTAATATATCATTGATATTGTAAATTAAAAAACATAAAATGTATAGAAAAACACTTTTATTTTAAATATTTTTAAAATCATTAATTATTTAATATAGCATCGATTTTTTTAATACTGTAAAATAGTAAATATTAGTTTTTTTAAATTAATTATACATTCATTTTTCATATAATTCTCCATTGAAGTTTATGGTCTTATGGTGATTAAATATTTCTAGTGTCAGTATTTAGTTACAGTAAAAATAGTATTTAAAGATATAATTTTATATTGAGGCCATTCGCTCTGGTAATAAAGCAAAGCGCGGCGTTGAGTTCCGCCACTCAACACGCAGTGCCTCAAATTCGACGGAAAGTGGGGAACGGAAGTGGAACGGAGTGTCTTAACACTAGGTTCCCGGGTTTCCTCTGCCTACCCTGCCTCGTGCGGGATACAGCGTGAAGCTAAAACAAAATTGTATTAAAGTTAATATGTTTATGTAAAAAAATAACTTTTTGTATTAATTTTTATTCTAATAGTACATACATATATTGAAGCCAGTCGTTGACAGGTTGGGGGTTCGATCTCCACACAAATAAATTAAATATTTAATATTTTTATTTACTCACTCTAGTAACCAGATAAAGTACGGCGTTAAGTTCCACCACTCAACACACAATGCCTCTTGATATGGAACAGAGTCTACAATAGCTTCCCAAGATCCGTCTTCTTGTTAAACGTACTCTGCCATTTGCATGATATAACGTGAAGTAAAAAAAAAAAAACATTTTAAAATAAAATTTCACAGAACACTTATTCATTCACGATGTATCCCGCACATGACAGGGTAGGCAGAGGAAACTTGGGAACCTAGTGTTAAGACACTCCGTTCCACTTCTGTTCCCCACTTTCCGCCGAATTTAAGACATTGAGTGGCGGAACTCAACGCCGAACAAAACACTTGAAATTAATAAATAATAAAAGTTACCTATGAGCAACATTCTTAGTAATAACAACGCCGTTCACGAGGCAGCTGTCGGACATGTTCCCGCCCGGCACCTTCTTCACTTGCACGTAATTGCGCACGTCTATGTCGCTACTCATCATGTCTGGGGAAAAAAACGACACAGATAATTAAGGACAGGACCTTCGGCTCGGAAGGCGGGTCTGGTGGGAGGAGCGGGCAACAAACTCATAAGTTAAAATTAAATTATAAGTTAAAATAAGTAATGCTCGTCGTGGCAAGAGTTCAAGATGTGATTGTAAACGACAGGTTCTGGGTTCGATCCCCGTTCGAATATGTGAAATATTTAATATTGTATTATGGGGTTTGGACGTAGTCTTTTAACAGTAGGTTCCCAAGTTCCTCCTGACTACCCTGCCACGTGTGGGATACAGCGTGAAGCTAAAACAAAAAAAATTAAAACATCTCAAATATTCCTTTAAAGCCATATAGCATTAGGGATATTACAAAAAACAACAAGGGCAAGTGTCAACGTCATGACATCCACTATCTAACATTCAAGTTTCAACAATTGAGTATATATGCATGAGCTAGATTCTTAAATCTCTTAAAACTGGGAGATAACCATCTAAAGATAAAACATAATTATAATCGAAATATAAAACATAATTAAAAAACAATAAATAATAAAAGATATAAGAAGCGGAGTCTGACCGAGCGCGACGGCGTCGGCGGCGCGCACGCACAGCGGGTAGAGCGCGGCCAGCCAGGCGGGCGCCAGCGCGGCGCGCGCCAGCCACTGGCGCGCCAGCAGCCGCAAGTGCTCGTCGCCCGACTGCTCGATCGCCTTGCACGCCGCCCGCCCGGCCCCCGCACACCCTGCCACACAACAACGTAGAAAAACGTCAGATGTAACTGATTTATAATCTATATTAATAAATTAATAATTTCGTGCAGACGTACGGTAGACTCAATTGAAATCTTATGTAAATAACAAAACATAAAAAAAATATTGATTTTGAGTCGATAACATATATCCGCAAAATGCGGATTGTTTTTTTTTTTTTTTTTCTCAGCTTCACGCTGTATCCCGCACTAGGCAGGGTAGGCAGAGGGAACGGAAGTGAAACCTAGTGTTATGACACTCCGTTCCACTTCCGTTCCCCACTTTCCGCCGAACGTTGAGTGGCGGAACCCAACGCCGCGCTTTGCCTTATTACCAGAGCGAAGAAATGAAACATTAAATATTTAAATTGAAAATATTAAATATTTCATTTCCTCGAGTGGGGATCGAACCCAGAACCTATCGGTTACAGTCACACTCTTGTGCCGCTGCGCCACGACAGGCCTCAATTGTCGAGGATTTTGTTAAATTCTAAATGTGTTGACAGACGAGTCCCGGTCACCATCTTGGGTAGTTAATAAACGTTTTATTTCTTAGGTCTTAGATATGCCTCGCCTATAACACATCGCGTGCGTCGCGCCATAAAAGTACTGAGACTGTGTAAAACGAAACGTCTCGCCGGTATTATTGAGTGAATGTTATCAAAACCACAATATATATTATAATAATTTCAAACATACTTTATCAATATTATTAGAACTATTACCATATTTTTTTTAATATATGAAATAAAAACATAACACTGACTTTCATTATTATCCAAAACGGGATGATCCTCGTCACTGGACGGCGTAGACGGTTGCTCTGAAGAAAAAAAAAGATAAAATTATTAAAAAAATCGTCTTTTTAATAAAATATATATATTTTATGATAAATTTCATTCTCTTTCGTGTCCATCTCAAGAATTTAAAATTGATTTTCACTAAAGGAAATGAAATATATAATATTCATTATTCATTTCCTCTACTTCGGTTAACGAGGCAAAGTAACAGCGTTGAGAACCGCCACTCATCATGAAATATTTCTAGAATTCGACGGAAAATAGAGACGGAGTGTCTTCACACTAGGAGGCATCCCATCATTCAATTCAAAAACAGTGTAATAGTAAAAAAAATAGTGACCTGTCTTAGTAGCTTTGATTAATCTCGCTGAACTATTGCCCAGGTTCAAATCAAGGCAGTATGAAGAGACGCTTTCCACCAGCCTGCTGCTGCACTCTTCATCTGAAAAATGTTTAAAATGTTTCTTCTTGTATCTTCTCTTCTATAATTAGAAGAGAGAAGATACAAGAAGACTGGACCAACGTATTACAATAACTAAATAAATTTATTTCTAGAAGGTACCGAAGAAAGAGACAGATTTATTTTAAAAAAAAAAATATAAAAATATGGAAGAGGTGGCATTCGAACTCAGGTCAAGGCGCTCTGAAAATAAGATCTTACTGATATCAAAATTGTTAATCGTTTCACTTCATTTATATTATTCACTTCTTTTTCAACTTCACGCTGTATCCATCCATGATTTTTATCCATGATTTTCACGTGACCTTCCACCAGTGTCGTAAATACTATGTTATTCGAAGACCAACCGAGGTTTTTCCCTGTATCTTTACAATCAATAATTGTCTTAAATATCTGCTTTTGTATCCAATGTACATGAAACGTTTTTTTTTAAATAAAACAGGAGATATTTAGATATAGTAATGAGAATATAAATATATATAGTAACACGCTATGCCTCATATCACCCTAAAGACCTTGCTAAGCACCTAAGAATAGAAAATAATACAAAGATAATAAAATATAATCACTCACTCACTCAGCTTTACGCTGTATTCCCGCTTCCCGCACATGGCAGGGTAGGCAGAGGGAACTTGGGAACCTAGTGTTAAGAAACTCCGTTCCACTTCCGTTCCCCACTTTCCGCCGAATTTGAGGCATTGCGTGTTGAGTGGCGGAACTCAACGCCGCGCTTTTGCCTTATTACCAGAGCGAAGTGGGGATCATCGGTTTTGAGTTCCGTCACTCAACACGCACTGTTTCAAATTCGGCGGAAAATGGGGAACAGAAGTGGAACGGAGTGTCTTAACACTATGTTCCCAAATTCCTTCTGCCTACCCTGCCATGTGTGGGACACAACGTGAAGCTGAGTAAAATTGTCTATTAATATGGATCATTGTGTGCTTTAGTATAAGATTTACATACTATTAATCCGAGTAATGAATAACAATCATAATACTTTATTACACAAATGAAGACAGAGAAAAATATAATTAAAAAAGTGACAGAAGAAGTACATGCGCAATGGCGGCCTTATCACTGAAAGCGATCTCTTACAGACAACCACACGGACAAAGGGTATATAATAAAAATTCGGAGAGGTGCAAGAAGGATTGAAACAAATAAACTAATATATAATAAATACAATACAACAATAAATTTTATAAATATATGATTACATAAACATATTCATAGTGATATATACGTACTTACAAACAAACTACATACATCTAGAACATGCAACAACATTTTCACAATGACAACATTAGCCACGTGGTCCGAATTATGCTCACATTGCTCACTACGCTTACACTGCTAACGTGCGGTCCGATATTAGTGAGCGCGCCAACGTCTGTTAGCAGCACTAATAATACGGACCACTTGTGAGCGTGCTTACGACTTTGACAAGATAATATGTTTAACTTGTCAAATTCGTAAGTACCTAATAGAGCATTTTTTTGATATAAATATGAGTGGAGTATGTGCTATAGCCGATGAAGATTATAAATTGCTTGTGAAAATGGTTGTATTCAAGCATTTTCCGCAATTCAGGAAATTGACGATACTGACATTGACGTAAAGGATATATTAAACGTCAAAACCCGACCCGTCAGCACTGTAAGCACTAGCCCGTGACGTCACAAGCGACGTCATACTATTCACAACGCTAACTGCGAGCGATAAAAGCTCAATACGGACCGAGCGTTGGCGCGCTGTGAGCGATGTGAGCTAATTACGGAGCACGGCCTAGCTGTAGGCCTCTAACCTGGCGCCGCGTCGGCGTCGCCGGCGTCGTCGGGCTGCACGTGCACGGGCCGGTACAGCGCGTAGTCCGCGAACTGCGCGGGCTCCGTCACGCGCTCCACGCAGCCCGCGCACAGCAGCCGCTGGCAGAACAGGGACGCCTGCGCCCTGCGGAAGCGTTGCCCATTTCTTTTTTTATATGGACAAGTCACGGCAAACGAGCGTACGGGTCACCTGATGGTAAGTGATCACCGTCGCCGACGACCCCGTGTAACTCCAGTGGCCGAAACCAGTACTTAACGCCGGTTTTAAATGCCGGTGGTGGTAATGATCCGGTCGAATCTGCACATGCGTGTTGTCATTGCTGACAGCGTGACTCTCCCACACGTACTTTAGTCGCCTCTTACGACACCATCATCATCATTACATACCAGAGTGATCCTCTCTAAACCGGAATCACACGGCCCTAAAGACCCACTTCAGATAGAGTAATCACAGCCTGTCTGTCTTCTCTTTCTATCATACATATGGTAAACCCTGAACTGCATACTCCTGCGCCACGACAGGTTGTGGGTTCAATCCCCACTCGAGGAAAATAGTGAACACAAAGGAGTGTCTTTACACTAGGTTCCCATGTTCCCTCTGACTACCGCTACCATGTGCGAGATGTAGCATTAAAGTGAAGAAATAAAAACAGCAATTACCTGGTTTTGTGTGAAGTATTATCCATGAGCCACTGCATAATGTCGCTGCCGCGCCACACGTCGTTATATCTCACTAGACGATATCTGCATTATAACATTATTTCGATTATGGACAAGTAAAGGGTGATCTGGCCCACGGGGATGTGACTGTAAAAGCGGGTGTTGTGGGTTCGGTTCTGCCTCAGGGGATGAAACATTTCTTATTTTTTCTGGGTGAAACAAGGCAAATCGCAATATTGATTTCTACTTGTGAAAACGCGATATTATATTATGGAATTGGTCGTAAAGGGAAGAACCAAATGTCGTAATAGTAATAGAATCTTTACATTAGGTTCCCAAGTTCCCCCTGCGTACCCTCCCGAGAGTGTATAGCGTGAATATAAAAAAATACTATAATGTATTATCAGGTTAACATGTACCTGCCGTCATATGTCATACAGAGCTCTGATAGTTATTATATAGCAAATTACCTCCGCAGCGTAACGCTGGTAGGCCGAGAATACTTAGGAACCCAGTGTTAAGTCACTCCGTTCCGGTCACCACTTTCTGCTGAAATTGAGGCAGTGCGTGTTGAGTGGCGGAACTCAACGCCGTGTTTTACTTTGTTACCA
This sequence comes from Eueides isabella, assembly GCA_019049475.1. Classification (NCBI taxonomy): domain Eukaryota; kingdom Metazoa; phylum Arthropoda; class Insecta; order Lepidoptera; family Nymphalidae; genus Eueides; species Eueides isabella. The sequence goes on along the minus strand of CM032394.1, from coordinate 1,893,534 downwards.
GAGCGAAGAAATTATTTATATGTGTGTGTGTGTGTGTGTGTGTGTGTGTATGTATACCTATGGTGATGCGTCGGTAACGCGTAATACAACATCCTGTACACGTCATGCAGCGCCTCCTTGCTGGAGCCGCGCACCTCACACGTCTCCTGTTCGCGTGCGAATATGAAGTCCCTGCTTTTGTTAGATTGCAATCTGTTTTCTGGAAACTTTACCTGGTTTTGTGATGAAAGGTTTTTTTATAATTTTCTTATATAGAGAGAAAAATATACATAATAAAGAAAAATCGAAACTATATACGAAAATAACAAAAGGTTCTCAAGTTCTCTCCACCTACCCTGCCACGAGTCGGATACAACGTGACACTGAAAAAGAAATACTATCCTTTTTCCAGGTTTTATTTTACGGAATTAAAAGACGAGGCACACGAGCGTACGGGTCACCTGATGGTGAGTTATCACCATCGCCCACGACAACGTGTAACACCAGGGGAGCTACAGGTGCGTTGCCGGTAAAGTACCGTCGTCTTCGTCGTATCGACCCGCAAATATTGCCGCGGGTAGGTCGTTCCAGAGATGTGTGGCGCGTGGAAGGAAATTCCTACGAAACCGCACAGTACTTAGAGTGCCACGTATCCAGATGTGGATGGTACATTAACTTGTGGCGTACTGTGCGGTTAGAAAATTCAGCGGCAGGTACCAAGTCAAACACTCCCCGTTATAATGCGGTAGAGAACGCACAGTGAAGATACGTCTCTACGCAAAGCTAAAGTGATTTTTTTTTTATGCCAGCTTTGACATACCACAAATAATATACAAATGTATACAAATATATAAGCTATGTTTATCATTTTCAATAATATTTAAGATAATAATTAAAAATATGTAACTTCCTTCAAAGTAAAGAAACAAACAGATTGTAGGCACTAGTGGTGTGAGTATGATTTTTACTCAAAATAATATTTTTTCTTTTCTCACTGCAATAAATAAAACAAAACGCACTACTGAGCTTCACATATAACATCTAAATATGAAGGAGTATATGACACAAAATTGAGTGTCTTAACACTAGGTTTCCTTCGCTTAGGGGCCATCCATTAATCACATGATGTTTTTTGTAGCATTTTTTAATCTCCCTTCCCCCATTGGCGGGTTACGTACATGGGGTGAGGTTTAAATTTAGTAATTAATTTTTAAATGAAAAACTTTAAACCGGATTAATTGCGTATATTGATTGTTAAACATGTTTTTTGGAAACCCGACGTTTCGAACACTTTACAGTAGTCCGTGGTCACGGGTAGACATCCAAAAAAACATGCTTAACAATCAATATTGAAGACGATATTGATTGTTAAACATGTTTTTTGGAAACCCAGAAAACCGAGTACGAAAATCAAAGACATTATTAGTAATTACTTACTTATATATATATGTGATATCTCACTGCACAACCCTTACCCCTTTGTGATATTTCGTGATTTTCGCCGGACTCCCTTCCCCCCTTTCGTAACTCACGTGATTAATGGACGGCCCCTTATCTAGCTATACACTTCATACAAGGTATAGACACAAAAAAATATAGTAAAATTGCACACCTGCAGGCTTTCCTGTAAAGTTTTCAAATCAGGTGACATATCACCGGTGAGATCATTCTCACGTAAATACGTGAGAACCACTTTGCAACAATACGTGCACACGCGTAGGCCTCCAGCGCAGCCGAATATTTGACCTGGAAACAAAAACAATTGTAGTTGACTAGGCCAGTAAGGATTCCTGCTCGAGGATGTTTTATTTAATGTATATTCTGGTGATAAGGTAAATAGTGATTGCCACTATCCAGATATTGTTTGTTGCTTTCAGAATTCTGTACAAAAGAATATAAATGGGAATTAAGTGTCTTAACACTATGTCACCTCTGCCTACCCTGCCAAGTATGGATTACAAGGTGGACAGTGAGAAGAAATATTAATTGATTGTTACACTAGAAACAACAAGTAATTAATTTTTAATTGTTGTGATTTCTGCAAAAGAGTGTTTTAGATCTTATTTAGTTAAAATTCTTACATTTTTAAATTTAGTATAGTGTCTTAGATGTTAGGTTAACCCTAGGTGTACAGGGAAAGCATTAGGCTATAAATAATATTAACTAACAGTAATTTAGTAGAATGGAATGGAATCTACCCTGCCACATGCAGGATACCAAGTGTAGCTGAGTGAGAGCAACTAACAGTAATAAACATACCAGGCACTCTTTGGCTACAACATCGGGAACAAAAGATCTGTCCACACACCCTACAGTGGTGTCTTCTCCTCAAAGTGCTAAACCTCGCTGCGCACTCATAGCATTCTTTTGAAATATCATCTGGCATCCAATATCGAGCTAGATCTGTATCTGAGTATTTTGTACCACTCTAGAACATTAAAAAGGTAGTTTCTGTTATAAATAGTCCATTTATAGAAAAAAGATACAGATTATGTAACATCCTAACAATTTAAATTTATTGGACTTGAATGTTTAAACTTACAAAGAGGCCTGTTGTGTCGTGTGACTGTAATCAACAGGATCTGGGTTCGATCCCCAGTTGAGGAAATGAAATATTTAACATTTTCTATTTAAATATTTAATGTCTCATTTCTTCGCTCTGGTAATGAGGCAAAGCGCGGCGTTGTGCTCATTTCTACTTTATAGGGAGTTTATCGTTTCAAAAGATTATCATCTTTTAAAATAAATTATAAAGAGTTTATCCTGTATAAGATTTTTAAACCAATAGTTCAATAAATGAATACGTTTAAATTATATTACAATTACGTGTACATACGCCTGAACCCAAGGCAACAAGGCCACTTATTCGCTTCAATATATTAGGCAAACTCCTCTCCTCATATTCTTCGGCATAACTGCCTGTCTCCGTTTTATCCTCATATTCCTTCTCCACTTCAACATTGGATTGTTCATTTTGATTAGCATCACTGGGTAACTTACTTTCTTGATTTTCGGCAGTTTCATTTGGTGCAAATATTGGGAACTTCCACAACTTGTTGAGAAACGTACTTACACCACCCTGATTTGAATCAGATTCAAAGCGAGGAAACTCTGTAAGCTGGGAAGTATCATACTTCTCCATAATAAATATGAATAATAATCTTTTGCACAAAATTTGCTAGAACAATAAACAAAATATTGTCGCAAAAATTGACATTTGGATATTAAATGTGACAGTGACATCTCGTGACATGGATAAAGTCAATGGAAATGGAATACATTCAGTAATCCATATCTGGAATCGCATCTAAAACATAAAGTAAAAAGATAGAAAAATTAAAGAACAGAAAAGGAAGTTGGAATATTAGACTATATTAGGGTTTAAAAGAAAAGACTTATCATTTACACGCCTTTATTAGTTTGGGTTGTAACTATGTATGTATGATGTCGTTACATCCATTGAATGCTTCTGCATATGATAATGTCCTTCTTCCGGTACTCAGGCAGAAACTGCAACAGCTGAGTATTCCGCCGAAGTTGTCTCATTTTATTTGTAATCTGCTGACAATTCAATAAAAAGTTCAATGTTTGTAAATGTCTGTGTTTAATCCTTTACTTAAATATATCAGATATAATAATATTAAAATATAGACTAACACCTTTATATTACATATTTCTTATTACAAACCCTGTGTGTGTACATAATGTATATATTTATTTTAATATATATATTTTTTTGTTACAGGTGAAAGTAATTTTTAAATAGATATTCTTAAATATGCTTTCTCCTATTGTGTAATATTATTTTTTACCGTATATCCTCCTTCGTGTCTTTTCCATTCAACGCCACGCAACGGAAAGTGATAATTAAAGAACCTTATTACCATGATTTTCACCAATTTCCAGAAGTCTGATTAATTTGAAACTTTGCTCACCTATCAAAGACCGATGACGATGCAATAATATTATATAGTTTCCCATTATCCTTATTTGAACCGCCAGGGATTTTATTTTACAAATCTTTCTATCTCTCTTACTTACGTATGAGAGATAGAGCTAGGGTGCAATCTGCGTATACTAAAAAAACATCTGAACAAACCAAAAAATAGAAAATAAATAAATAAAAAAACACGCTTTTATTGATAAACGAACTAAAAACTAACAAATACTTTTAATTACAAAGCGATTATATTACAGTAGCAGCAGATCGACCACTCAATGATGATCAATTACCTCAAAATAAAATTGAACTTAAAATAACAATACCATTTAGAGTAAAAAGTGTGTGGTGCTTGTTGTTTCACATATTATAATCATTTTATAGCAACTATCTATTATAAATTAGGTATGAATCGCAGAAAAATGCACCCCACGCATTTTACCCTAATTTGAATGCTATGCTTATGCACTCGCAAACCATATATTGTATAGTCTGTGGCACTTATATCTTTGATTATAAGTTAATAAAATTTGACGTTGACAAATATATAAGAGTGAATATACCAAATATTTCATATTCTATCATTAAATTAATCTCCTTAAAGTGCCTATAACATAAAAACTTGACAAAAATGGATGTAGTGCATTTAGAATCTTCTGCTTACGCTAAGATAGTACTACATGCATCTAAATATCCATATTGTGCTGTAAATGGGGTGCTCCTTGCCGATAACATGTCAGCTCGGTCTGTAAATAAAAATCATGACTTGGATATCCTGGATGCCGTGCCATTGTTCCATCATAGCCATTACTTATCCCCGATGGCCGAAGTGGCATTGACACAAGTAGTTTAACTATTTAATTATTTTATTAAATAAAAAATAACCATCAAATTATAAAAACATTTCATTCGACAATTGTGTCTTCCTATTTCTTACATTGTACAGTTGAAGCCTGTCGTGCTAATGTAAACGACAGGTTAAGCGTTCAATCGCCACTCGAGGAGATGGCATATTTCAAATTAAAGAAATATTTTCATTTCCTCGCTCTGGTATCTAGTTATCAAGGCAAAGTGCGGCTTTGAGTCGTGTCATTCAACACTCAATGCCTCAAATTCGGTGAAAAGTGGGGAACGGAATTGTAACACTAGGTTTCTAAGTTCCCTCTGCCTACCCTGTACCATGTGCAGGATACAAGGTGAAACTAAGTACAGTAAATGGAGAAGGAATATGTTGAACTAGTGATAATATTTTATATAGTAAATTATAAACAAAGCCACTCTCACTCACTCAGCTTGTCGACCACAACCTGTCGGTTACAGTCACATGCATGTGCCGCTGTGCCATGGCAGGCTTCATAAATAAAACCTTTACACTAAATTTTGACATTGAATGTTGGTTGTTCAGCAGGAATATATTGTAATTATTTAAAAAATGTGAAGCTGAAGACTAATATGTTATTGTATTTTAAATGATTATTTCAGATTGAGACCATGGCACAAGCTGACAATAGAGTCATAGTAGGATACTATGCAGGATGTGAAAATTTTAGAGACAATACTGTCGAAAAGTGTCCTGGTTTAAAAATTGCAGAAAAGATTGTAGAACATTATCCTTCAGCTGTTTTTATAGTTGTAAGTACATTTACATGTTGATAAAAATTAATGAGAGATAAACTGTGGAGCTATTTATTCATATCCTTCATTGAGACTTACACAGCAGCTTACTGCCTGACTGACTGATGCTACTATTATAGTTTGGATTTGTACTTTGGGTATTGAATTAATTTTATTTTCTTGTTTTGATAAAATAGTAAAGCAGTATTACTTACATATGTCTAATTCTCTCTATGCCTGCCCAGAATATATGTATATATGTGGGACACGGCTTTGAACTAAATAAAGGAAATAGGTATGTAATTCTAAAGTGTATAATTTACTTTAAACACTATTATAAATTTATAGGTGGATCACACAAATGTAATGGACTCTGAACAAATGATGTATTCATTAAAAGTACATAAATACAGTGAGGGCAAGTGGAAGCCAAAAGATGCATCTAGTGTTATATTTCGTAAGTAACAGATTTACTATTGTTCATAAAATAATAAGCTAAAGTATGCTAATTATTATTATTTTTTCTATATTTTTTCTTTTTCTATATTTTTTCAGTAATATACAAGTTTTCTAGGTATAGAGAACTTGGGAACCATATGTTAAGACACTCAGCTCCGTTTCCCACACTCCACAAAAGCACTGCATGTTGAGTTATGGAATCCCACACCCTGCTTTGCATTGCTACCAGTAATGAAAAAAAAATATTTCATTTCCTCCAGTGTGCCACAATAGGCAATCTTTTTGATATAAGCATATCAATCTTTGTTGATAAATAAGAATTTATTTTTATTATCCTCCTCCTGGAAAAATAAACAGGGCTGTATACCATTCACTATTTATTAGGTTATTATATATTTCAGGAAATCCCTATATACTGAAAACAGTAGACGAATTACTTATTCGAGGGGTCCAAAAAGAATTAATAGATTTCGACAATTATTTGGATGATCTGTCACAGGATTGGACCAACTTAGGCATTGAAAAACTCATAGCAAGCGTCAACGCATCCAACTCAATCGAAGATGATTATGACGATAGAGATTGAAAGGAATAATTATATATGTACAATTGTCATGTAAATTTATAGTAGAATTTTATTTATATAGCACTAATTAACCATTTCAGAATAAGATAATAATGTATTTTTGGTTAATGATCTACAGTTAACACTAAAGTAAGGAGTTAAATTGCTTTTAAAATGATCCTTAATTGAGATATGTTGTTTTACAATATAATTTTGTTTAAGAAATGTATCTTAAGTTCTATATGTTATATATAGGTGAGTATGTAATGGTTGTGGGTTGAATTCCTATTACCATAGTGATGCGACAAAGTTAGTTGGGAATGCCTAACTTTTTTGAGATTTGCATTTTTAATGACGGAACTCAACATCACGCTTTGTCTTGTTACCATAGGAACGGGGATTGACTGAAGATTTATTAATTGTCTCCCCTGCTATATATTGATTAAACTAAAATATCTATCCAAGTACTGGCTTAGTAAGATTCTACTGTATATGGAAATGTTTTTTGTATTTAAATAAAAAGGTGTAAAATGGTTGATTTATTTATGCGTGTTATTTATATATACTACATATTGTATATAGATGATTCCGAATGGAACATTTATCATGTATTTTTTTAGTTAAAAATTAAATAAATTAAATTTAATAATTTCTCCATTCCTTTTATTGTTATGAATTATTACCACATACAAAAAAAGAAATGTTTTAAAATGTAAAAATATACTTTTTTTTAGAGAAAATAATAAAAAAGGTTGTTAATTTGTATTTACACAGCATTTATTGTACTATGGTATATTAATAAAGTAATCTTCAATTAGTTTTTTACATTTGCCAATACCGCTCAAGTCACCCGCCTTTCCTTGGAATTTGCCATTCTTGAATGCGCCTTTTCCTTTCAATATATCAGTTATTCTGTAAGAAGAAATTTACATATAATTATTTTTCTCCCTTCTTTGTACAGCTTCACGCTGTATCCCGCACACGGCAGGGTAGGCAGAGGGAACTTGGGAAAACTAGTGTTAAGATACTCCGTTCCGTTCCCCACTTTCCACCGACTTTGCATTACGTGAAGAAATGAACGTATTATATATTTAATTAGATATTACACTTTTTCCGAGTGTAGATCGAACCCCTAACCCGTCGCTTACAGTCACACGCTTGTCGCTGCGCCACGGCACTGATCTCAGTTCAAGAACTACAAGCAATATGTCAAGATAAGGTAGTGTGGTCAGTGTTTTTTTTTAGCTTGACTAAGTTTAATTCTCACTCTCACTCAGCTTCACGCTGTATCCCGCACACGGCAGGGTAGGCAGAGGGAACTTGGGAACCTAGTGTTAAGACACTTCTGTTCTCCACTTTCCGCCGAATTTAAGGCATTGCGTGTTGAGTGGCGGAACTCAACGCCGCGTTTTGCCTTGTACCAGAGCGAATAAATGAAAACATTAAATATTTAAATTTCAAATATTAAATATTTCATTTCCTCGAGTGGGGATCGAACCCACAACCTATCCGTTACAGTCACACGCTTGTGCCGCTGCAACATAAGTGGTACGGAGTGTCCTAACACTAGGTGCCAAAATTCTCTTTGCCTACCCTGCCATGTGCGGGATACAGCGTGAAGCTGAGTGAGTGAGAGTGATTTTCATTTCTTCTCTCTGGTTATGAGGCGGAGCGCAAAAAATTTGAATATATTATTTAACCGAAAATAATTGTATTGTTACCTCACTAAAACTGTACAGCATGTGTCTGAAACGCTATGATTGTGATTTTGAATCATTTTGAGTGGAAATATGACAGTGTGGCCTTTAGTAGCCAAATGAGTGTGACTGTAAACGACAGGCAGCTAGACTCTAAGAAGTGATATTTAATATTTTCTAATGAAATATCTTCATTTTGTCGCTATAGTAGCAAGGCAAAGCGCGGCGTTGAGTTCCGCCTCTCAACACGCAATGCCTTGATTTTGCCAGAAAGCGGAGAACACAGTGGAGTGTCTTAACACTTAGCTCCCAAGTTTTCTCTCCCTGCCATGTGCGGGATACGGCGTGAAGCTGAAATAAAAAGAAGTAAGAGCACGGCCTTAAAGTTGAAAACAAAACAACTTACTGTTGTCCCAACGCAACACAATGTTGCTTCGGACCCTGTATAATTATTTGACCTTCCTTGACCTTGTCAGGGTCCTCGGACGCCATGAAAATAAACAAGTTCTCATTCTCCAACCCCTTACATACGTTTCTATTGAATTCGGGGGTGGCTTCCTTTTTAAACATAAATATGTATTTGGGTCTCGGCTGTGCGCTTTTTATCTTTTCAATTTCGTACTGAGCTAGCTCTGCTAGAACGTTCTGTAGATTTTTGTTGGATATTTTTATGTTTTTTTGTAGTTTCGCGACTAGCTCTTCGTGTTTGCTCGGCTCGTTTCTGTATGGTAATCAAAATGAATAAATATGTATATTTTCACTGATTTAGAAAACATATACATTTTTAAACATAGCGGGATTTGAACTCGTGCCTTTTTGAAACCGTTCAAGCGCTCCACTAAGGATGTGTGTGTGTTTTTGGACCTGCCTGCTGGCCTTTAAAATTTATAAAAACGTATTTTTCGCATTGAAATTGATAAGTTCATAGTTTTTTCTTTGCTAAACCTTTATATGATATTTTGCTCTTAATGCAAAAAAATTAAAAAATATATATAACTCCGTGAATTGAGGCGCGTCGTGGCATAGAGGCACAAGCATGCGACTGTAAACACAACAGGTCATGGGTTCGATTCCCACTCGAGGCAATTAAATATTTTAATTTGATATAAAGACGAAAAACGCAACATTTTGAATTCCGCAACTTTACCCACCGTGCCTCACGAATGAAAACATGAAACCAAAAAAAAAAAAAACATCAAGCACCCATTATTCACTACTTGCAGTGAAAAAAAAATAGCTAAAATGTACATCCTACATATGTAGAAGTACTCATGATGATATTTATAAAAAAAATATAACAATAACACTACGTCCATACACGCATATGTTTAATTGAAAGTGATTATAATACAGCCGATATGTCATGGTCACTGTGACTAAATTAAAAAAAAAAGAAACTGTCAACTTTGTATATATAAATTTTGTTTCTTACATTTAGGGTCGATACCTTTTGATACAAAACGTACATTTATTTATTTTCTTTAATATTACTTAAAACTATACTTATTCGTATGTGATTATGTAGATTTTCTTTTTCTTTTTTTTAATATTTTATATTAAAATGTAATTATTAAATGTAAAAGAAATAAACAAATAAACCTAACACAAACGGCGACCGCACTATAATATAAAAAAATATAAAAAAAAAATCACTCACTTCAATAAGCCAGTGAGTACCTTCTCTCTGTCCAACATACGCTGAAAGGTTCTAGTGACGCGACCGCCCACTAAAAATTTCAAATTTGTTTTACCCTTTTTACCAGGCTCCGTGCCTAGCAGTTTCATCATTTGTAATTGACTGAATCAAAAAAAAAAATATTAAAAATTTAATTATAAATAAAAAAAACATATATTAATTTAAAAAAATAACTACACTTTGATAGCTGCGAGGCCTGTCGTGGCTGTGACTGTAAACGACAGGGTTCGATGCCCACTCGAGAAAACGAAACATTGAATATTTTCAAATTATATATAAGTATGATGATTTCATGTATAGCGCCGAGTTGAATTCCACCACTTAACTTGGAATGCTTTAAGAAAGGGCAAAATGGTATAGAGTGTTTTAATCTATCCTGTGCGGGATAATGCGTGAAGGTAAAAGAAACAACGCAAAACAAACAACCGGTCGCACACACACACACACAGTAACCAGTTAGTGAAGAAATAATAAAGAGATATATCACCTCAAGTTAGACACATGTGTACCACAGCACATGTTCTCATCTACATCACCGATGCAAATAACTCTTATAGTGTCCATACAATCTTTGGGAAGTCCCCTTGTGTGTGCCTAACAAGAAAAAAAAGAAAAAATGTTACCCTATAAAAAAATTATGTATAAATCATAATTTCTTAACCAATTCTTTGTTGTATTATTTGATAAAATTGTACAATAAAATCAATAAATGTTGGTAATTTGGGGAATTCAAAATACACACATCTATTGTTTTTATAGTCCAATATTATATCTATGGCAGGGAACAACGCAGCGTTGAGTTCCGCCGTTCTACTCACATTTTCTAGCAATCAGAAGAATAAAATTGTCCATAAACATTTTTTTCTGTCTAACCTACTCTAAAAGGATAAAAAACTGTAAAGGAAAAGTAAATAAGGCACGTTTTTCCACTTGTTGCAATTTAAGGACATTGGATGACATAACTGAACGCCGTGAAATGTCTAATCTGATTCAGGAAATTATTTCTTTTTGTTCAGAATCGTAACTACATCTATTACTCTCTGAAAGTGGGGAACAGAGTGTCTTAACACTAGGTTCCCAAGTTCTCTCTGCCTACTCTGCCATGTGCGGGATACAGCGTAAAGCTAAGTGAGTGTGTACTATAACAAGTAAATATAAAACTTCTTTCCATTATTTTTTTAGCTCTCCGCTGAGTAGACAGAGGGAACATGGGAAGGAACCTAGTGTTAAGATACACAAGTTCTATTAAGACACTTCTGTTCATTACTTCTGTAATTCTTTAAGCATTTCATGTTGGGAAAGGAACTTACAACCATAGACTATCAACGACTAGCCTATTTCCATAATAATCAATAATAATCACCTCATCCAAACCAGGATCATTGGCCTTACAAAACTTGACATTAACAGGTGTTGCCGCACTTATCAATTCATTGCATCTATGTTCAACATTATGTAGAACATCATCACTTATGTTGGTGGAACTGAGTTCAACATAACACTCCTCCGCTCCCAACCACCAACTGGTCGTTGGTAAATTGTGCTCCTTCTCTAATATTGCAGATAATAAATGCTGGCCTGAAATTTATGTATAGTTTGAATAATATATTGGCAGTTTTTTTACGTTTTTTTTTTTTGGGATTAGATAAATCCAATTGTGTGGAACTTAACACCGCAATCATCAACCAATTTAAATAATATATACACTAAATGTTGAAGGGCAATCTCAAAATATAATAGTGAAAACTGAGTTTAAATCTGGTTAGCCATTTCTGAGATTAACATTTACGAATGCACAGACAAGCACACAAAAATAAACAAAAACATTATTTTGGACCCTACTACATCAATAAACATCCCTATAAGATTTTTTTTAAATATCTTCCATTTTCCAAAGACAGTATTCAGAGACAGATTTACTATAAGTAGAGATTAAAAAATATTTGCATCTTATTGTGGTGCAGCATCCAATTTTAAACACAAATAAATTGTTTTAGATTTTAAGGCAAAACATAGTAATTTTCTCCACGGAAACCTCTCCTTCTATTTCCCGATGGAAAGTGAGGAATGGCAATGGATGGTTCCCTACACATAGTTAACAATACAAAACTTAATATCATGCTTAGCTAGAAAAAAGTTATTCATACTTTACTATAACTGTAAATTTATAAAAATACCTGAATGTTGTTGCATATGATCAAATCTTCTGTCCCAATTTATTTTTTGTACTACATCAGTACCTACTTCTATGGGTTTTTGAGTGAAATGTAAAGCTTCATCTCCTTTACGCAACACTTGTAACACTTCAACATCATTCAACCACCCAATGTCGTGGGGCTATGTAGTTTAAAATAAATTAATTATTTATATACTTTACATACATTAACATTTGTAAGGTAAGAGGCTGTTGTGCAGTGGACGCACAAGGTCATGACAGTAAATTTGCCAAGTTTTTGGTTCGATCCACATATTAATTCTTTCAATTACTATGCTCTATTAAAGAAGCAAAGTGCTTTCTTGATTTCATCATTCAAAATGTATGCCTCATATGCGGCGGAAAGTATGGTATGGAAGTGTCTAGTGCGTAAGAGTTCCCTCTGCCTACACTGCCATGTGCAGGATAGAGTGTGGGACTGAAATTTTTTGTCTGACCACAGGTACAGGAAGATATATAAATAAAAGGTTAAAATGATGTAATATGGCTTATATATGGACTTTCTTGAAAAATAATCTGTACAACACAAAAATATTTTCAATTGAAACCAGAAATTTCTGAGGTTAGTGTGGTCATACGAACCTCAGGTTATAAGATGAGAATAAATAATGTAGTTCTAAAAATATATATTGTAAGAAGATATGTGTGGTGTGAATACTTTAAGACTTAGAAAATTGTTGGGTTTCGGGGAAATATTAATATTTTTAAATATTTTTAGCTGCTTTAACAAAATGAGGTATCTGCTTATTAAAAGACGAAAAATTCAAAATAAAACAGTATTAATTAAATTCCACAGCCAAGAACTGTTATATATAGGTGAAAATAAATAAAATATTTCAAATAGTATGTAACTTTTTTGTACCTGACCTCCACCTGCTGGAAATAAAATTGTGTTTTCTAAAGTTACTTGATAACCTTCAAATTTAGATACTTTTCCATATTCTACTATAGGCTCTTTGGTTTCTTCACATTTTACTACTTTTGAAGTGTACTGGTAAAGAAATTATTTCTTTTATTAAGAATTATATCTTTTAAAAACATTTTAAAATTGATAACTATCATTCATATTTAATAATAAAATATAAGTCACAGAAATCACGTATAATAGAAATAAATTTAAAATAATTAAATTAAAGTAATTAAAGGAAAAGTATCGATAACCTTTTAAAGTTATCATGGCATACCTCTTTTAAAAAGCTATTTTCTTGGCATTTGAATACCATTATTTTTTAAAACAATTTTTAAATTGTATAAAATACAGAACAGAACACAATATTTTTTATTTAAGAAATATTTTATTTCTACATGAACTTTTCATTAAATGTCAAATTTATATTTGAAGTTAAACTGACAGTGAACTTAGTGTTGCTATTCTTTTTAATTATTTCCCCAAAAATTTTGACTAATAAATGTAGGTATTATATGCATTTTTATTATTTTTTTTTTTTTTCTTCGTCCGGACATTTTATATTAGAAAATATGATGTCAAATAAGTTGTTATACTTCACTTATTTTTTATTAGTCTCACTGAGTAATTGCATGTTGCAAAATATTGAGTTTAGTTTTACTAATCTATATCAGAGAGAACGTGAGAACTTCGTGTTAACTGTTAAGACACTCTGTCGGTTTCCTACTTTCTGCTTAATTTGAAGCATTGCGTGTTGAGTGGTGGAAATCAACACGGCATTTTTTTTTCGCCAGAATGAATAAAGGAAATTGTCATTTGAAAACATTAAATATTTCACTTCCTCGAGTGAGGATTGAACCCACAACCTGTTGCATTTTTAGTCACACACATGTATCGCCGCACCATGACAAGAATCAACTACATATATGGCTTTAAACAAATAATAGTCTGTCTATTGTACATTTATATAAATAGAAAATAAAATCCACATAACAAATATATTATTTTATTAACAAGTTATTTATTTTTAGAATAATCACTCAACGCTTGATCCAGAATTGTTATAGCAAAATCAACATCGCTCCGAGTGATGCACATAGGTGGTTTAATTCTTAATACCTGCAAAAATAAAGACTAACGATTAACTAAGGGTAATTTAATCTTGATTAATTATATTCCTATCAAAAATTAACACTAAAGCGCGTTAAAAGGATTATCTAAACAATAAGAGATCTATGTACATAGAAAAAGTTAACTTACATTGTACCACCTTCCACCACGCCCTATTAATACTCCGAGATCTTTAATAGTCTCCATAATCCCAGAAACATCGCTTACACTAAGTGCTTGTTTTGTACCAGGCTCTACGAGTTCTACTCCTAACATCAAACCCTTTCCACGCACATCACCGATAACTGGATGCACACTTTGTAATTGCATTAACTGTTCAATAAAGTATTTTCCAATCACTTTGCAATGTTCTTGGAGATTCTCTTCTTCAATTACCTAAAATATTCACAATAAAGTTTTGATATTTTAATAAACTATTATTTGTGATAAAATTCGTCTCACAAATTACATTATTAAAGAAAGGGAAAGAAGTTCGTAGAAGTCTACGTTCAACATTTTACGTAATATTTAGTTGAATATAATTCATTTGTTACCTCCAAGACTGCTTTTCCTACCGCAGCGGCCATTGGGTTACCCCCAAATGTATTAAAATATGAAGCTTTTGTGTGAGCATCTGCTATTTCTTTAGTGGTGACAACAGCTGCCAACGGAAATCCATTGCCAATACCTTTTGCTAATGTTACAATATCTGGTACCACGCCATGACCTTGGAAGCCCCAGAATGCATCACCTGTACGGCCAAAACCTGTTTGTACCTAAAAAATATATAATTCATTTATTTCATTGTATATGTCTGATAAAACTAAATCAACAGAATGGAAAGGTTATAAAAAACTACTAAGTAAAAAATAATTTGGAAGTATTTAGTTTTACCTCATCCGCAACGAATAATCCACCATATTTCTTAATTAATTGACTAGCTTTCTTGATATAACCTTTTGGAAATTGCACAGCGCCGTTGACACCCTGAATGGATTCTGCAAAAAGTGCTGCCACACGACCCGCTGGTATTGAATTGTCTAGAAGCTGTAACATTAAAATATAATTAGAGCGTATGACGTCATATTAAATACATATGGTTTTTTTATTTATTTATAGTATAGGGTTGTTTTTATTCTGGTTTTAGCATGCAAATCTTAAAGAATGTTAAAGCCAAAGAAAAATTTAAGCGCGTGATCCTTTTTTAAAATTATAATAAACCAATAATTATTACCTCATGCAACTGATGTATGTATCTGTCAGACGAAGAACAATCTTCAACGCAATCGCACGAATCACGGACTTGCGAGAGAGAGTCCCGACACCCGCCCCATACGCCTCGGAATGGGTCTGGTAGCATTGCCTGCAACATTAACAAAATAATATTATACACTCATAATATTAATAAATTATTATGTATCTGTTATATATATATATCACTTATATTTAATGATTTCTTTTGATATTATAATGGTTAGTACATGAGTCTTTGTCATTTTGGCTATTAAATATATTGTTTTTACGAACAATAGACGCAGAAGTCAAATATAAAAATGTATTATAAATAAATATTATTCACATGATGAAATCCAGCTGGTACAGGCACCGGTAAACGATATGATTGCGTCGCTGTTAGACCCATAAGAGTGCTGGAGAGACCGTGGTAGCAACTTTGTAGAGATATAATATCGTTGTTTCCAGTGTAAGCCTTAGCTAGCAACATTGCGAGGTCGTTAGCTTCCGTCCCACTGTTCACTAGATATACCACCTGAAAGAAATTTACAATATATATAAATACACAAAGGAATGTGTTAAACAATCAAAAGAATTTGTAATTTAAGGTTTTTTTATTTAAAACTTATCCTTTTATTGGAGTAAAAGTGGAAAATTTTAGTATTGGCAACACATCAACATCAAAATTAAATTTCTCCTATTAAGGAGGGTAGAGGTAATGAGAATCATATGAGAATCATTTAAGAGACAAGCCATATCTGTTCTGTTATTCACGTATCTCTAACCTTGACACTTATAAATATATAAAAATGGACTTTAGTGCCAAATATAAATTAAAATATTCCTATTTTTTTTTATTACCTTTAGATCTCCTGGAAACTTTGAAATAAGCTTTTCAACATATTCATATATCTTTGGATGTCTATATATATTGGTCGTATGCCACAGAGTGTTTATTTGGTCATGAAGTGCGGCAGTGACTTTTCTAGAAAAATATAGTTTATAGTAATGTTCTACCAGTATTGTTTGTTATGCTGTTTATATTTAGATCTATATTACAGATTCAGTATCACATAAATAATTATATAAGCTAAATGAATTCAACCGTAGCAACAATACTCGCTGTATCGTAATACACAATATCTTTTCGAAATACTTTGCTGTTATTACCTTTATAATACAGCGTGATAAACACTTCGCATAAGCTATATTGGAGTACTTTGTAAATTATATATTTATTAAGTAGAAATTTCCTTTAAACGTTGCATAAATATTAATAGCATTGAAAGCTACAGAATACTATAGCTTTTACTATAATGAAACTTTTTTCGTGCGGCATGCGGCTGTAATCGGTTGTAGGTTCGACCCCCACTCGAGCATTTAATTCGCCGGAAAGTGAGATACGGAAGTGTCTTGATGGGAACAAGTGTCTAAACACTAGGTTGCCGAGTTACATCTATTTATGCTGCCATTTGTGTCATACAGAGTAAAGTTAAAAATATATATATTTCTACTCACGGGTGACAATGGCCAACTGAAACAGTGACGATTCCACCAAACAGGTCAAGATATCTTCTACCTTCATGGTCAAAGAGCCATTGCATGTGACCCTGATGGAGAACTACTGGGCGTTTGTACAGATCGAATACCGCAGGGGGGATGTTGGTCGACTTTATTTTATCTGTTTTTTGCACTGAGGGCCCCTAAAATTCATAAATAGTAAAGTCTAACTTAAAACTTTAGGTGTGGCTTATAAGTTAGTTAGGTATTATATAGTTTAAATGATATAATGTACGTCGATTAAATTGTGCTCTTTAAACTATTGCGATTAAGTAAGCAAATTTTAATTTAAGCGTTGATTGTATTAATGCAAAATTATGCATTTCGTCATTTTAAAAATAATGGACTTGAAGTGCACTAAAAATATCTATCGATAATTAAACTTGGAAAAACCTTAATGATTTTATTTTACATGTTACATCACATTCAAATACCTATAATTTCTTAATAGTATAATATTAAAGAAGTAGAAATATATTTTGTTATATAATTATTTTATTTTACTTACAGAATAATCTTTTGGTGTGAAATTACATTTTGGTAATGCAGCAGAATAATTTCGTCTAAGCACATTAAGGTACAGTTTTGGTACTGAAATTAAAAAAAAAAACAATACATATATTTTTTTACGAAAAAATATATTTTATTAATAAGAAATAATATTAAGATATATAGAAATATTAAACAAATGTTAAAACCTTGCTTTGCCATCGCTGTGTATAATGTAAATACGGTACAAAAGCTTACACTCGATTAAAAACCCAATATGAATAATAATAAATCATGACCGTTGACTTTTGACTATGTTAATATGTAATTATAAAAGATATTAGGACTTATACACATACACTAATAAAATATTAAAATATAAAAAACTAACTGGTCATTGTAGAACAGCGTAGCGATGGTTGGGGTTTTATTACTTTCATTAGGTATTCTATTCTGGTTGTTCTTGTGTCTTAACACTAGATTTCCGGGTTCCCTCTGCCTAAAATATAAATTTAAAGATGTAAAATAATTTTGCTGATATATATATATATATATATATATATATATTATATATATATATATATATATATATATATATATATATATATATATATATATATATATATATATATATATATATATATATATATATATATATATATATATATATATATATATTTCTTTAAATTTAAAATATCTTTTTTAATCATTCTCGTAATTTTATCTCTAACTATGTAACAGAAAAACAAAGAAAAAATATGATTATTCCTTAGTTCATTTGGACTTCAATCGTAATATTTAAATATCGTAATATTCAAATATTAAACAGTATACAAGCGCATTGTCGTCTAGTAACAATGTGACTGATGGAGTAGAACCAAAAAAACTAATAGATATATTAATATTTTTTTTTGCGTATACCTTAATATATATATATATATATATATATATATATATATATATATATATATATATATATATATATATATATATATATATATATATATATATATATATTATATATATATATATATATATATATATATATAAGGAGTAAAAACTATATATAACATTTTAAATTTCAATTTTAAATTGAAAGATATGATCATAACCTAAGCTTTTTTATAACCACGTAAAGTAAGTCACGTGACAACAGTTTATTTATTGATAAGAAATAAAACAATATTTGTTAGTATATAAAAAAATGGACATCATTAAATTATCTTATCAGTTTACGTAAGTCTTATAAAATAATATTTCTCAGAATTTTTAAGCAAAAATTTGAGATTTTTTATTTGAAATGAGTATTGCAAAGCAACGACTGAAGAACATAACATAACGGATGAAAAAATAGCTTTGTTTATATACGAAATTACATTATTTTTTTATATATAAGGCCTTTTGAGGCCTGTCGTGGCGCAGCGGCACAACCGTGTGACTGTACTCGACAGATTTTGGGTTCGATCCCCTGTCGAGGAAATAAAATATTTAATATTTTCAATTTAAATTTAATGTTTCATTTTTTCGCTCTGGTAAAAAGGCAAAGCGCGGCGTTGAGTTCCGCCACTCAACACGCAATGCCTCAATTTCGGCGGAAAGTGGGGAACGAAAGTGGAACGGAGTGTCTTAACATTAGGTTCCCGGATTCCCTCTGCCTACCCTGCCTCGTGCGGGATACAGCGTGAAGCTAAAAAAATACTTTAAAATACTTTTACTTGGGAACGATGTTTATTTATATATATTTATTTAAAAAGTAGCCAAATTGAATCAAACCAGCGTGTAATCTAAATTCTCTAGAATGAGAAACACTGTAAACAGTTAATTTTATTAAAAAAAAAAAACACAAAAATATATATAATCTGTTAAAGTATCAGCGTATAATTCTTTAATTATTAAATATTAAAGTAACAAAACATATTTAAAACGATCAATAATTAGATAATGATTTATGAATATAAATCATTTAATAATGACATAATTTGGTAAATACATTTTATAATTAATCAGTAATTTTGTTTTCTTGTAACATCTAGCAACAGTAAGCCTTCCACGTCAATCGAGTTGGAAATACAATTGGCATTGGCGAGATTGAGTGGCCGTATTGTGTCGAGTGAATGGTCTTAAGTCACTACTAAATAACTCATTTTATTAAAATACGTCCATAATATAACACAAAAATGAAATTAATCTACCTAACGTTATTAGTCCTACCCGCGGCGCTACTCTGTTTCCAAAGCGGTAAGTTATTTTAATGTAGAAAGTATTTGTGTAAATACGTGGCATAGTTTTTAGTATATTTTTGAAAGAAAGTGTCTATAAATAGTTTATGTTTTAGAAGCGATAAAGTATCTTTTAAAACCCATAATGTTTTATTAAGGAGATGTGTAAATTATCAGTTAAATAAATGTCTTCTGAGTGTCTTTTTAAACATCTGAACATCAATTTGTCTTATCTCTTTTAAATAATATAATAAGTACAATTTTAAAATTACTAAAAAAGTATTTAATTCCTTTTCCATAATTTATTACTTTTAACTGTTTGTTTTGTAATACTTAAATTAATACTTTAATTAATGCCATGTTAATCTAACATGACATACATAGAAATATATTTATTACATTAAAGTAAAAACTAAAAACTGTTTAAGATTTTATAAACCATCTGTTACAGTTTTAATACTCACTTTCAAATTACATTGACATCATGTGAAAGTAACCATTCAGACAGCCAAATTTCATATTTTGTTATAATGTAGAACATATTGCAGTATGTGTTAAGAATAACTATTACCAACATTAGTTTAATGAGAAAATAAGTAAAAAGTTTCATATATCTATAAATAATATTACCAATAACAAAATTTCAAACACACAATACATAATTTTATTACAAAAAACATGTGTTTTTATAATAAACTTTCTTTTTTATCTTTTATAGCAAACACAATCTTCGCTCGTGCTGAAGAAGATGAACTTGATGATGTAGTAGACATTGAAGGTGAAGACAACCAGGTAGTTGGTGAAGATGCACTCGACGAAGACGACTCAGTGGTAAAATCATCGCAGGATGTAGACACCACTATATTGTTCACTAAACCCATTCCCATCTATGGTGATGTGGCATTTGGTAAGCATAATTTTTAACTATAACTAAATTATTAGTTCCATCTCCTCTTGCAAGAATTATTATATTCAACCTTTCTATTTGCCTGTGGCACTGTAGGTCTTGAAATATATAAACCAATTTAAGTGTGTTATATATAATTATCATGGCAAGATTTACTTACACAAAATGTCAAAACAAGTTGTGATTCTTTTTGGTTGGGTGGGGTCTTATCATAATTTTAAATTTTGTTTGTAATTATAAATCTTAACTGGAAAATAAAGTTTAATATAAATGAATAACAAAAAGAAATTAAGATACTGAGTTCTGGTCCTCATAACACAGTAACTCACAAATTAGGTGGACTGTAGGGAAATGAGTATCTTGATACTAAGAAAACACACTGCACATTCTGCTATATCAAGAATAGGAAAGAAAAGTAGCTGCTTTTTTTTTGGGAATAACTGTGAAATATTTGTGTAGTATTTTTTTATTTCCTTTGATAGCAAGAGGCAAAATCGTGGCATTTTAGTATGCCTACTCAACACGCAGTGCTTTAAGAATGTCATGACAATGGAATGTCCTAACAGTATTCTAGTGCGGCATACAGCATAAATTTTTAATAAAATACTAAAGTAATTTAATTATTTTCACTTTCATATTGATGAATATAAAATTGAATTATTTCCAGATTTACAAGCCGGCTTCCCTGTTGAGTTCCTTGTAGGTTTCATCAACAAGGGTTCAGAAGAATACATTGTCGAGACCATGGAGGCTTCCTTCAGATATCCCATGGATTATACATACTATATTCAGAATTTCACCGCATTGCCTTATTATAAGGAGGTTAAGCCTAGAGAGGAAGCTACCTTTGCTTACTCCTTTATTCCCAATGAAGCATTCGCTGGTCGGCCATTCGGATTGAACATTCAGCTCAATTATAGAGATGCCAGTGGAAACTTTTACCAAGTAAGTTAAAAGTGATATTTTATAGCCAGTAGTTGGTATTGCTTTCCATCTTAGACCAAAATATGAGATATAACAAAACTATTGAATGTTTAGTTAACATTGGACATTGAATATTGAGAAATAATTTGCACTCCAGCCCAACTTCTTTGAATCTGTTATGGCATTCACTAATATAATATATTAAAAAACATTTATAGAAAGGCCGCTCCTGAGGCAGTGTTCCAAGCATATGACTCTAAATGCGACAGGCTGTGGATTTTATTCCCATTCAAGATAATGAAATATCTAATATCTTCATTTGTTCGCTTTGGTAGTAAGGCAATGTGTGCCTTTGAGTTCCGCCACATAAAATGTAAATACCTCAAATCTAGTTGACCTGGTCCCTCTGCCTAGCAGGGCTACATATATGAGAAGATCTCTTAAAATTTAAATAAATAAATGGCTTATCTATACATTTTTTTTTTCTTATCATCAGGATGCTGTCTACAATCAAACAGTCAACATTGTTGAGATCTCCGAGGGTTTAGATGGAGAAACCTTTTTCCTTTATATATTCTTGGGTGCTGCTTGTGTCTTGGCTCTGGTTTTGGGTCAACAAGCCCTATCGTCTCTCGCCCGTCGCCGATCACCGAGATCTGCCCCTAAACCATTGGAAACGGGAACAGCTAATGATGTTGATTACGACTGGTTGCCTAGAGAAGTTGTTAATCAGCTAAGTAAGTGCTTTTTTATATCTTAACTTGTTAAGTAAATAGTATAATTTGTATTGAATTACATACATACCTACATTGAGGCTACGATTTAAAGTGGACTTTTTATGTTTTTGTGGTGTATGTGATTGTTACAACCTATTGTTTTAAAAAAGCATCAATAGCTAACAACAGCTATTTCGTTTTCATTATATTTTTTTTTATATCCAGAAGATATATAGATGTAGTATATATTATTCATATGTCAATATAATAATTGTTCTAATTTAAAAAAAAAAGTCAATTGATCTTAATGACATTATAAAAATTTTAATGTTATTTTTAAATTAAATATATTCTAATTTATATAATATTGTTACAGAAAAATCGCCCAAGACACCAAAACAGTCTCCTCGTTTGAGGAAAGCGAAAAGATCGGTTGGTGATGACTAAATAATCATCAATTATTAAAGAAACACCAAAATCTGCCTAAAAAGGCACAGAAATGTGTTTTAAAACAATATAAATAGAACTAGGCTGAATAAATCTCATCCTTTAACAATTTCCATTCATTTCCAATGCTAGTGTTGTCCATTTGTGGCCTATTTCTATTTTTTATTGTTTAAGTGAAGAGACTGTGTGATTAGTTATAATGTGTTGAGAGTAAATTATGGAACAAACAGTGTGGACAGCTTTGTAATAATGTTTGCGATATGAGAAGACATTATTTAATAAAATGTTAATTTTTTATATTGTTTGATTATTATAATAAATCCTATTTCTTAATACTGTTGTGAGAACTATTTCTTTTTTTAAATTTTATCATCAATTTTTTGTCTTATTATTAATCATTTAGACGATGTTACTTTAAAATTCCATAGAGCCATTTGAATTTTTACTTAATACATTAATACAGTAGTATAGTAGTATGCAAAACTTTTAAATGAAAAATAAAATAAAAAAAGATATATTTACTATCTTTACTTTCAGATAAGCATTTTTGGTGGATACGTGTAGAAAACAGTAATAAATAGTTTCTTACTTATAAAAACGTACATTTTATTTATTAATTTACCAGTGAAGCGCTCGTTTCGGCCGCTTTTATTAAACAATTATTAATTGTTTTCATCTTCTAATAATATTATTATTTTAAAGATAATATTTATACACTGAAAACAAAAGTTCTATTCAATAAAATTGTTATTTTGTAGACAATATCCATATAAAATTTATTGATATATTTTTTTATTTATTGATATAGATTGAAAATAAAACAAACACTAAATCTCAAAGAAAACAGGTATAATAATGAAATCTATATTGATCGGTTAAGTCGTTCAAAACGGTTTTATTATATAATATATACCAGAAAATATAAATAATGATATACCAGAAAATTGAGGACACTTAAGGTTTATATACATAGTTAAAATTCAACTTCAAAAACATATTTGGGATGTTTAAACATATTTGGGATGAAAGTTACAGTTGTGGTCGCAGTCAATTAAAAAAATATTTACTCAATATTAAACATTGGCAACATTAATCTCTAAATGCACCCTTTAAAGATCTGTGTAAAATCATTATAAATATATTTAATCTGTCATCTTTCCTTTTTGTACACGCTCGTTGCGCAGCACGTGTGTAATTTTCTTTTCGCTCGATATCTGTACTAAAACATGGACAAACCAAACGTTCTTGCCCGCGTAATGAAAGTCCTGGGCCGCACAGGATCCCAGGGACAATGTACCCAAGTAAAGGTGGAGTTCCTTGGAGAAACTAGCCGCCAAATCATCAGAAACGTAAAGGGGCCCGTTCGTGATGGAGACATCTTGACCCTTCTGGAATCTGAGCGTGAAGCTAGGAGATTAAGATAAAATGGTAATTGTTATCATTATGTTGTTAATTATGATAGTTGTGTATATTCACGCAGACTAGACGTGGTTAAAAATAGTAAATTCTAGATAGATCGACAAAGTTGTAATGTTTCATTGCTAACCGCTACTTAAGACGTTGTCTGAGTAGGTATAATGCCAAGACAGTTATTTTTTGAGATGATTATAGGTCTTTTTTATAGATAGCTTATATGTTGCTACGATTAATCGAGCCTATTTAGACACAAGTTAGAAAATAAACAACAATAGAAATATTTCACAGTATTTTAGCCAAGGGGTGGAGGGATGGATAATATAGATAATCCTCTATTGTATATTTAGATATCGTCCAATAGTCCAAAGATAATTCTTAAACTATGATATGAGGGTAAAAAATAACTTAGAATTGAAAAATTTATCAAGTGGAATGAAATCTCCCTATTGGCAAGTTTCTTAAAGGTAGAAGATTCAACTTCCCTCTTTTCTTCCCCTCCTTAACAACCCCACTAATACTATTTTTTGTTTTTCGTAATATATATAGGCATTTAATATTAACATTGTTGTTTGATTTGAAGAATAATATTTACTAATATATAATTTTTTATTTTCAGGGTCAGCTCAAATCTTCATTAGGTTAAAGTTTAAATTTATGTGTAACCAATTACTTATAATAATGTAACATCAAAACCGTCAAAGATACCATCAGAATGTAATCTGCTTAATACATAATTAAAACACCACTCCTGTGTTTATTATTTATTTTTTCCATGATGTCCTTTACTCCATGATCAAAGAGTCCTTTTGTCCTCGCACATGATCAAAGTCCTATATTTATTAGATTTTTCTGTATCAGCATCCACATATAATGGCAGGGGGAATCTAATTTTAAGACATTCTATTCCTCTGATATAATAGCATTTTAAAGTAAATTTTGCCATTCCTTTTATTATTCAAGCTAGAAAATAAAAATAATTCTCATATCTCTGGAATGGCCTACCCGCGGCAGTATTTCCAGATTGATACGACAAGACGATGAAGGTACCCACTTCAAAAAACGTATCTGCCTCCACATTAACCTGGCAACACACCTGTAGCTGCCCTGGAGTTACACGGGCCATGGGCGATGGTGATCACTCACCATCAAGCATCCACATATGCTTGTTTCTCTTGTCTTTTTCACAAAAAATAAAAAGTATGTGACTATAAATGCAACTGTTTTGAGTTCAAGTCTGTAACTCCTTGGATAATGTATTTTTTTTAATGAGAGAACTGTGCTCTCTCATTAAAAAAAAAAATAATACAATTTCCTAGCTTGCTAATACAATTTCCTAGCAGCCAAATGAGATTTGTACTTAATATTAGATTACTGAGTCATTCAATATTATTTGATATTTCCGTAAAAATATAACAAATTGTAATAATATTAAAATTTAATATCATACTCAGTAAGGTCAATAAATAATATATTCAAGAACAAAGGGATATGTTTAAGTTTTCTGTATACGGTGCCATAACATGTTTATATTTAAAAAAACAATTTAAGAAAATATGTACATACATTTATAAATTATTTTTTTTGTTTTGAACTCCATAGTCACTGTATATATACATTGAATTTGTAGTGATTTTCTTCTCTTTATTATTTTTAATTATAAGTTTTTTACTGAAGTTGGTATAATAAAGTATTAAATAGTTTGCTAAGTAGGTATGTATGACTCAATTAAACAAACAATTAAATTGTTGGTAACAAAATATTATTTTGGAACTTATGCTTCTACTATTGAGCTAGATGATTATATGAATTTATTTTCTTTTCTGCCCCTTTTTTGGCACAAGTATCTGTAAATGTAACTCTTGAAGGAAATGAAATTCTTAATATTTTGATTTCTATGCTCTGGTAAAGCAGCAAGGGATTGCTTTGAGTTTCACAACTCAATACAATATTACAAATTTGATGGAAACTGGGATAGAGCGGAGTATTTTAACATTTGGTTAAAGCTGAACCCGAGAAAAAATCATAATTTCTCTTTCTAAATGTATTTTAACCTTTAAATTCAATATTTTTAATTTTTTTAGTAGTTTTGTTTGACGTATCATCATATCAATATTTTCACATACTATAAAACAAGGTCAGTTGCTACTATGATTCACTTGATCTTTTGAACTATGCAGTACATTTATTAAAACTTCAAAAGGATTTACTTTACATTACATAATGATGAGTGGAAAAATTATAAATCTTAGCTACTAAATTAAATAATATTTCTTTAATCATTAACTAATGGTTGAAATCATTAAATAAATTTATGTGTGTGTAGTTTAATTGTTTATATTATCCATATAATTTATAACTAGATTAGTAAACACACAAAATGAAAAAAATTAAAATATCACAAACAAAATAAATGTATATATTATGTATTTAAAGTACAAGTCCAGTTTAAAATTTCAATTTTATTCACAGCATTATAATTTTCATTATAATATTAATAACAATAACTATACATTTGTAATAATCACATAGTTAATAATAAAACAACGAAGGAAGATACATAAGTACACATTAGCAACCATCGGTTGATATCCTCATGGGACTCCTATATCATCATAAGTAAATGAAAACGCATATATTTACAAGAACATTACTTGATTCATTATTCATTCTTAAACTGTGAGTTAATCCTGACCCACAAATTTCCACACAAAACAATCGACTTGGAACATTTGATTGTACTTTGAGCACGTCATATCTTAATTAGGACGCTATTAAGTGTCGTATTTTTCGTCTTCACACTGGTTCGCCCAAAACAGGCAATTGCCGATGCCGCTATAGCATATTAACGTAACAGTCGCTAAGAAAACAACACTGCACACTATACACGGTTTTCTTTCTAAAAAGAATCCAATTAGATAAATCACCATAAACATGACGTGCGTATTCACTAACGCCGGGTTTACGGGCTTTGGTATCAAAAGCACAGGAATCAGCCATTGTAAACAATACATTGCGATATTGGCACAGACTTTCGGATCGCTCTGTGTGCTAGGAAACTAAATAAAACACTATCAGAATTGGAAATAACATGTTTTAAGCACTATCATTCTTATTCCCTATAATAATGTCAAGGTATCAATTAGTTTTTTAGTACTATTGTCGACGTTCGAGTACTCTGATTTTGACATTGACAGATTTTTTTTTTAATATCTACTACTGGCGATGTAAGTTGCATAACATATATGATATAGTATAAGATTATAAAATATTAGAAGGATGATAGCGGAGAAGAAGGATGGCGCATATAATTATAATATAAGAAAGATGATAATTTCAATTATTTTTAATAGTAATATTAAGTCACTAATAATGTTTTAACGTCGGCAGCTCGGCATCTTTAAAAATGGCGGGATGTTTAAAAAAAATATGATTAAGTACAAAGAGTTGATTGAAATTAATAAAGAAATCTTAGAGAAACTAATGATAATATACATTTTAAAAATATCATTTATATACTAAATATAAAATATAAAGAATCATAAGTGATAGAATGAATGAAATACTAAAGAGTATTTCATGTACGCCGAAAAACGCTTTACAAGCGTGTTTATAATTTATAAATAAAATAGCACAATAGGCGGTCTTATTGCTAAGTGAGCAATCTCTTGTAGGCAACCTTCGGGTAGAGGAGAGAATTAATGAAATTGGGAGGGTACATCCAAATATATAAATATATATGTACATAAATACATATACACACATACACATACATACATACACATTGTACATATACATATAATCTAATATTCAGATGGGCATATTTGAGGAAAAGTAAATATAATAATTAAAATTTGTCAATAAAGATAATCAAAGTGTCATATGACATTATTTTAGTATTTTTCAAAGGCTTTAAAGTTTGAGCTTGTCTGACTGTTACGGGTAAGAAGTTCCACAAGCGTACAAATTTAACAGAAAAGGGGTTCGTATAGTAGGAAGAAGCGTGGCTAGGGATTTTAAGAGGCAAAATTTGGTTGGAGCGGATGGAGAAAGAAAGAATAGTGCGTTACTAAAATCGAGTAAAATCATCAGTTACTTGATTATTATCTATTCCTAAGCGAATATTATCTGAAACTTTGACCAAAGCAGTAGTCGTACTACGAGTACTCGTATGAACAGGCCTGAAAGTTGAGACTTAAATTGAAAGTTTATGCTGTGAAAGTTGAGACTTAAATTCGTTAATTGAGCTTGCATTTCTTATAGTAGACGGTAATTTGTTGTAAAGTTGTGCTCCCTCAGATGTGATATCCTTCTTTGCAAATTTTGTCCTAGTCTTTGGGAGAATTAGTAAGCTAGGGCGACGGGTGCTACGCGTACTAACTTGTTTCATAAATGACAATTTAGAGTGAACAGATTTATTAATAATTTTTCTTATTAGAAGGCAAGAATTGTATATATAAAGTTGTTTTAAATTCATAATCTTCGTTTCTTCAAAAATTTTAAGAGTAGTTTTAAGAGTGTAGATGTAGATAACGGATATTTAAAGAGTATTTTTATTATTTTATTTTGTTTTCTTTGAAGTTCTTGTAATTTTGTTTTGTTAGCATTACCCCATACTTCAATTAAGTATAATAAATGGGACTTAACCAAAGAGGTGTAAATATTATAGTGTAGTTTTTGTGGTATGCACCTAGAAATATTCTTTAATGACCCAATTAAAGACGAAAGTTTTCCTTTAATATGGTCTATTTGATTGTAAAAATTAAGATGATTATCTATTCTTAAGCCAAGATATTTTTCACAGGTTTTTTGCTCGATTACAATGTTGTCAATAGTTAGCGGATCATGTTGCAAAATTATTTTATTTTTAGGTTTAAATATTATGTAACATGTCTTAGAGGCATTTACAGTTAATAAGTTATGGCGGAACCATTCATGTAGAAGATCTAGATCTTTTTGTGCTTGAGTGATAATATCATTTATTTTGTTACCAAAATAGAACAAACATGTATCATCCGCATACAAAGTTAGGTGACCGTGTAATTCCAAAGATGCAATATTATTTATGTAAATCAAAAAGAGAAGCGGCCCTAAAATGGATCCTTGTGGGACTCCACAAGTGATAGGCAAAGTGCTGCTTTGGTCATTTCCAATTTTAACAACTTGCAATCGGTTCGTCAGATAGGATTTTAATATTTCAAGAGCAGCACCTTTAATACCGATGGTTTCAAGTTTATGCAATAGAAGTTTATGGCTTATAGTATCAAACGCTTTTTTCAGATCGATAAAAACTCCTAATACGATATTTTTCTTGTCTATGTTTTGTCTGATTTTTGTTACGAGATCTACAATTGCAACAGTAGTACTACTTTTAGCCCTAAAACCGTATTGTCGTCCAGATATAAAATCAAAAGAATTTAAGTACGTAGTTAAACGACTGTGAATCAGTTTTTCTAATATTTTAGAGAGAACGGGTAATACGGAAACTGGGCGATAGTTACCTGGATCTGTTTTAGAGCCGGATTTGTGAATTGGTGTTATTTTTGCAATCTTTAATAAGTCAGGGAATTTTCCTTCGTACATAAGATTATTAAAACACTGCGCCAAACTTTTTGAAATCAAATCTCTTAAACATTTTACTGCTTTCGTACTAATTTTGTCTATGCCAGAGCTCGAATTTGAATCTAAATTATTTATATTTTTTTTAATTTCATTGGAATTACACGGTTCTAATGTCAAAAGTTCACAGCTGTGATTTTTATTGAATGTATGAATGGGGTGTAGGATATCATGGTAGTTTGCAGGTATTTTTTTAGCTAAAAGACAACCGATTGTAGAGAAATACTTATTGAAAATATTGCAAATTTCATTTGTATCGGTGATTACTTTTGAATCTAGGATAATTTTTGAGGGAGCACAACTTTGTTTCGTTTTACTATTAGATAGTTTATTCACTAAGTTCCAAGTTCTTTTTGAGTTATTTGCGCTATTTGTAAATAGTTAAGGCTAAAGATACTTTTGGAAAAACTAAGTATTCTCGTTAGAACGGGAATCAGAATGTCAAGGATTGGTGTAATCATCTTACGACTAATGCAATCAGAGTCAACAGCATCAGAAGTAATCGCCAGTATATTTTTTAACGTATCATCAGTATGTATATTTTCTTTAACATCACGAGCGATAGCAAAAGTAGGATTTAATAATAGTTATAATACAAAAATTAATAAGAACTTAATTTGGTCAATACATCAATTGTACCAGAAGGAGAAAAATATATGTTTAATTTATTCAAATCTATATTACAAGGATTGTTATATTGATTAGCTTTCCAACTCCAAGTGTCTTAAGAAAATTCCAAACTTTTTTTGGGCTGTCTTCATCAACAACAGATTTATGGATATAGCGTAGCTGATTATCCCTACACACCATGTTACATAGATTCCGAATGTTGACGTATTTTTCTCGGTTGATATCTGAAGATTTCTTTTTAAATTTATATTTATTATTTTATTTATATTTTTTCTTATATTTATATTTTTTATTATCATATTTTTATTTATTATTTAACTTTTGAATTATTTTTCTTTTGTTGTAATTTTTTAATCTTCTCCGTGGATCAGGGAGCTGGTAGATGCTTTACACGTACTGGTCTAATAGGATGGATAATAAGTGAATTGAAAGCACATACCTACTCGTAGCTCTACAGTAATTTCTTTAGAGATTATATCCCAATCAATTTTTGTAGCATCCCGCAAACGTTCTAAATCCATACCGGCAAAGTTACGCTGAAGAAGAATTCTTGACTTTCGTTTAGGTGGTTTAATTTTATAAGAAAGAAAGATGAGGTCAGTCATGATAAGAGAATGCAGTAACATTGCATTGACCATGTATTTCAACATATTCAATGGTAGAAACAAAAAATAAACCTCAGAGGGAAGGAGTACAGTTTGGAAATCAATGTATAGAGGATAAAAAACTGTGCATGTTAGCATTATTTACTACGGCCTTGAACCGAGCAGTTCAGTTATCATTCTTTATCAAGAAATCAAGCATAAAATAACAATCACGCAATGGCTCATTATCCTTTTTAAACTCTTTAAATTTTCATATATTTTTTTATTGAAGTTTAGTTACTTTTATTTAAACTCACTTGTTTATAACATAACAAACATGTAACATATGGGGACTGCGTTTAATTCCGTTCTTAATTGGAAACGGAATTTCACGATACGTCTGTAACATATTTTTCTAATACATATCTATTTAATATTTGCGAAACTATTTTCGCCCAAACATCCTTATATTGTATACTTGAAGAATATCACTCGCGATAACTTTTTTATGTACAATATTATCAATACGATGACAATTCATACCTGGCGATGGCGTTTTCTTTTTTATAAGATTAATAACTTATTATACGGCGTTGAGTTACGCTAGTCAACACTGTACATTCAGACTTTGGCGAAAAGTGATAAGCGAAAGTTTTTTAAAAGAACCAAAGTGTTAACATAAAGCTACCAAGTTTCTTATGTTTATCCTGCTACACAAAAATATCTTTAATTTAAGTGTACTTTTGTTAAATAATAATCATGATTTTGAGAAAGTTCTGTTTTATTTGCCCTTTTGAAAAAAAAGGGATAGTTAACTATCCTCTTTCGAGCGGATATTTGCTTTAAATTAAGAATGCCGCGGAGGATACTTGCCTGATGCGGACAAACGTTCTCCAGAACTGTCTGTTTTGTTCTATTCCATCAAATTTTTAGGTCTCCAGTTCTTTGAGGCATTCTTCCAATAATTATTGAATTAAACACGCTAATTGTTATTAAAATAAGCTGCTTGTTTGTCTACTGTGATATTTTTTTTTTTGTTATAAATTGAACTCATTTTAATTCTGTATTCCAGCCATTGTGCAAGCTGGGGTTGGCGTGCGAAGCGAACAGCCCGGTGAAATCCGCTTATAAAATGTTACTTAATAATATTAGTAATAATATTGTAAATAACATTTAATGTGAAGCTTCCATCGGTACTAGAGGTGTAGGCCGGTTGTATCTGCCGGTTTCCGGCAAGCGATGAAGTGATGTTGCACCTACCTGCTTTTTTTTTGCAAAGTTATATTACTCGTTGACCTACAATCTTGAAATAGTTAAAGAACCCTCAGTAGACTAATACGTCTCGCACTTGACTGTTTTTTTACGACACTGCCTTACGTTAAAATTTGACATTCAATTTGCCTTCTCTTTTAAACGAGAGACAATGGAGAACGAACGGTTATTACAAGTGAAGATAAGACTTTACCACACTGTACAGGATAAAAGAAAACTTCTTAAAGACACATCTTGAAACACCAATTTGCAAACAATTCTGTTTCATTTAACCTTTACGTAAC
Organism: Eueides isabella; assembly: GCA_019049475.1. Lineage (NCBI taxonomy): Eukaryota > Metazoa > Arthropoda > Insecta > Lepidoptera > Nymphalidae > Eueides > Eueides isabella. Next base: position 1,861,055 of record CM032394.1, on the reverse strand, counting down.
AACTACAAAGTCTACAAAGCTGGCGTATTTCTCTCAAAGCTCAGTAAATACCTGGGGTGAGAATTGGTTAGTTACTTAGTTCACACTTCAATTATCAAACAGGTCTGCCTTTGAAGTAAGATATGTATTTTAGGTCATTTTAAGTAATTATACTTTACGAATCCCCATGCATTTTTTTGCCTATTGATTTTGTTGCTATTAAATATTTGCTTGCGATTATTATTAACGCCGGTAAGAATGAGCGCTGTTCTACTGTTCTTGCGTTTAGTGTGCTCGTCGTGTTATCGTATATGCCATTGTTGTACCAATATTCTATTCTGTTGTCTATGAATCGTCCTTGGCACGCGCCACTTTGTATCAATTCATGATTCGATGATTTTAATCACTTAAATTTTGCAACGTTTTCCCCATATAAAATTTCTGATGTTACGCTATTTCCTGATTTTATCATACAGTTGTTGTTGACTAATTTGTTCCCAGGTGCCCGCGTACACCTTTTAGTTGACATTTTCGTCGCGCCTTTCCCCAGCCCTATGGATCTGTAGGTAGGTCTGTAGGTGGTATGTATGGTGGTGTCTTGTGTTACTTAGCGTTATTTGTCTTGTTAAACGACTCCAATAATGTTTTTTTTATATAGTGTACATGTATGTACACTGTAGAGACACTGATCAGATTTTATACGTGTAGATATATTTTATTTATTTTATAGCATAAACTTAATTTTATTGCTAAATGAAGTTGAAGAAAATCTTACACCCGCCTTTAGGGAGGTCTCAAGTGAGTGAGTACTTATCAATCCTACTTTATAAGATTATTAACCGAAGAAACTAGTAATGTTGCTGACTTCAATTATTGTTTAAAACTATTACTTTTAAGCGGTTCACGCAGTATCCCGCACATGGCAGGGTGTCTTGGAAACCTAGTGTTAAGACACTCCGTGCCATTTCCATTTCCCATTTTCAATATAAGGCATTGCGTGTTGAGTTGCGAAATACAACGCCGCGTTTTGCCTTGTTAATAGAGCGATGAAATGAAACATTAAATATTTAAATTATATAAAAACTATATAATAATAATAATAAATTAATATTTAAATAATAACTAAAAGCCCGGACAAGTGTGAGTCGGCCTTGCCTGGCCTTGCCTGAAGCCTCAGAGGGCTTTCCTACCAATTTCAGAATGGTATTCCAATAGGAAGTACAACCAAGAAAAAATAACAAACTTAAATTTGCAGGCCATATGCACAGATTTTCTATGAATTGAAGTAGAATTATAAGTTTGTAACAATTATAATAAATAAATTGGTTCTGCTAGTCCTTACTATATCCAAATTTCATAATTATAGATCTACAAAATTATATATTTTTTTTATTAAATCTCAATTTAATAATTGAATAAAAAATTAAAATTTCCGTTCTTTATAACTGTAGGTCTAAGAAGAGTACCTCATAAGTTTTTATCGTGTCATACAAAATGCAAGAATAACGTTGCGTTGTTGTTTGTATCTTTTGATTGCGTTGACTTGGACTTCTTCTTTTCTATGCTCTTTTGTAATAGAAATTGTGATTCCGAAATAAGTAGGCTTGACAAACAATAAAGGGTAGCGTTTTTCTATTTAGTGACACGGAAACCTGAAAAGTCATATATAAACGACACCAATATTTTTTTAAAGATTCGATAAAAAAAACGTTAAAGCATTGTGTACATTTCCGCGGCTTCGTTAGTACAGACTTCTCCGTACTTTCTACATAAATCCATTAGAAAAGCATTTATTTAAAGCTAAGTTTTAAATGTACAGGCCTGAAGTGTATGGAAAAATATTTTTAATACAAACATTGGACTAATATAATCAAAGCTGGAGCTGTAACTTATAAAGTACCTACATGATTGAACTACTTATAAGTAACCCTAAACAAGGCTATACAATAATTTTAATATATGTATTAAAAATTCTTGTCCGTAAAAGTCCATAGCTACACAAAAAACTAAAATTAAAAATATAAAAACCAATAATATCATGAGGCCCATATGGTACAAGGCAAAGCGCGTCGTTGAGTTCCGCCACCCAACACACAATGCCTCAAATTCGGTAGAAAATGGGGAATCGAGACTCTTAGCTCTACGTTACCAAGTTACCTCTGCCCACCATGCCATGCGCGGGATACAGTGTGGAGCTATAAAAATAATAATATCATATTGATAATCAATCATTTTACCATGTCAACAATGCATATTTCAAGTTCAATCCACAATACCTTTATAAGCACATCTCCGTTATCAGTGACCCAACCATATTGTGCAGGAATACCTTAAAGCTTATGTGACTGAAGATTAATGGTTACAGCTACAAAAACCTATTTCATACAGCTCATTGACGCATGCGCCTCGCGTAAGGCGCACAGGGTCCCTCATCCCACAGCCGATTTCCCGCCAGTGACGTCCAACACCCCCGACGGTACAATCGCCCTTTTGCGATCCCAAAATCCTTTATAACCCTCAACCAGTGAACTCTCGGTCGTAAAGTGAATGTAAATCGATTATCTTTATCCAAACATGTCCCAAATTCAGTGCCAATCGATAGTTGACACTTTACAGGACATCATTAAAACCTTATTAATCGTCACCCATTTATTGTTCCCCATTATGTGTCACGACGAGAATGAATCATTTTAGACAATAAAATTTGACAATAATTAATATAGTAATAGTAATTGTTGATTTTAAAATAATTGATATTTTCTAAAAGTCATAAAAAATGGCGAACACAGCTCATTTAATGAGACGTCAAAGCTCTCGCGATTTATATGCACAACGCTCGTTGGATAGAATGGAAATGAAAGAGTTAAGGGGTCGCCTGGTCACACTGGAGAACGGTCATTCCACACATCGCACCGTCATGTACGGAGCAACTAACCAAGCGTTCGAAGACACGAGTCCCAATCGACGGTCGACTGAAACACCCACGAGCAAAGCAAGTTCTGCTGACGAGAGAGCTGGAATCAAGCCAGAAGGTGAAGGATGTGAGAGAGAATCTTGGGATAGCAAATTAACTTTTTTACTGGCAACAGTAGGATATGCTGTCGGCTTGGGAAATGTGTGGAGATTTCCATATTTAGCCCAAAAAAATGGGGGTGGTGCCTTTCTGATACCTTACTTTGTGATGCTTGCGATTGAGGGTATACCGATATTTTATTTGGAGCTAGCTATCGGCCAGCGTTTGAGGAAGGGTGCTATAGGCGTGTGGCATCAAGTGTCCCCGTATTTAGGTGGTATTGGGATAAGCTCTGCCGTGGTCTCATTCAACGTAGCTCTCTACTACAACTCTATTATCGCATGGTGTTTATTCTACTTCGCGCAGAGCTTCCAAGCTGAGCTACCTTGGTCTGAGTGTCCTAAGAAATATTTTAGCAATGGATCTTATACAACGGAACCAGAATGTGCTGTAAGTATTACAAATTTACAATAAAAAAATATTTAAATTGTTATTATATAAGACAAAAAAATATCATCAAACAATTAATAGGTAAAATAATTACCATTATTTTAATCAGTTTTTGTATATTCTGATTTGTTATTTTTGGTTATGATTAGTATTACTTTTGGTTACAGATTAAACTAACAAAGAATCTTATTTAATTTTCTAAATACATACCCATACAAATTAACAAAGGCTATATATATATATAATTCGTAAAACCAAATGGGACTTGAAATAACAATCATCGCGCATGGATGCTTCACAATTGCGTCTCGTTACCGTTTTATAACTAATTACTAAAACGTTCAAGAAAAGGTCTGGACTTTCTATACATCTTCTAATTAATAACTTAGAATTTACAAATAGAAAATGAAACATTTGTGCACTGAAAAGCTCTAGTTTGTTCATTTCTTAATTAGTTTTCGCAGTGAAAGCTAGAATAAATTGAAATCTCTTTGATACACCTACTTAGTTTTTTAATAATCAAGAGACATTAAAGGCTGACCGAAGCGAAGCAAAGACTGACTCAAAAACATATAAATATATATATCGGTATAAAATACGTGATTAACCAGATCTTTTAACATGACGGTTGTCAGTTCGATATATATTTGGGGAAATAAATTGAATTTAAATTTCCGTGTTCTAGTAACAATATGAAGCGCAGGCGGCGTTGAGTTCTGCCAATTATCACGTAGTGTTTGAAAAATTGTGTGGTAATTGCGGCCCAGAGTGTCTTAACATTAGGTTCCCTATATAGAGTAAAGTTAAATTAACGTATCTAGATATATGAATTATATATAAAAGAAATAAAAGTTCGTCAGTACAAAGAGGTAATGATTTTGTTACTGTCTCTTCCATTTTAAGAATTTTCTCCGAACAATATACACTACAAAGTAAGGAAGCTATTGCGATTTTCACAATAAAGTTTTTAAATAACAAAATATATAATATAAATTTCAGAATTGATGCCGGTCTTTGCATAAGGATACGTGCAATTGTAAACATTGTGGGTTCGATCCCTTTGTTATGGTAAGAAGACCAAGCGCGGCCTTAAAACCCGCTACTCAACACGCAATGCTTCATATTAGGCGGAAAGTGGGGAACGAAACGGAGTGTCTTAACACTAACTTCCTAGATAAAGCGTGAAGCTGAAAAAAAAAGAAAAAGTACATTTGAAACGTTATTTGTTATGCAAATTTGATATTCATCAGCGATTCTATACAACCCACTTTCCATATCGAGCTCATTTCGATGGCTGTTCTTGATGAGATTAGTCTTTCGCTGAATTTGAAAATTGGTTGGTATTCGGTAAAATCTACTAGTAAAGAATTCTATGTTCAAATTAATTTAAATTATATATGAATATACGTACGAAAGGGGCCTATAATAGCGTCCATAATGACAGTCATTAGGTATGTTATTGTTTTATGGCTGGGAGCGTATATAGGGTTCATTGCATCTCATTTTTTCAGGTTATCATAACAAAAGAGATAATATTTTATATGAATGATGATTTTAACCTAAACATATTATAATTAACTGATTAAGAAAGAAGAATCTTTTTCAACTTTTCGCTGTGTCCTGCATTTGGCAGAATGGGCAGAAGGAACTTGGGAACCTAACGTTAAGACACTCCGTTATATTCCACACTTTCCACCAAATTTTGCAAGCATTACGTGTGGTGGAACTGAACACCGGGTATTGGATGGTTACCAGATCGAATACTCGAAAATATTAAATATTTTATTTCTTCGAGGGGAGATAGAATGGGAGAGAGAAAAAAAATTCTCGTATACAATCACAAATGTTTTTAACTATTTTTCTATTTATTTTCTCTGATCGTAAAACAATACGTTGCGCTGACTTCCGCCGCTCACCACATATTGTCATGAAATTGAGGGCAGAGTTTGGGGAACAGAATGTCTAATATAATATGGTTAAGACATTCCATGTCAATTAACGCACAACCCTTTACTTACCCTTATATGTAAATATGAAATAAAAAAATAGTACTTAAAATTTGAGTAGAAAATAATGTATCTTGTCTCTACATAGTTAAATACAAGTTGTATTACATAGTGCTCGCTTATATCGTTCAAATTATGCAACGAATTTTAATTTAATTAGCACAAATGAGCAGAGTGGCCCATGAGGAATATTTGTATGCTTGATTACATACATATAGTGAAGCTGAGATTTTTTTTTTTATGGAAAAGACGGCAAACGAGCGTACGGGTCACCTGATGGTAAGTGATCACCGTCGCCCACGACCCCGAGTAACTCCAGAGGAGCTACAGGAGCGTTGCCGTCCTTTAAGGTGGAAGGGGCACCGGGGCCCGGCATTACCTAATGCGAAACGCAGTGCCCAAAGCCACTACTCAACGCCGGTCTTAAATGCCGGGGGGGGTGGTAATCCGGTCGAGTCTGCCTATGCGTGTTGCCATTATTGGCAACGTGACTCTACCACACGCCCTTTAGTCGTCTCTTACGACACCATCAGTACCAGGGTGATTCTATTCTAAGCCGGGATCACACGGCGAATATTAAATATTTACCATATGTTATAGTTATAGATATGTTAGAAAGAAATGGCCTACAATGGATGTAGAATTAATAAGACCAAATCGTTTAGTTCACGCGAACAAAGCCGCTAACGCAATTTTAGTGTAGCCTGTCATGGCGCAACGGCACAAACGTATGATCGTAAACGACATGTTGTGGGTTCGATCTTTATTCGAAGAATTTTTTTCGCGAAGAAATGAAAATATTAAATATTTTTATTTCCCCAACAGGCACCGAACCCACAACTACCGTGTTTACAGTCACACGCTTATGCCTTTAAAGCTGAACATAAAGAACTAAATACCTAAAAATATATAAAAAAAATATTAAATAAACGAAATCGAAGCTTCCATAAGCAAATAAATGCGTCACAGATTACGTCGTATGAGCAAGAAATTCATTTTCTAAGCCACGATACGATGTAGGTAGTAATATCGGGACGGGTATATAAATCCATGCAAATAAAATGAAATTAAAACGTTCGTTGAGCTGAAACTCTCGTAGTTCGTGATACCCATATCACGAACGTATATCACGAAACGTATATCACGAACCGAACCGAACCGAATTCTACTTGAGGAACGTTTTTATCTTACTCAGCTTCACTCGGGCAGAGGGAATTTGGGAAAATAGTGTTAAGGCACTCTGTTCCACTTTCGTTCTCATGTTGAGTGGCGGAACTCAACGCCGCGTTTTGCCTTGTACCAGAGTAAAGAAATGAAAACATTAAAAATTAAAATAGAAAAAATTAAATATTTCATTTCCTCGAGTGGGGATCGAACCAACAATATATGTATATATATATATATATATATATATATATATATATATATATATATATATATATATATATATATATATATATATATATATATATATATATATATATATATATATATATATATATATATATATATATATATATATATATATATATATATATATATATATATATATATATATATATATATATATATATATATATATATATATATATATATATATATATATATATATATATATATATATATATATATATATATATATATATATATATATATATATATATATATATATATATATATATATATATATATACATATATATATATATATATATATATATATATATATATATATATATATATATATATATATATATATATATATATATATATATATATATATATATATATATATATATATATATATATATATATATATATATATATATATATATATATATATATATATCTTCTTCTTCCTGGCATTAATCCCGGCTTGCTGTGCCAGGGTCTGCCTTCCTGCTGAACCTACTCCACTTTGCACGATCTTTTAGGTCCTCAGTGGTTAGACCATTGGCTCTTATATCCTGCATCACGACATCCAACCATCGCTTCCTTGGGCGTCCGGGAGGTCTCACTCCAGGGACAGACATATTAAGGCACTTGCGTCCGACATAGTTCCTAGGCCGGCGCGCAACGTGGCCATACCACCTCAGGCGACGCTCTTGGAGCTTATCCGCTATGTCACGGACTCCAAGACTACCTCGAATGAATGTGTTACGTATGCGGTCAGACCGCTTTACGCCGCACATCCACCTCAGCATCTTCATTTCCGTGACATGAAGCTCCTGAGTGTGCCGAGATAGTACTGGCCAGCATTCGCTGCCGTATAAAAAAGAACCGGTCGAACGATTCTCTTGTACATCAGCCCCTTGAGTTTGGTTGGTATTCTGCGATCGCAGACCACACCAGTGACCTCCCGCCATTTGGCCCAGGCAGCGCTTATCCGACCGTGAACGTCGTGATCGATGCCTCCAGACTCGTGCATAACGGATCCGAGGTACCTGAACTTTTCCGACTTAACGGCTGGTTCAGTACCTATATGGATAGTGCTCGAGTCCGGTCTCCCGCAAGCCATGTACTCGGTCTTCGACACATTTAGTTTAAGACCGCCGTTCTCAAGCGTACCATTCCAGAGGTTCACTTTACGCTCTAGCATCAGCCGGTTCTCTTCAACGAGTGCTATGTCATCGGCATACATCATTAGCCACGGAGGCTGGTCTTGGACGTGAGCCGAGACAGCATCTAGCACTACATTGAATAAAAATGGACTAAGAGCCGAATCCTAGTCAACCCCTACTGTAATCTGGAAAGGTATGGTGTCGCCAACAGCAGTCCTAACCATGGAAGCGGAATTGTGATACATATCTTTGATAATCTCAATATAGGCCTCAGGGATCCCTTTCAAACGCAATGCCCACCAGATACACTGACGAGGCACACAGTCAAAGGCCTTCTGCAGATCTAAAAAAACCACATGCAGAGCTCTCCACTTTTCCCTGTATGCCTCTATCAAAGTTCTGAGGCCAAAAATGGCGTCCATAGTACCCGATCCTGGCTGAAATCCATATTGAGACTCAGAGACAGTACACTCTCGGCGGAGCCTGATATCGATCATGCGCTCGAAGAGCTTCATGGTGTGACTCATAAGCTTAATGCCCCTATAACTACCACAATCTTGGACACTGCCCCTTCCCTTGTAAATAGGGGTAATAAAGCTAAGCCGCCACTGGTGTGGCATCTTTCCAGTGTTCAAGATATGGTTAAAAAGGTCAGTAAGTATAAGCACACCAAGAGAGCCCAACGATTTCCACGCTTTGATCGGAATTTTATCAGACCCCACCGGTTTTCCGTTCTTCATGCGTTGAAGGCAATTCCGAGTTTCGTTAAAGGTTATTGGGGCAACAAGTCCGAGGTTAGGCGGTGGGTCGTGATGAAGACTGCACAGATGCTGAGTGTTCAGCAGCTCCTGGAAGTAGCTTCTTCATCTCATCTTCACAGAAGCGTGATTACGGAGCAACGTGCCCTGGGAATCTTTGACGCAAAGACATTTTGCGATATCTTGCGTCGCTTTATCCCGGCCACGGGCCAGTTTGTATATGAGCTTCTGCCCCTCCGCAGTTTCAAGTTTATCATATAATGGTGATAAACTCTCACTGCGGGCTCTGGTTACAGCTTTTTTGCTGACACGTTTTGCTACAATGTATTCCAATCTGTCTTCAGGAGAGTTGGATTTCTGCCACTTCTTAAAGGCAGCCTTCTTTTCACGAATCACTTCCTGCACCTTGTCATTCCACCACCATGTCTCCCTGTCGATGACACGTCCTCCCTTAGAAACGCCAAGAACTCGTCTGCCTGCCGCAATGATTGCTAACTGAGCTCGATCCCAAGCATCCTGAGCAGTCTCGGTGTTAGTCGTAAGATTTCGACTTTTTACCTCTGCTAGGAAGTCGGTCTGCATCGGTCCATTCAGCAACCACCACTTGATCCGAGGCCTACGTTTCTCGGCTACTTTCTTCTTTGGAGTGACGTTAAAGTCCATGACAAGAAGACGATACTGGGCCGTCAAGCTTTCACCTGGAATGACCTTACAGTTAGTAACCCTGCCCATATGACACCGTCTGGTCAACAAGTAATCAATTTGCGTTGAGTGGGACCCACTTTTATACGTGATAAGGTGCTGAGGATTCTTTTGGAAGAATGTGTTCACAACGGCCAGATCAGACGCAATACAGGTTCTTAGAATATTTTCGCCCTCTGTATTGCGAAGACCGTGTCCAAAACCACCGTGAACACGTTCATACGTGTCTGCAGCCTTACCGACGTGGCCGTTTAAGTCTCCTCCAACTATAATTACTTCGGTAGACGGTATAGCAAGTAGAACCTCTTCATACTGCTCCCAAAATGACTCCTTTTCGGCCGTGCTACAGCCCGCCTGGGGGGCGTAGGCACTGATTAAGTTTGTGGTAACTCCCTCAATCAGTACCTTTACCCGCATCAAGCGATCGCAGCGACGGTCAACTTCGAGGAGTCCATTCTGAAGCTCTTCAGAAATCACTACCGCCACACCGTTTTTACCAGAAGGTGACCCAGTGTATATAAGCCGGTAACCCTGTCCGATGTTACGGGACTTATTGCCTTTCCAGCGAGTTTCCTGGAGGAAAGCGCACTGGACCCGACGTCTCGTGAGTACATCTGCGAGTTCTCTGCATCGTCCGGTAAGAGAGCCAATATTCCACGTTGCAAAGCGGAGTTTTCGTCTGGGTACTCGCGTCTTTAGCCGTGCCCGTACTTGACACGGTAGCCCTGGCCCACTTGTCGCAGGTGTAGGGCGATGTGCCTGCGCGTCGTTTAGCGACGACGCCCTAGCCGTACCCATTCTTTTTATTTTCTTTGCCATAAATGTGGCGGTTGGCGGTTTTTAAATGGAGCGACTGCCATCTGACCTCCAAAACCCCTTCACAGGGAAAAACCGCGGGAAAGAGGGTTGGGATTGGTGGAAGCGGGGGAAGGATAATTAGGAGGGACACCACTTTTATGGACTTGATGGAGATATAATAGTGGTGGCTCGAGGATCCGGGGTCGCGTACCCGTATGCCAAAGGACACATATCGGACAGACATATGTCAAAGACACCCTCTGGACGAGATATATATATATATATATATATATATATATATATATATATATATATATATATATATATATATATATATATATATATATATATATATGAAATGCAGGAATTTCGTACAAATATTAATCATTATATGTATTTTAAACCGTTGGGTTTTAAATACCAATATCAATGTACTAAATAGTTAATTACGAGTAACTTAAATTATAAAATAAGATACGATTCAACACGCGATGCCTCCAGTTCGGAGAAGAGTGGATAATGGAAGTGTCTTCATGGGAACGGAGTGTCTTAACAATAAGTTCCCAATTTTTTTCTGTCTACCCTGCCATTTGTACGATATGACATGGAGTTAAAAGAATAAGTAACTAGCATATAGGACCTTATTTCTGCTAAAAGATCAAACTGATTATGAAATGGGTATAAAGTATTAAGTATAATATAGTATAATGAGGCCTGTCGTGGCGCAGCGGCACAAGAGTGTGACTGTGACCGACAGGTTCTGGGTTCGATCCCCAGTCGAGGAAATGAAATATTTAATATTTTCAATTTAAATATTTAATGTTTCATTTATTCGCTCTGGTAATAAGGCAAAGTGCGGCGTTGAGTTCCGCCACTTAACACGCAATGCCTCAAATTCGGCGGAAAGTGGGGAACGGAAGTGGAACGGAGTGTCTTTACACTAGGTTCTCGGGTTCCCTCTGCCTACCCTGCCTCGTGCGGGATACAGCGTGAAGCTAGAAAAAAAAAATTAAGTTTTTTAAGCATTTTTTCTAACATCGGTATACAAATTTATTCTGATTGAGTTTCATAAATTCATCTTCATTCCGGGAGTCTTCTTTTCGAGCCGATTCGATATTTCATTTTTTGGATTGTCCTTTATTTATCATCTCATAATTGTAAGTCTAATATAAGCTATTTCCCAGTAACATACAGAATTTGATAACGTGCTGAATAATGTTAACAAACTTTAGTTTGCGGGTTTATGAACTCATTTTATATAAAATAAAGTAAGAAATATGAGTTAATAATGCATTTTATGTAAAATACGTTGAGTTCTGCCACTCAACACAATACCTTAAATGCGGCGGAGTGTGAGAAACGGACCGGAGTGTCTTAACGCTAGGTTACCAAGTTCCCTCTGCCTACCCTGCTATGTGCGGGATGCTTTTACGAAGTACCTATAAAAAAAATTAAAAAAAAAAAATAATAAAACAGAAAATTTCGCTTTTTTTTATACAGTTGTTCTCATTTCGTGCCAAATTTTATGACTGTAGGGCCATGAAAAAAATTTTTCCGTTGACTTAGAATCTTGATTTTTTCTGTGTTTCTAGATACTGTAGAATTTTAGCTTGATTCATACTTTTGATCTCGAGGTAAATGCTCTTGATATATAACGAGGCGATTCTACACCGATCCCTCTCATTTTCAAGTATGATATTTTAAAAATACATAAACCGATAACGAATTCTTTAGTCAACTCTAGTCATAATAAAAAATATTGCTATTAAAATGTACTTATTTTTATATAAATTTGTAACAAAATGGATACTTCAATATGAAAGGAGACGCGACTCAGCAATTTGTAAATAGATTAATTTAACGGTTCACGTGGGGGCGGAGGTTTGTTGATGCGATCATCAAAGTTCACAACCTATACGCAATATGATATTATCATTTTAGTACAACGGTAATTTAATGTTCAATTTGTGAGAGATTTTCATTATGCAAGGTATTATTTAGAAAAAAGCCGCAAAATTTGAGGTAACAGGTGGTAAAGTACAGTGCGGTCCAGTGTCGTCTACACGTGTACTGTATGTGAAATAGCAATTATTTTTTGTTCGTCTAGTACAAAAAAGAAATACCATTTTCTGATTTGTCTGTGATTTCAAAATAACCACGATTTTCCAAATGCTTATTGTTATTTACACGATACTAAATCACATGCACTGCCTCAAATTTGTCGGAAATTGCGGAACGAAGTGTGTTAATACAAGGTTCTTACCCTTTTGCATGTGTAAGGTACCGTTATGGTACAAACAACATACCAATAATTATTATTTGTATAATTTCGATTTGTCTAACATTGTAAGAGTGTTGAGTAGCGGAACTCAACGCCGTGTTTTTGTTACCAGAGCGACGAACTGAAATATTAAACATTTAATTTGAAAATATTGCTTTTGAATGTTATAAAACGCTATAACATTTCGTATTTCATAATTTTCCTTTATGATGTGGTAAAACCTTTGACCGAAGTCGTTAATTCCAAATATTCTACGATTACGCAGTAATGTTTCATATCCGAGATTGATGAAGTCTACGGAATTGCACATATGGCGTCCGTAGAACATAACTTATATTTTTTTAGAAAACGTGTAAAAATAGAGTTTAATCTGTAATTCAAGAAACGTAACCGTTAAAGAAGGAAATCGTTCAAGGTAAATTCAAATAATTTAAAGCGAAGTGTCTTTTTAAATAAAAATTTGGATGGCGGAACTCAACGCCGCGCTTCTGCTTTTGAAATGAAAATTAAACATTTAACTTGAAAATATTGAATATTTAAATTTCTCGACTTAATCGAACCCACTTCCTGTTTCATTTACAGTACCGTAGTGTTTGGCGCTCCGTTCTCTCTGCCTACTCCGCTAGGGATATAGCGTGAAGCTTAGTTAAGTTAAAGTTATTTTTATTTTCTTTTATAACAAAGAAGAATTACAAAAACGTATAATATAACTTTAGGTTAATCCTTCAATAGAAAAGTTAAGTCATAAGTTTTCTAAGCTTACAAAGTAAGTAAGTATAAAGTACGTAGAACTTATAGATGTTCACTCGAGTGGCAAATATTGATTCGTCTCAAGCTGCGGTGATATTTCAATGTGCTCGACCTGAACCTTACTTTAACGCCCACGGAAGTTTTGTAATGTTTGAGTAAAATACATTTTTAGGTTAAGTGTAAGAAGCGTAGACAGTGGGAACCTGGGAACCTAGTGTTAAGACACTAATAACTAACAACTTTCTGTTGAATTCTGGAGACCTGACGTGTTGAGTGGCGGAAGTGAAGAACTAAGTGTTTTAACGCACGATTTAAACGATCTATAAAAGAATATCATTAATACATAATTTTTATGTGGCATATAGGGGGTTCTATGCTCATTTGAAGTAATTTTTTGCACACTTAAGTATCATTAGATTGATCTGATCACCTTATTATTATTCTGAGGATAAGGAAATTTTAAAGTAAAACATACATTTATATATTAAATGTTATTATGAAATTAATTTTGTTAGTAATAGTCAAATCTAAAAGATATAATAAAAGATCAATTGATTCATTCACTCTTTCACTCAGCTTCACGCTGTATCCCGCGCATGGCAGGGTGGGCAGAGCGAATCCATAATACTAGTTTTAACACACTCCGTTCCGTTTGTTACTTTCCGCTGAAATTGAGGCATTGATGTAAAATTAATTTTACATTATTTATAATCAGCTTATCGAATAAGCTCCTACTAAGCGCCGAATGCCGGTGCCGGTGATACTATTGGAAGACAGACCACAATAATTATATATTAAAATTCTTATAAGACCACAAATTTTAGCCTTTATTTTCTGTTTGTATGTTGTTATCGACATATCCTATCTACCTATCGCCAAGACGAAGCTAGCTAAGCGCAAGGCTTTACTCGGAGTGTTTCGTCGTTTCTTTGATCCCTCATAGAGTTGGTGTCCAGATAACTGAGATGTCCTGTATGGGTGTGTTGATGACCTGTAATAGATAATTCATATTCTCAAGATATGAGGTCAAAAATAGACTAATTTTACATACAAAGTTTCAATTGAATAAATCAAATATTTTAGATTTTATTGATATCTTAAATACATCAATTTCATCAAAATGTTAGGCTACTTCCTAAAGTGCTAGAAAACTGAAATTTCGTATGTAATCTAAGTTTAGTATAAAACCAACAAAAAAAAATCATAAACTAATAACTTTAGTCCCCTATCCCCTAAAATGTGAGGGTGGACGTTTCTCTGAGTCTGAGACTTCAAAATTATGGGGTACTTCCTGAAGTGCTAGAAAGCCGAATTTGATATGAAAACAAAGTTAAGTATACGATATACTTATAACTTTAAATATAATCGATTAAGAGCGAAATATCGCACTGATTTATCACTTATGGATTACCATAATAAATAAAGCAGGGCGTACTCATTACAGTAAACCAACAAAGAAAAGGGGCAAACACAGAATAGGCTATGAAAACTGGCACTGTTTGCACTGTCGATGTACAAGAAATACATCTCAAAAAAAGAAGAAAAAAAAAGAAACTCTAAAAAGACTGCCTAACAACTTATAAAAATAAGTGATATCCCACCGAAAACAATTCATATAAAATGTTGCCAAGACGACCACATAAGGTTTGCCCTGTGAAAAAGATATCAGATCTCATGTAGAGCCAAGCTTCTGAATCTACACGTCCTTCTCTACCGATCCAACTTCACAAATTCTACATATAAATAAAAAGTATAGCTTGGCTGTTTCGATACTTACTTTAGAAACTAAGTATTAAGATGACCTGCACAACGGTAGCGAAACGACTAAGCCATACATTTTCACTGATATGTAGAATTTGTGATGTTTGAGTCTGTAGAGTTACATCAAATGTTTCTGGTAGGATAAAAGCGTCTATTCATGTGGACAGATAAATAATAAATCTGTAACCGATAACTTTCTGTACATGGAAAATATATTAAAAAAAAACTCATAGAGGAAATTAATTAACGAAATAGGGCTAAAATATTATGTTTTTAACTGTTTGTCTGATAGTCTGTTTATCGGTTTGTCTGTGTAGCTAACTAAACTTATTAACTGCATTTAAATGCAGCTTTAATTATTATGTTTTGGCAATCTTTCTTCAATATATATTGTTTGTTTTATTTAAATCAGTTAATTAATAAAAAATAGGTCAATTTAAAATATTTAGATCGAAAAAATTGCTATTTTTTTTGTTCATTTAGCTCAAATAAAATTTTTCAATATATAGATATTGTCTTAAAAGTGATAATGTTAGTAGAACAGGAAACTAATTGAGATTAGTAATTAAAATAGTTAATTAAACCAGATGAAGTCGCGGGGTGGTTGCTATCAACAATAAAATGCGGCGGAAATTAATATCTGATACCCTAATTCAAGAACTATTCTTATTTTACCTCAAACATATCTCTTGCTAGTTTAAATCATGAATTATTGGCAGTAGATAATCAATATGACTAAAGATCGAACCGGAAGAACGGGCGACAGACATGCGAGTTGAAACGTGAAAAATAAATGAGAAAACACATTCACGCAACACAAGCATCACGCGCTCGATATAATTTTTAATAAATAATGGCAAAACGCGGCGTTTAGTTCCACCACACAACATGAAATGCCTCAAATTCGGCGGAAAGTGGGGAAACGGAAGTGGAACGGAGTCCCAAGTTCCCAATTTTCCTCTGCCTACCCTGCCAAGTGCGGGATACAGCGTGAAGCTGAGTGAGTTATTTTAGCTTTATTTTAACAAAAGCGAGAAAATGTTAATAATTTCTTGCTTCAATTCGTAATCGAATCCACAACCGCTGTCCCACCTAAGTCTCTACTTTATACACATTTGTTTTAAAAAGTAACATTCCAAGAAGTCGATAAAAGAGTTTCTCACATTTATTACACAAGATTTATGTGTTACTTAAAACACTGAACTTTTCTAAGAAATGTTAAAGCTTTTTTCATTTCTTTCTTATGGCTATGTTTGCTCGGTATTTTCCCTTTTGCTCAAGTAACCGTTCAGCAGAAATATTATAAAGGTCGAAACCAATCGGCTATAATTTTATATTAGTTACCGGCTTTAGCTCAATCTGTAGACACATAATAAATTTCTTTATAATAAGCTCATCGTTATTAATTTTCTTTGAGATTTTTATCATTTCGTGACAAAAAGGTTAAACGGGTTCGTATTTTTATTTTATTTTTATTTTATGGCCTGATCTTGGGATGACAGGCGCAATATAATTGCCAGTGTCACTACGGGTTCTAATTACTGGACTTCATCCTCCATCTGTCACCAGGCTGTATGTCATGGACCGTGATTCTTAAACAGTTGAAATTGCCACAGATGATGTATTTTTGTAGCACTGTGAAAAAGATAAATAAAACAATTATATAAAAGCGCTCCCATATACCAAATGCTAGCATGTACACTGGGCCGGATTCATAAATCCTCAGGTTATTTTTATTTTTTTTAAAGAATCTGATTTAAAAATAAGTGTTCAAAATTCTTGTAGACATTATATTTTATTCATTTCCTATGGTATTTATTTATATATTAAAAGCGAGCCTGCGAAGTATTCATTTATTTTAAATAAATCTTTAAAAATTATGAACTTGTTTTGAAAATAATGAATGTGCAGAATACAAATTCGGAGTCGGAATCGGAATTTTATTAGGAGACATGAACGAAGGTCACTGTTGTAGTGGGATGTGTGAATTATATTTTCATTTCCTTACTTTTATCTCAGATATGAAACGCTGTTGATTTCTGCCTCTCGAATAGGAACAAAGAACGTAGTGCCTTAACACTTCATTTGTTACCTTCTATCGAGTTAATAGGTTAAATTACACTTGGCGTTAAGCCCGAAATAGTATATCGATCGTCTCTCGTCTGTAGAGCCCTCTAAGAGCTCCTTAGCTACTTATGAAGATTACGTAATTGTAAGTGAATGTTGATCCGACAATATTAAGTGGAGTATTCTTATTTCATTCATTCGCTCAGCTTCACGCTGTATTCCGCACATGGCTGGACAGGCCGAGGGAACTTGGGAACCTAGTGTTAAGACACTCTGTTCCGATTTTCACGTATATTCAAATTTGAGACATTGTGTGTTAAGTGGCGAAACTCATAGCCGCACTTTGACTTGTTATCAGAGCGAATAAATTAAAAGACCAACATTCAATTGAAAATATTAAATATTTCATTTCTTCGGGTGGAGATTTACAGTCACATGCTAGTGCCCCTGTATCACGACAGATCTCTTTTATATAAAAGTGAAATAAATTGTTTATGTTCAAATAACGTGTCTTTTGAAAGCAACAATCATAATAATAGAAATAGTTATATTTCTATAAGTTTAAGTTGTATTAAGAATTTGGAGTAGAAGTTGTTCACGCTGTAAATCGCGTATGGCATTTTAGGCAACTTGGCAATTTTTCACCAGAGGCCATTCGTGTTGAATGGCAGTATTTAACGCCACGATTTCTCAAGAATTCGGCAGAACAAAGATAAAAGTAGTGTCTTAATAAAAACGGAATGTATCGACACTTAACTTCCAAGTTCCCCTACTTCTCTTCGTAGCCCACAACTTCGTTTACTTGAAGTTTAATAACTCTACGGTACCTAGGAACTTATTTGAATTTATTTTTTACGGTGCTCTACGCCGCGTAGTGTACCTAAGTCTCTCAGTAGCGGAAATGTTTTTTTTACCTATATATAAAACCTTCGGTTCGTGTCAATACGTTCATACTCTAACGAAGATTAATTACTAGGATGTCTCTCAGTATGGTGCAGACGATTGATTTTTTTTTTGCTTTTCTATAGGTTTATTGATTTCATGTGCTTGTCTTGCTATGAAATAAAGTAGTTCGATATCCTATATATACATACTTCTAATCTGTAACAGACCACATGAACTGTATATAGAACATATATAAAAAAATATATATAAAGGTCGTTTTTTTTGTTTATTAATTTAATAGGGACGAAACAGTGATTTTTTTTTATTTATCTGTTAGTCTATGTAAAAAAAATCAACAAAAAAAGAACGAGAATAGAAAGTAGAAATGAAATATAGTCGAATTATGTATTTGGAGAGAAATTTGCTATAAGTACACATGTGCCTGTAAATATTCTTATCTTCGCGTATTATCCCCTTGTGGAGTAGGCTCTGACCGGAGGCTGACACTTTATGCCTACCATATAAAACTTACGAAGAAAATGCTTTTTATATAATGTTTCCTTCATACCATCGTATAAATTGTAACTTCAAAAGTATTTTTTTTTTCGGTGATATGCTGTATCCTTCACATGATAGGTTAGTCAAAGGGAACTTAGTGTTATAACACTCTATTCCGTTCCCCACTTTCCGTCGAACTTGTGGCACTGCGAGTTGAATTGCGTACTCAACGAAGCGGTTTTGCCTTGAATTAATATTTTCCTTCTTCGAATAAGGTTCGAACTGACAACCTTTCGTTTATACAGTCATACGCTTGTGCCTCTACGCTACTCTCTATTATATTCTTCTTGTAGTCACTTTTTAATTGTTTTTTCCGACTTTCAAAAGACATTTTTTATTATGGAACATTTTTCAATACTATTAATTAAACATTTAGATTTAATTTATTAATTTTTAAACATTTAGTTTTATTTTTAACAAACAAATAAAATCAATGTAATATATAACCAAGTCAAAATTTGCTGAAGAGATAATTAACATTTAATTATCTCCCATCGACATCGACGTCGATACAATTATATTTAATTAATCTTGTATCGTGACAGCGCTTGTCAGTCGTCAATCTTAAAACAAAACATGTAAAACTTTTTGATCATCTGTTCAAAAAGTTTTTAACTAATGAGTATAATGAAAGCGTCACAGCGCAGTGGTAGGACACATTTAATATTTTGAAATTTTCGCCTTGCTGCATGAGGAGGTGATGCGTTGTGCTCTGCTGCTCAACACACAATCTCTAGAGAATTTGGCGGAAAATGAGGAATAGAAATGTTTTAATAAGTACAGACAGAGTCTCTTTACCATAATCTTTAAGGTGAATTGATTTCGCCAGTTATCAGTAATTAATATTCAAAGTAAACCTCCTGTTTGTTTTATGTAGACAAGTCCATTTCATTAATATATAACTTAGCTTCACGCTATATCCCTAGCGGAGTAGACAGGGAGAACAGAGCGCCAGACGCACCGGTCTCGGCATATCTCTTTCACTCTTCTTTTGTCCACTGTTATCAACCAAAAATACATCTTCCATATCCAGGGGGTCCTCCTGCTTTTTACGGGGCCCTCCCTCAATATCGTAGTAGTGTATTTTTGAAAGTCAACCGAGGTCTCCCTCCCTCCTCTCTTACCATTCACTTTTTTTTAATATTTTTTTCTCATTATTTCTTCACTCATTCGCTGGAAGTACCAGCGAATGCCCAAACCACATGAGCATTTTTTTAATAAATGTTTTGGTATAAACGAATGTTGCTTTGTAGGTAGTATTTATATACCATATATTGTATTTTAAAAGATACGGTTAAGTTATATGGAAGTTAGAAATCACATAGTAGTGGAGTGCCTTGTATCCAGATGGTGAGGAAGGTATTTCATCTGACATAACATGCTGTGTGGTTAGAATTCAGCGGCAGGAACCAAGTCAAATATTTCGCCAGAATGAATGCGGCAGAGAACGCACAGCCAGGAAGCTAATACTAGGATGCACCAGCTTAGAATGTTTTGGTGTGAAGTACTGTCGCACTCTGCCAATTACTTTCCGTTTTTTGAGGCTAACTTGGCCTTGAACCTAAAACTTGGCCAGTAGGTCAAAATACCGACAGTCCCTCGAAACGCTGAGAACTGGCTAGTAATATACTAATGCTGCGTGTGGCTTTAAGAGGAGTACTGGTTCACATAGTAATATCTTTGATTTTCGCGATTGTTATACATTTTAAATGAAACACTTTTAAACGGATTAATCGCGTATATTGAATGGTAAACATTTTTGGGAAACCCGACGTTTCGAACACTTTACAGTAGTCCGTGGTCACGGGTAGACTGAGGTGGCATTTGTCTGTCAGTTGATATAATTATTATATCAAACTACCGCCAACAATTCCTTAATTGCCTCGCGTACTGCCCTGGATTCTTGCAGAATGAGCTAACTGTATCTGGTCCTCTAGTGTGGTGTGCTGGGGACTTTAAATTTTTTAATAGTGGGTCCCAGGTGGTGGAAAGTTTCCAACCATCTTCTCTATTGAAATTAGGATGTTTTTGTATTTCAATAGCCTCGCGGATCATTCTAGGGATATATCTATTCTCCCTAGCGAGTATGTGGGGTTTATCAAACCTGATGTAATGGTTGGATTTGTTCGATGTATGCTCACACACAGCTGACTTTGATACATGTCCATTCTTGACATCGGAGATGTGTTCCTTCACCCTAACACCGATGCTTCTCTTTATTTGACCTATATATGATAAGCCACAGTCACAATCAAGTTTGTATACACCTGCACACTGCAAAGGAATATTACTCTTCACTGGTCTCAAGAATTGGCTCACTTTCTTGTTAGGCTTGAAAATAGTTTTAATAGAAGCTCTTCTTAAGATGTTGCCGATCCTGTCTGTAACACCCTTTACATATGTTAAAAGTGCTGCCTCTCAACTGTGGGTGGCTTGTTGGTCTTCTGACAATGCTGGCGGG
Organism: Eueides isabella; assembly: GCA_019049475.1. NCBI lineage: Eukaryota > Metazoa > Arthropoda > Insecta > Lepidoptera > Nymphalidae > Eueides > Eueides isabella. Next base: position 1,840,026 of record CM032394.1, on the reverse strand, counting down.
GAACTGGCAGCTTGTTCTGATGAAGAGCAGTCTTCACCTGTCGAAGCTCGTCCCCTAGGTGTTCAGCATCGCAGAGGTGGTGGGCTCTCTGAAACAAAGATTTGCCAACGGTAGATAACTGTGTAGGGTGGTGGTGAGATTCACCATTGAGGTATCTATTGGTGTGCGTGGGTTTCCTATATACTGTGTGGCCTATTGTGCCATTAGAATATTTTATGACCAAAACATCAAGAAAAGCTAAAGAATTATTTGTCTGTAATTCCATTGTAAACTGAATAAAAATTAATATACGCGAGTAATCCGTTTAAAAGTGTTTCATTTAAAATTTAAGAGGAGTATTATCGAAGCTCGGTGATACGACAAATGAGGTTCTCAGTATTTAACGCTCTATGATTTACGGGGTCGAAAGGTTCCAGTATTCTCCCCATAAGGAGACATTACTTTATTTGCGAGATTCCTCAATAAAAACGCAAGATTTTTTAGGCATTGGTCGATGTTTTCCGGAAAATGTCTGGCATGGCCTAAATATATAACTGTCTATGGCGATGTATAGAAAAAAAAAGAGCAACAAAAAAAGCTCCTTAATTTTATCCAAATGTAATGTGTAAAGCAGGTAGAAGTTACTTCTTCTAAGCTGTACACCGCGGCGTTAGGAACTGGCTGGCTTAAACCATGAGAAAACTTAACGCAATATTGGATGATCTCGGTAGTGCTATTTAAGGGCAGGACTTAAGATAATCATGAATGAAACAAAAAACATGTTGAATACCCTGCTCCTGTTAGTATTTGAAACACTAGCTTTGTTGACCCTACAACTGGGACATACAGTTTAACTAGGTAAATCCATCAAATGTATATTATGGGCACCGATCGTGAAGGTGATGACGATGACGGAATTTCATGTTCAAAACATCTCATTACCTCAGCAAGTCATCGGCGTGTGTTCAGAATAATGATATATGGAAGCGTGACGTGGCCGTTAAATATTATGCTTAGGCTCAGGATTACACAGTGGGCATTGGAGAGAACAATGTTGCTCAGTTTCTCTTTCGGGACATCCGCAGAATCGATGACCATTAGGGCGAAAAGCTTCGACTGGCTTTCCTCTTAAATTAACATTAAATAACTATAATATATTTCAATGTAATTCCTTCGTATAGTTAATGGAAGTATTATTTTTTTTAACTTTCCGGGTATTTTTTCTTTAATTTGCCAAATTCTTCAAGAAGGTAGCATTTGAGGAAAATTATCTTAACATTTTCAGACTGGCATAGATTTATTCATTTTGGTAAGTATCCACTTAAGTGGATACTTTAATTTTTAAGCGTTTGAAAAATTTTATTTGAATTAACTTTTAATTTCCGAGATCTATCGTATTGCAGGGGCACAGGCGTACGACAAAAGGTTGTGGGCTTGATTCCCATCACAATGTACGGCGTTGAGTTCTGCAACTCACACGCAATATCTCATTAGGCGGAAATTGGCAAAGAGAAGTGTCTTAATGGGAATGGTACGTTTTAACACCAAGTTCGCAAGTTCCCTTTGCCTAACCTAATATGTGTGGGACACAGCATGAAGCTAAAAAAATATTTTAGCTTTAATGGACAATTATATATTTTATTATAATTTAGTATATGTTATAAGGTAAAAAGATAACAAAAAAAGGCCTATGCCGATTAAAACATAAGTATATACATAAGGTAATTGATTATTTAACTACGCCATTTTGTAGACCTCCATTTGAAATAACGTAATCATTAACTGCCATGGTAGTAATAGGCCACCACCATTTGGGCTAAATATGCGTTTGCATTTTTTCCACTGTTCATCTGAATACAAAATTTGGGATCCTAAAAATATTAATCCGAAATTAACATTTTTTTTCTTTTTCACTTCACGCTGTATCCTGCTCGTAGCAGGGTAGGCAGAAGGAACTAGGGAACCTATTGTTAAAAGGTTTTATTCCCTCCAAGACTTCCGTTCTCCTCCTTCTACTGAATTCTGGAGGCGTTGAGTGGAGGAACTTAACGCCGCAATTTGTCTCGTTAGATCTTGGAAATGAAAATATTAAACATTTGATTTCCTCGACTGGGAGGGAATCCAGTCCACAACCAAACACGTTATATTCGGCTTTAATGACATGAAAAATAAAACCTTTATAAAGGCTTCAACTACAAAATTATTACAAAATTATGTACGAGTATATACTATATCTAGTCCCAAGAGCCTTGTACATTACAATTTGAGGAAAACGATACGAACATTGATTGAGGAAATTGTAAGAAAACCGCGTTCTAAATTACTTTATCGGTTGTTACAGTATTACACTGTGTAGTAAATGTTTATTTGACAGCCTATTTGGCGTGTATTCGACGTTAAAATGGAGACAATATTATCTCAAATTTTAAAAGTTTTTAAAAGATATTTGTTAGTGTAAAAATATAAATAAAGCTTTATGAACTGCCACAAAAGTTCTTTTTAGAACTTGTGCTATAGCTGCTGAGTTTAGTTACACGTGTCCAAAACACATTTTGGTGTCTTTTATATTTTAATTTTTTAAATATTTCAATAGGCAGGGGCTCCCCAAGTTGTAGTTTGTAGTTATATAGTTATATCGACGCGGGAAAATCCGCTTATCATCAGGTAGTCCTTCAGCTCGTTTGCCCCTTTTTGTAATTAAAAAAAAAAACTAATAGCAGTCGTGGGACTGCCGATAGAAGTGAAAACGGAACTATTAAGTTGAGAGTAATTAAAACTATATGCAAAAATTATATGATTTTTTTTATGTTTTATTTATTAGTTACATATGATGGGTTAAACAAATCATGAACAAAATATAAATATAAAGTGGTTGAAAAAATAATTAATATACAATTATCTTAATTATACATAGTATTTATATTTCCACGAATTTCAATGAATTCAAGTTTGAACATTATTTTCATTATTTACATCATTGTCGTGACTCACAAAATTATACTTATCCAAAAAGCGTCCAACGCGCACATAATACAGTCAGAAATAGTCGATGTATTAGTGTATACGTGTACACAGGCTACTGCGCGTGCGCTAGTCTGGGTCTCCATAGCGATAGATATACTATTATCATTAGCATGTCGGTGACGCGTACCGAAGATTTTACCCTCTACCAAAACGCTCAACGCGCCTAAAGAAGTTTTCACTTCAAAAAACTAGGATATATGATGAGTCTTAATGAGAGCAGAGTGTCTCATCAACACTACGTGCCGTGGTTCGCTCTCTATGGCAAAAACATTGGTTAAGTGTTAAGATTCTTCGTTCCCATTAAGACACCTCAACTGTCGCTTTCTGCCTCGTTTCGTCGACCTTTCATCTCAGAAATTAAAATATTTTATGTCCTCGAGGAAATCTGACCCAAAAAAAGATAATATTATATTTATAATTATTTAAATATTAAAAAGGTTTGTTTTGTGTGTTACTTTAGGGTTTGTCATGGCACATTGGCACAAGCGTTTGATCCCTACATGAAGAAATGTTTTTTTTTACTCTGGTAACAAGACAAAGCGCAGCGTTGAGTTCCGCCGCTCAACACGCAACACCTCAAATTCGATTAGGAAAGTGAGGTACCGAATGGACCTGACTACCCCTACCCTACCATATGCGGGATACAGTGCGAAGATTTTAAAAAATTACATAAATATATATATGAAAATTGTAAAAGCGCTCGCTACATAAAAATGGCATTCATCCAAAATACAATACCCACGATATATTGTTAAGAGAGCAACTTTGACCTTTTTAAGTCGGTACGCTACTAGAATTCAAGTGACTTTAGGGCTAGAATGCTTTTAGCATATAAATTATTTCAATGTAAATTATCAGTCTCATGTTCCATCACGTACAACAAAGCGAAGGCAGAAAAGAGGACATAATGTTAAGACACTCACTTTTAGTTGAATTGATGCGCGTTGTGTGGCGGAACTCTACGCCGCGTTTTGCTTTGTTATCAGAGCGAAGGAATGAAAATATTATGCATATAATTTCCTCGAGTGGGAATCAAATTCACAACCAAACTCTTACAAACACGCTTGTGCCTGTAGAGGCACAAGGAATCTTGAAAGAGGGTCTCGTTTTACGAAAAGACAGGCTATGTCAATATAAATTATATGTCAAATATATTCCACTCTATATATTAATTCTTGTAATATATTATTAAAAGCTTTGGGAGGTTAGCTGAAGAAAAAAGAGAAAGGTAAAATAATATTTTAAACATTTTAAGTGTTACCACATTAAAAATTAATAAATGTTTTTGGTACAAAAATGAAAAAAATATAGACATAGCTGGGCACAAAGCCACACTTCTTGGCGAATAATATAAATAAGTGTGTGTGTGTGTGTTGTAACAAGTTTAGTTGACAGAGTGACAAATGAATTTTAACGTGGCTTGATATGAGAGAGAGAGAGACAAATTTTATACAGAGTTTACTGTAACATTTTGCGTCAAATAGGTTTATTGCGTGGCATTTTAACACAAATATTTGCCTCAGGTAAATTAGTTATACATCGCATTCCTTCTACGTATCTCTGCGTAGCTTCACGTCACACGCATAGCTCAGTATGCAGTTAAGACACTCCATTCCTCATTTTCCGAAAAATTATCAAGATAATATGCAGTTAATGGCGGAATTCAACGCCGCCACCATTTGTTACCAGGGAGGGAACATGGAAAACATTAAATATAATCATAGCCCAGAGCGGAAATTGAACCAACAACCAACGCGCTTACTATCAGACTTTCCCATTATTTTACTACGGCTTAACATTGCTACTATATCCCGTATGTTCTTGGATAGGCAGAGGGAACGTAGGAACCTAGTGTTAAGACAAAACATTTCCGCCTGAACTGAACGTTCTGAACACATTGAACATTACCGAAATAAGCAGAGCACTTCCTCGTTACCAGAGCAAGAAAAGAAAAATATAAAATAATTCATGCCTCCCAGTGGAAATCAAACCAACAGCCTTGTCACGTTTACAATCGCATGCTCGCGCCACCGCGCTACAACGACGGCCCCTGTGTTATAACCTTAAAAGTCCCCAGGCCCTTTTATTTAATTACTGTCAAAAAAAAAATATTTCGTATCAAATAGAAACTGTTTTCTTAGTCGTTTATATACTTTTGATAAATACCGTTATGGTAAACTTGAACGTATAGATATAGATAGATCGGTTAGTGCCTTGAGCGTATTAAATTATTTATCAGTTAAATACAGGCTGCATCTGCCTCTATGTAGGGATTGTAGTATTATTCAAAATCGAAATCAAAATCAAAATATTCTTTATTCAATTAGGCCATTACAAGCACTTTTGAATCGTCAAGTTACATACAATTGTCTGTAGTGTCAGTCCTACAGGAAGCTACCACTCGGAAGGCGGGTCTGCTGAGAAGAGCCGGCGAGAAACTCAACAGTTGCTCTTTTCAAAATATCAATTAAAAAAAAAATATATAACATACTCGTAGCGTCCTGAGTGAGTACCAACAGCATTTAATCTCTCGCATTCTTATCATGGTGATATTCTTGAAATAATATAGAGTTGTATAATATACATGAACACGATAAGTCTCAATTCCTAGAAGAGAAAATGAAATATTTAATATTTCCGTTTCCTCACTCTGGTAATGGGGCGAAACGCGGCGTTGAGTTCCGCTTCGACACGCCATGCCTGAAGAGTTTGGCGGAAAGTGGGGAATGATAGCGCAGTGTTTTAACACTAGATACCCAAGCTTCCTCCGAATTTGACTCGTTGCGAATTGAGTGGTGGAACACAAGCCCACCTTTTGCTTATGTTGTATTTTATTTCTTCAAGAAAATAGATAGGCCTGTCGTGGCGCAGCGGCACAAGAGTGTGACTGTAACCGACAGGTTCTGGGTTCGATTCCCAGTCGAGGAAATGAAATATTTAATATTTCAATTTGAATATTTAATGTTTCATTTCTTCGCTCTGGTAATAAGGCAAAGCGCGGCGCTGAGTTCCGCCACTCAACACGCAATGCCTCAAATTCGGCGGAAAGTAGGGAAAGAAAGTGAAACGGAATGTCATAACACTAGGTTTCACTTCCTTTCCCTCTGCCTACCCTGCCTAGTGCGGGATACAGCGTGAAGCTGAAAAAAAAAAAAATAGTAAATATTTCGTTTCCTCAAGAGTAGATCGAACCCACAACCTGTCCCCTTGTGCTGCCATAATAGATCTTAATATAGGTATTATATGTAATTAAGTAAACCATTTCCCTAAAAAATTTGCTTATTATTAAGATTTGAATGGAAGATGTGATTAAAACTTAAACTCACATTTGAGCTTTTTCAAGTGTAATTTTAAATTCTCGTAGATAGCTGCTACGATGTACTTTTATCTTAGGCTATGTGGGCGCTTTGCTTCTACGGTAGGAGGTTTAGAATTAAATTTAGAAACTCTATTGTAATAGCCAATTTCATTTGTAGTAATAATCTACATGTCTGAGGCCTGTCGTGGTAAAGAGGCACAAGCTTGTGACTGTAAAATGGACAGGTTCTGGGTTCGATCACCAATCGAAGAAATGTTATAAATATTACATAATATTATAATATAATATTGTGTAACATAATATTAAATTAAATGAAATATTCAGTATTCTGGTAACATGGCAAAGCACAGCGTTAAGTTCCGCCACTCAACACGCAATGCCTTAAATTCGGCGAAAAGTGAGGAATGGAACGGAATGTCTTAACCCTTGGTTTCCAGGTTTCCCCTACCATATAAAACGTAAAGCTTAAAAAAACTGTTCGTTTGTTCTAGCTTTTCGCTTTATTCTGGAGATAGCAGGGGAGGCATAAGGAACCTAATATCAAGACACACCGTTTATTAACCACCAACAAATGTTTAACACGTTGCATATTGGGGAACGGAACTCGTTTTAGTATTGTAGCACAAACAATAACATTTTAGGTACACATTGTTGTGCGTCTGTCAATTTTCTGTAAAATTAATATAAATTATTCAAATCGATGGTTTTTTGACGTTTATTTCAAAGTAAATACAGCGCCACACATCTGTGGAACGACCTACCCGCGGCAGTATTTCCAGGTCGATACGACATGGGTACCTTCAAAAAGCGCGTCTACCTACACCTCAAACGCACCTGTAGCTCCCCTAGTGTTAAACGGGGCCGTGGGCGACGGTGATCACTCACCATCAGGTGACTCGTACGCTCGTTTGCCTTGTCTTTTCCATAAAAAAAAAAAGAATAAGTCGTTTTTGCCGCATTTATATGAAATTCATCATCATCAAAACCTACCTTTGGAATGTTTTGGCTAGAGAGGATGCTGCTGCTATTTAAATATTTTTACTAATTTTAAACTGTTCATCGCAATCCACACAATTTGAACGTAGACTCTACGTTATTTTTTTTGAACGTTTTCTAAATAAATATTTGTCTTTCATAAGTGGATTAACACTTTAAAATAAAAAAAAAACTTAACTTTTAATTTTATTCGCACCGTTACAATACAAATATAGGAAAATATTTAAAAAATAACATTTATATTACAGATAAAACATATTACAAACTTATAATCGTTGTTCGCCGCAAGCGCCCACAAAATTTCACTTCCCGTTGACCTAAAAACTAAATTTGGTACAGACCCTCGAAGCGAAACCAATTCACACTTGACCAGTTATATTTATCTATAATTTCTATGAATATTGCCATTATGTTCCAAAAAATAACGTCCCAGAAAGTAACAATATCAGTCGGAATTCAGAGCAAATCTAACCGTTATATAAAATATTTTTGCAAAACGAGATTATATAAGTGTAACGTCGAAAAGGACGACCTTATTGACTAAATCGATAGTTGCGTATTTGCTCTAGCCAGTAGTAAGTAGGCTAGCGTTTAATATTTATTGAAATACCATTTTTTATTTTGTATTCGGGAGAAGTATTGAAATTATTTCATTCCAGTCCCAGTACGTGTTACTGTGAAAGCAACTATGCTCGCGACGGTGGTAGGTTGAATTTTCATTTTCTCTCTTTCTGGTATGAAGAAAAAGCGCGGCGTTAAGTTCCGTAACTTATCACGCAATGTCTCAAAGTTTACTCAAGACCAATTGGACCGTTTTAAGAACATAAAGTATGTATTTTTTGAAATTAAACTTATGTAACAATTACATAAGTTTAATTAAAAAAAAAAAATAACATAAAATATGAAAGAAATGTATACATTTTTTATTCAGCTTCACGCTGTCCTTTATTTGGCAGAGGGAACTGTGGAATCTAGTATTCAGACACTCCATTCTGTTCTCCACTTTTTTAAGTGGCGGAACTCAACCACCCACACCTTGCCTAGTTATCAAAGGGATAAATGAAAATTTTAAATATTTTATTTTCTCGAGCGGGGATCGAACCCACAACAGACAGATATTACTAATTAAATAATTTTATAAATATTCGTATACTTCAATTGGGACTAGCCATTCGATGACAAACGCCATATGACCTTCATTATAGAAAGTGAATATATGTAGCTAAATTTTTCTTATAACATTTTTATTACTTCAGATATTTCTATGCAGTAGAAACGTACACAAAACACGTGTACGTTTCACACAAAGGTTTATACTATAAGCGTTCAGTTGTGGTTGTGGTTGGCTCCGGCGGGTTTAGATAAATTAAATCGTCTAAAGGGTCGTTTTGTTAAGCCTGTGCTAGTCATGTTTTATAAAACTTATAGTAATATTTAATGAATTATATGATATTTTCATATCTTACTCACTCTACTCTACTCTACTCAGCTTCACGCTGTAGCCCGCACATGGCAGGGTAGGCAGGGGGAACTTGGGAACCTAGTGTTAAGACACTCCGTTCCACCTCCGTTCCCCACTTTCCACAACTCAACGTTGCGTTTTGTACCAGGGCGAAGAAATGAAAAGATTAAATATTTAAATTAAATATTTAGATTAAATATTTAAATTAAATTGAGGCCTGTCGTGGGGCAGCGGCACAAGAGTGTGACTGTAACCGACAGGTTCTGGTTTCGATCCCCAGTCGAGGAAATAAAATATTTAATATTTTCAATTTAAAATATTTAATGTTTCATTTCTTCGCTCTGGTATAAGGCAAAGCGCGGCGTTGAGTTCCGCCACTCAAAACGCAATGCCTCAAATTCGGCGGAAAGTGGGGAACGGAAGTGGAACGGAGTGTCTTAACACTAGGTTTCACTTCCGTTCCCTCTGCCTACCCTGCCTAGTGCGGGATACAGCGTGAAGCTGAAAAAAAATAAAAAAAAAAAAAATTAAATTAAAAATAGTAAATATTTCATTTCCTCGAGTGGGATTTCATATCTTCACTGGGATAAAAGGACAATGAGCAATCTTGAGTTCCGTTACCCATCTTGTAATGCGACTGGGTAGGCGGAGAGATCTTGTGGACCTAGTGTTAGAATACTACGGATCATTCCTCATTTTCATTAAGTCATTTTCATTAATCACATAATTATTTAGTCAAGCAAATAAATAGTTGTCTAGTTTAAGCGGGCGGAGTTACGAGTGGGTGTCTAGAATAAAGTCTATTTTCTAATTTATTCGTTTTGGCTATATTTTTTTAATAGTGCATGATGACTGGAGGATCATTAGGTTCGACATGTCCTATTACCTAAGTATATTCTCTACAATTTAACAATGTGAGATATGACCTCTATCGAAACTTTACAGAATTGCACAAACTTTCCTCATTCTTGATTAAGATCCAAATCCTAAAAAAATTGATAAATAAATCCAATAATACTCTATAAGTTTGAAATCTATTCTTTTCTTAATTACTAGTTTAATAAACTATCATCAACTATCAAATTTCTACAAAACTATCAGACTTGGCTATGAGATGAAAATTTATTAAAGATTTCTTCTTTAGTCTATTAAATAATCATCAATAAAAAAACTTGATTCTAATTCTGTTATATAATATAACATGTTAATAAATTGTGAATTCCTTAGTGTATTCATTAATCATATCATTTTATTTGTTACAGGTGAGCAGCCCCACCCAGTACTTTTGGTACAGGACAACTCTACAGATATCTGAAGATATTAATCATCCAGAGACTTTCAACTACAAAATAGCCCTCGCTCTCATTATTGCCTGGATTCTAGTCTACATGTGCATGATAAAGGGCATTGCATCTTCAGGAAAAGTTGTATACGTTACTGCCACATTCCCTTACATTGTTCTCGTCATCTTTTTCTTTAGAGGAATTACTTTGAAGGGCATGGGAGATGGTCTTGTCCATCTGTTTACTCCAAAATGGCACAAAATCTTGGATCCTGTAGTCTGGCTGGAGGCGGGCACCCAAATATTTTTCTCACTAGGCTTAGCCTTTGGAGGCCTTATTGCATTTAGTTCTTACAACCCTGTTGATAACAACTGTTACCGCGACGCCATAATGGTATCCATGACAAACTGCCTCACGTCCATGTTCGCTGGTATTGTTGTGTTCTCTATAATAGGATTTAAAGCGACAATGGTATACGAAAAGTGTTTAGAAATTAGAAATGAAACGCTTCTCGAATTGTTCGGACCAGCTTACAAAGCAATGACGTTTCCTGAAGCGGGACAAGCAGTTCCGGTCGACATGAATGGCAATTTAACAAGTTTAATTATGCCAAATTTGCCGGAATGTGATTTACAAAAGGAATTGGATAATGTAAGTATTGCAAGATTCGTATGTATTTCTTATTTTTTTTTTAGATCTACGTATCTGTTATATAATGTAGTGTGACTTTAATGATAATTATTTATTTTTTAAACACGTTTTTTTAATATAAATTAATCAAAAATAATAATTAATTAGTCAGTAAGCTAATGTTTGGACAGTTAAAATTTTTAGAAACGAGATATTTGAATTATAAATTCTTCTTCTTAGCTTCACGCTGTGTCCCAGACACGGCAGGGTAGGCAGAGAGAACTTAGGAACCTAGTGTTATGACACTCCGTTCCAATTCTGTTCCCGATTTTGAGGCATTACTCAATACGCGCTTAGCCTTATTACCAGAGCGACGAAATGAAAACATTAAATATTTCATTTGAAAACACAAAATATTTCATTTCCTCGAGTGGGACGAACGAATCGAACCCACAACCTTTCTTTTACATTCACACGCTTGTGTCGCTGCGCCACGACAGGCTATTATATATATATTTTTTTAATTCAAATTTCATTTCATTGAAGATAAGAACTGAAATTCCTAAATATGAATAATAAGAGGCTATAAAGCATTTCTATCATGTTTTATTATCCTGGAGTGGTTGAGACGTTTCTTAATATAATCTTGTACTTAATCTTAAATATTATAAAAACTTTAATCTTAAATATATTTTATTTACTACGAAACGCTTACTATGAAAAAATAGTTATATTACTCCCAACCAGAAAATAAGGGAAGTGAAAAGATTTATATATTACTTGAAAATATATTTTACTTTTTCTGCATGCTAAAGTAGAGCATTAACAATTGTTAACTCGATAGTCGTGGGTTCGATTCTCGATTAATTAATAATTGCTCTGTTCTGGTAACCAGAACAGAGCAATTATTAGAGGTGCAGCGGCACAAGCATGTGACTGTAACCGACAGGTTGTGGGTTCGATCCCCACCAGAGGAAATGAAATATTTAATATTTTCAATTTAAATATTTAATGTTTTGATTTCGTCGCTCTGGTACAAGGTAAAACACGGCGTTGAATTCCGCCACTCAACACGCAATGCCTTAATTTCGGCGGAAAGCGAGGAATGGAAGTGGAACGGAGTGTCTTAAGACTAGGTCGCCAAGATCCGTCTGCCTACCCTGCCAAGAGCGGGATACAGCGTGAAGCTGTTATATACAGAATAACGGAGATATAAAAAACCGATTAAGGTAACTGAGGAACGGAGTGGATGGGATGGATACTGGGTTCCCAAGATTCCTCTAGTTATTCTGCCATGTGCGGAATACAGTGTGAAGCTTTGAAAAACCGAAAAAAGCTTGAAAAATAATTTATTCGATAACTGATTTTATTCACTGTATATTTATTAAATAAATCACTGTTATCGTACGTTTTATCGGAAGTAATTAATAAAGCTTGCTTCACGTTGCCTGACATTAATTAATGTAGATACAATCATTATAATATATTTTTACGCGTCTTCCTTATTATGGAAGCCAGGGTGGATCTGGAAGTTAGATCAGAAAGTAGGGTGGGTCATTTAGAGTATATGAATTTTCGTTTAAAGAGAAACAAAGCAGCGTAACTTAACGCCGAATTTTTCAAAAATTGTAAAAAAACTATGGATAAATGCTAGTAGCATTTATCCATAGTTTTTTTCATTGGACGAAAGATCGTAAACTTGAAAATTTCATATTTATTACAGCTATCGGTACCCGATCTCTAGCTCTTGGCAGACCCATATCAGAGTGACCCTAAAAAAAAACAGTGAAATCTCCTACTTAAAAATAATAGTTACTACTACTTGTTTAAGATTTCTGTAACTTCAAATAATCACGAGTCGGTTGTGGTCTCGATTCCAATTAGAACTAATGTAATCGTTAGTTTTTAATAATATATGTAAATCTGATTATAGGTATGTACTCAGCTTCACGCTATATCCCGCACACGGCAGGGTAGGCAGAGGGAACTTGGGAACCTAGTTTTAAGACACTCCGTTCCACCTCCGTTTCCCTTAATAGGTAAATTGTTGACAAACAATAGTTTTTAAAAAACTATGAATATACATATATTGTAAGAATTTGTATTCGGTACTATATAAAGTGTGATATATAAACAAACGAAGTAAGCAAGTTTCAATTTTAAGCCAACGTTATCTTTTTTATTTCTTTCTTTCTTTCTTTCTTAGCTTCACGCTGTATCCCGCACGAGGCAGGGTAGGCAGAGGGAACCCTGGAACCTAGTGTTAAGACACTCCGTTCCACTTCCGTTCCCCACTTTCCGCCGAATTTAAGGCATTGCATATTGAGAGGCGGATCTCAACGCCGCGCTTTGCCTCTTTTCGTTTCCACAAATTAAGGTTTCATTACTTTGTCTCTGAGCGTCTTGAGATGAAACTTGATGCTTTAAAACTAATTTGGAATGAATTCTAACGATTGAGCGAAGAAATTAATATATTAAAATTTCATTACCTCAAATGGGAATCAAACCTACAGCCTGTTGTGAGACAATCGCATGCTTTGCCCCTGCGCCACGACGTGCCTCATAAAATAGACTAATGGACTTAGAAAGAAATTTTATAAATTGAGTATTTATTGAGCTAAAAGCTTTTTGATTGGTTCATGATACTATATTCTGTAGATTAATTGATAACTTTTATAATGTTGATTTAAAGTAGATTCTATTTTTTTGTATTAAATTTTAGTTATTATAAAAATATATTTAGGCAGCAGTAAGAGGGGGGCTTGTCCAAATATTTTCGAAACAAACTTTCTAAGATGTTTTAAGGTAATAGAGAAGTTAGAAGGACACTAGTGTTAAGACATCGTTTGCCCCAATTTCCGCCCAAATATGAAATTTCCCGTTGAATGCGGTATCCAACGTCGCCTATTGTCCACCAGCGCAAGAAGACGATACACATTTTTTTTAGCTTCACTTTCCACGTTAGAGCGTAGTGTTAAGCACTACGTTTCCTCAAAGGAACCTAGTGATGAGACTCTCTATTCCCATTAAGACACTTCTACTTTTTCCCTTCGGCCAGTTCTAGAAACTGCATGTTGCTAACCTGAAACACTACTGGTCTCACAACTATCCAGCTTTTTCCCACTGCACTACGACAGCCTATCATATATTTGTAATATTGTATTACATATCTTGATATTCTTATTCGCTCTGGAAGCAAGCCAAAGCGCGGCGTTGTGTACCGCCACTCAACGTGCAATGCCTCATATTCGGCGGAGAGTGGGGAATGTAACGGAGTGTCTTATCACTAGGCTCCCAAGTTCCTTCTACCTACACTCCAGTGTGGGGGAGGATAACTACTTAAATTAAAGATTTTGAAGTTTTGACTTATTCACTGCTCTTGGCGAACCGTTCTTTAACAATATATAAATACATTTCTACATACATTTCTCTTCTTTCATAGAAGAGAAGTTATAATTTTAAAATTTTATTGAGAATTCACAATCTATCTTGAGCTCGAGGTTTAAGAGTTACTAGACTTTAATTCCGTCTTGAAGTGTAATACAAGCTCACTTTGGTATTACAGCCAAGATTTGTGGTAAGACGTTTTATAAGTAATATTGATTACTTTAGTAATGTTATTAAGAATATCTCATCGAATATTATACTTAAAGTTTCTTAAAATATTAATCAATTGTCGTTATTAGATATCAGAGAGGTAAAGCGACGGTAATGGGTTCGACTCCCATTTGGAATAAAGAATTGTTTTCATTTCCGGCATTGACATCCGCTTCCCACTACACCACAATATAAGTCAAAAGTGGGAAAAGCATGAAATAGAGTACCCTTACATAACCTTAGGTTCCCTTAAGTTAACCTGATGAACCTGATACAACAGTGAAGCTAAACATAAAATTTTCTTTTTCAGACCGCATCAGGCACGGGCTTAGCCTTCATCATATTCACAGAAGCCATAAATCAGTTCCCAGGAGCCCAGTTCTGGTCCGTCCTGTTCTTTTTAATGCTGTTTACTCTCGGCATCGATTCTCAGTTCGGCACTTTGGAAGGCGTCGTGACTTCAATAGTGGATATGAAGCTGTTTCCCAATCTCCGAAAGGAATATTTGACTGGGGGGCTGTGTTTGATATGCTGTTTACTTTCCATGGGATTCGCTCATGGCTCGGGAAGCTACATTTTCTTACTATTCGACATGTACAGTGGCAATTTTCCGTTGTTGATCATCGCGTTCTGTGAATGTATCGGCATTGCGTACGTGTATGGTGTTAAAAGGTGAGTTTCTAGTTAATATGGATTTAATTTTCGTTTCACGCTGTATCCCGCTTTAAGCAGGGTAGGATGAGGGATCTCAGGCTCAGACTTTGACTCTCAGAGAGAGACACATTTCTGTTTCACTTTACCTTATTGCCAGAGGAACCCACATCATGTCGCGTTTTAAGTCGCACTTTTTGCAACATTGTGGTCTAGATAATATTTTTGTACTATAATAAAATAAAAAATATTAAAATTTTCTCGCTCTGGTTACAAGGCAAAGTGCGGCGTTGAGTTACGCCACTAAGCACGTATTACCCTAAGCTGGCAGAAAGTGGTAAGTAGGTCTTATTGGTAACGAAATGGTGAACGAAGAACACTGATGCCCAGGTTCCCTTTGCCTACCTTGCTATTAACGGAATACAGCATGAAGCTATAATATATACTATATTTTACAATCGTTCTATATACGAGTATATACATGCTCTTTATACTTCCTATTCATGGC
The DNA here is from genome assembly GCA_019049475.1 of Eueides isabella. Taxonomy (NCBI): domain Eukaryota; kingdom Metazoa; phylum Arthropoda; class Insecta; order Lepidoptera; family Nymphalidae; genus Eueides; species Eueides isabella. Next base: position 1,824,577 of record CM032394.1, on the reverse strand, counting down.
TACCAGCGTTTTGTAATTACTTACACAGCTTACAAGGCTTTGTTTTATGAGTTTCTACGCCATTAATCTTTTATTATTATGATACGTTTTAATAATTTGAATGATGATTATAAAATTATTCATCTTTATTTAATTGAAAATGGGCATCAGGCCAGTCGTGCATGAGTATAGATGTGCGAATGTTAACGAGACTGGTTGTGGATTCGATACCCATTTAAGGAAATGAAGTATCTAATATTTTCATTCCTTCGTGCTGGTTCAACAAAGCAAAAACTCGGCATAGAGTTCCGCAACTCAACACGCAATGCCTTAAAAATCAGCGGAATTTGGAGAATGGAACGGAGTATCTTGGCACTTAGTTCTCAAGATCCGACCGCTTATTCTACCATGCGTGATTTAATGTAAGGAAAAAAAAGTCATTTTTGTAGATTTTGTTTTTTAGGAGTTTTTTATGATTAAATAGACTATTTAACGCAAGAATATGTTTTAAAAACGAACCACCAGTTTCTGAGAACATCACGGTCAACCAAAACAAACACTTTTTAGCTTCCCGCTGTATCCCTCTCAATGCAGTACTCTGCATGCCTACTGGCAGAGACCAATTGGGGAGCTATTATTAAGACACTCCGTTATGTTTTCAACTTATCGCTGAATTTGTGGCAATACGTGTTGAGTGGCGGAACCCAACGCCGCACTTTTCTTTGTTACCAGAGCTTATAATATATTTATAGATATCATAATATATTTATGGATTTATAATAATATATTTATTGATTATACCAAAGTCAAAATCCCTTGTGAAACCACGAATAAAAGCCAGTAACTTAATATTACATTTCTATAAACATTGAAAAAACGTAGAAATTGCTTAAAGAATATTGGAAATTTCTTTGTCAATGCCGTTTTTTGAGCAGCGATCGGTATTCATTCAGTATTCGCTATATTAACTTTGTACGGATCTGGGATTCAGTGAACTTAACTACAGGCGTTATTTCAAAAGTATTTCAAGATTTTTTTATATATTCTGTATTGGAATGTTTTGAAGCAATCGAGATAGACATTGGCATTCCTTATATGGTCTTTAGTTAAATAATAAGATAGAAAGGAAGAGAAATTTCACTTCAAATTATTGTACGTATGACGGTTTTGAGTTGAATTCTTTTTCTAGTTTTTTTTGAACAGTTTCTAACTTCCATAAGAAGTCAAAATGTTCCTTATGCTTACACTGCTACATAAGGGATACAGCGTGAAAGCTAAAACGAGAAAAAAATGTTACTGCTTTTTTTCCTCCGACGCGTGCAGTAAGACATCACGTGTATTTATTTTTTCGTCAAGCGCGTAGTGCAAGAGAAAAATTTAATTATAAATATATGTAAATTGAAGCTATTTTTATCAGCTTAAAGCATTTTGCATTTTATAGAAATCGATAATCTCTACGTGTTCAAGCTCTTATACTAAAAAAAAAAAGCAGTGAAAATATGGACTTTTTGATTATTAATGAAATTTACTAAAAATACACGTGATTTTGTGTATGGAGGAGGGGGAGTAGTCTAAATCCTCACCACTTATCACCAATGGGGGAGGGGGGTTATAAAATGTTAAAAAAAACTAATAGCAGTCGTGGGACTGCCGATAGAAGTGAAAACGGAACTATTAAGTTGAGAGTAATTAAAACTAGGTGCAAAAATTATATGATTTTTTTTATGTCTTATTTATTAGTTACATATGATGGGTTAAACAAATCATGAACAAAATATAAATACAAAGTTGAAAAAATAATTAATATACAATTATCTTAATTATACATAGTATTTATATTTACACGAATTTCAATGAATTCAAGTTTGAACATTATTTTCATTATTTACATCATTGTCATCATTAATTTCGACAATACTTAGATTATCTGTTCATTCAATCATTTCATTGTATTCTAAAAAAGATACAATAGGTACTGCTACTATAACGTATTGGTGACGTGATCATAAAATTATACTTATCCAAAAATCGTCCAACGCGCACATAATACAGTCAGAAATAGTCGATGTATTAGTGTATACGTGTACACAGGCTACTGCGCGTGCGCTAGTCTGGGTCTCCATAGCGATAGATATATTATTATCATTAGCATGTCGGTGACGCGAACCGAGGATTTTACCCTCTACCAAAACGCTCAACGCGCCTAAAGAAGTTTTCACTTCAAAAAACATCACGTTAATAATGGACGGCCTCAAAGATAAAGAGACATTAAGGCTGAAAAACGCTTAATTTAGGCAATTTTTGTGAGATGCAGTAGGTTAAAAATGTATTTTGATTATATGAAATGTATATTATTATATAATTAAAATAGCAATTTGTACACATACTGTAGGACAATAAAACACAAATTCAACAATTCAAAAGCACTTTTCAAAGAAATAAATAATGTCAGTTAAAGTCGCTTAAAGCTTTCGCCGACAGCATACAAAAGCGTGAAGTATACAACACGAAGGTGTTTAACTGGAGATTAAAATGTCTACCGTTGCTGTAGCGTAACAAAGCTTTTTCTGAAAGGTGAAATGTTACATACATACAAATATTACTGCCGCCTTAGACGTTTCAAACTGTTATAATTCTAATTTTTTATATATATTTTTTTAGTATAGTACCTAAGTAAAGTAAGGCATTTCAATTGTTTTCGAGATGGACCATCCTCTAATTACTTATGTTTAAATAATCTTAATTATTTGACCTTCCACGAAAATTTACAATCGAAAACAAAAAATGTGTTGATATTACGTTCACTTAACCTTCTTTATGTAATAGCTTCTGCCCATTTACAAAGACATAGTGTTCTGAGTGGCAAAACCCAACGTTACACTTTGTCAAATGCCAGATTTATATCCTAAATGCTTCCTAAAGATAGCAAGTTTATAATTATAATAAAAACTAACAAAAAAAAAACCATTACAGATTCGCCGACGACATAGAACTAATGACAGGTCAACGACCTGGCATATATTGGATGATATGCTGGAAATACCTGTCCCCTCTCGCGATGCTCTCCATCCTGATATCTTCGTTTGCTGAACTAGCCATGGAAGGCTCAGGGTACGAGGCCTGGATCAGCTCAGAAGGTGATACGGAAAAGAAACCCTGGCCGATATGGGCAGTTCTCCTGGTACTTGTGATGGTGCTTGCCTCAGTTCTTTGGATTCCAGGATTGGCTATATGCAGGTATTTGCTATTTTATCTTTTATTTATTTATTTGCGGTATGAATTTATTCAAATGTAAATATTTTATTAATAAAATAAAACATAGTAAGATCTTTGTACATGTGATAGAATTAAGTTTGTATCCAATGTATCTTGAAGTTCTTTTAGGATAAGGACCAATATCTAAAATTGTGTTATAGGTATATTCTTTATTTATTTAAATTAGACTAGGCATTTTCTATAATATTTTTTGTCACAATGTAACGTAATAAGCAGAGGGAATTTAGTGTTAACAGTCTGTTTCCAACAACAAATTAAAATAATTCGTTACCTCGAGAGAGAGAAATTAAATACACGGTATCAATTCCGTACTCCGTATAAAATTACATTTAAAAAGTTAATAATCCAAAATGTATAGAAAAACACTAATGAAATATTATTTCTCTTTTCCCAGATATTTCGGTATACAAATAATTGATGACGAAGAACGCGCTTGGTTCCCGGCTGACGACCTACGCGACTTCCACGGAATTGAACCCCGTCCTGTCTCCGCTGTTGAAACCCTTCTGTTCTGCACTCGACCGGACGGTACTGAGGGATGCTGCTGGCCGGGATGCTGTGAGACGGATGATGAAGAGTGAACGCGAGATGAGTTTTGATTTTGCTTAATATTTCTTGTTTTTTGGTAAAGTCTTTTTTTTAAGTTTAAGTTTGTTTTTTAAGTTAGAAGTTAAGTAAAATTTTTAAATCATATACCTATTTATTACATATTATTTTTTGTAAATGTTATTTGTGATAAATTACAATAATATACAATTCCGATACGAATAAAAAACTCTTAAGTGAGTCGAGATAAGGGAAAAGGAAATCTATAAAAATAATATTAAATGTTGAAATTAGAATTAAGTGTATTCTTAATTATATTACTGCTAGAACATATTTATATATACCTACAAGTTGATGTAGAGTAACACTGTTTACTTTAGAATATTCATCAGATTTCTTGAAAAAAGTAACCTTTTTATAATTATTTTGCTTGTTGTGAGAAATCAAGTAATCAATGACAATAAATTTTAAAAATATTATTAAAAAAATCAAAAATATCTTTTAGAATATATTTATTTATTTACGACTATTTAATCTGTTACCATATTAAAAAAAGTTTTTTTTTATATATACTCTATACTGACTGTAGAATTATGAAATAGGATTTTGAAGATATATTTACAGTTAATATTTGCGAAATGACAATAATATAAAAAAATAATCATGACAATAATGGAAAGGTAACTTAGATATATAACTCAATAATTTTGATCTCATTGAGTGACTTAGTTTAGTAGTTAGTTATTCTGACTTCTAATAAGGATTGTGGGTTCGTTCCTTCTTAACATAATATATAAAAGATATGTGGCGGGCCCGAGAACATTAATTAAATTAATATATCCAATAACAGTCGCGACCATCAAGACCAAATCGTATGTCAAAATTGGCTAACTGTTTTAACAGTTATAAAGGAACAAAGGAACAGACATACATACGAATACAACTCTCCTTTTCGGTCGCCGCAGTCGGGAAATAAAAGCGACTATATGACACGTAGGTCAAAAAGTGCTTGTGAATTGCTTATAAATATATTTTATTTTATTTTGATATGATATTTAATAGATATTATTCAGAGCTATAACAAGGTTATTTTAGAAATAATATACCTACGTATATATTCATTATAGTGGTTTTTTGATATAAAATTAATATTTTTAGAAAAAAAGAGGTTTTTTTTTAGCTTTAAACTCTATCCCGCACATAGCAGAGGGAACTAAGGAACCTAGTGTTAAGTAACTCTGTTCCGTTCCTCAATTTTTTAAATGCGTTTTGAATGGCGGAACTCAACGCCGCTTTGCCTTGCTACCAGAGCAGTAAAAAAAACATTAAACATTTCATATCTTCGAGTGGATATTGAACCCATAATCTGTTCATTTACAGACACACGATTGTGAAACTGCGCCACCACAGTCCTTAATCAAATGTAAACCTACGTATAAAAATATATGGTTCATAATAGAAAATATAATTTTTAAGTATAATTAAAAGATGTAATATACATATCTAAGATAAACTTTATGTCAGTACATGAAAAAGTGCATATCCGTGAGAATATCATTTTTTTTAAATGTTTCAAACATTTTGAAAACATCAAAATGTTTGACTTCTAGAGCGCTCTAGTCTTTACATTCGATCTTTTAAACAACTTTGCACACTTCGTGGCCGAATAACCACAACGCGATAAAATTAAATATCAATAAACATATTTTCGTTATAAATCTATGATATACTTTTATTTTTTTTTGTATTTTTTGGCGAAAAAAATATTTGTAATTCCAAATATTGTTAACATATCAATCTAACAAAAAATGGCATATATTTTTAATCTTTATTTAAAATAACAATATTTTACACAATTATAACTTCATATCAACCTTTTACTATTAAATAATCTTGTTCTGCTTTATTATCTTCAAGTGTTAAGACACTTCTATTCCCTAATTTCCGCTTATATTTGATGCCATTGCTTGATAAGTGCCGGAACTTAACACCGCGCTTTGCCTCGTTAAGGTATGCCAGAGGTAGGATAAATAAAAAAAATATGAAAACAATCTGACAAATTTGTGTCTGTGTAACTCAACGCCGCGCTTGTCTATGCTACAAGAGCGATAAAATGAAACTAATAAATACGAAATTACTTCGAGTGGGGGAATCAAACCCAAAATGTGTCGCGTTAACAGTCACTGACTTGTGCCTCTGCACCACAAGTAGCCCCTCACTAGTGGTATTATTTTTCATTAAAATAATTACTATAATTTATATATAGAATAAAAATGTATCTTATGATATGATATAAGGTTAAATAAGCTTGTAGCGACTGTTTATAATCTATGGGGTGCGTTTGGGCCGTGTTTGCCAATATTTAGCGTCCTTAACACTTATATATTAATACAGTCTCGTTGAATAGTTATAGTTTAATTGCTTAATATCAATATTAACAATATTATAAATTATATATATATATATATATATATATATATATATATATATATATATATATATATATATATATATATATATATATATATATATATATATATATATATATATATATATATATATATATATATTTGTCCGTTGATGTTATTTTTATATTTAAAAAAAAAACGTCAATTAAATTTCTAGAAATTGATGTTACTATCTGTAATTTTAAAATGTGACGATATATTTTAAGAAATACACGTAAATTTCTGGAAAATAACTGATAAATATTTTATAATTTATTCATTTTCTGTTTTAAATATGTACCCTACTCATGCAGTATTCATTTGTCAAAAGTAATTAAGCGCACATCGAATCATATAATATTTAGATAAATAACATACGATTATTAAAATACACTGTATAGTGATACTAAATGTAATATTTATTTTGTAGTGATGTTAAAATTGATGAATAATTTTAGTTTAATGAGACAATAAGGAAATATTATGTATTGTCGGCTTAAAATGGACGCCTGCTAACAGTCTAATAAGCAAATTATCAGAAGATGCAAAAATGTTTTTTTTTAATATAAGTTTATCTACGTATATTATCAGACAGTTTTCTGGAATTTTAAAAATGAATTTGTATTCTGTATACTATATATTTTAACTTGACGCTGTATCCTGCACATAGCAAGGTAAGCAGAGGGAACTTAGGAACCTAGGCGGAACGCCGCTCTTGAAACATTAAATATTTCATTTGAAAATCTTAAATATTCTATATCTTCGAGTGGGTATTAACCCTACAATATATGGCGTTTAAGTCAAACGCATGTATTTCTGCGCCACGACAAGCCTTAGACACTAAATATATAAAATAAAACAAAGATAATTCTGTTTTTTTTTTTAATTTTCAAATGTAAGTATAAGCATATCATGACAAGAAACAGAATTAGCAGGTTTACACTCTAAGTCAATGTGTTAATTCCACAGGATTGGCAAATAATATTAATATGAATACATTCGATGGTAAGTTAAATGTACAATAAGATAAGACAATAAATCGCCTAGCCTTACTAGTTCATCGCACTTGTCACGTTCCGCACAATTTTATAAACGTTATAGAAATATGTTTAAGCAAAAGAAAACAATAATTAGTGAAGTATTGAGAACGTTACTTTAGTCATTTATTTTTTATTATATATCATTTAAAATATTTAATAGTATAAGATTATTCAATTAAGTTCAACGTTTTTAACATCAGGCATTATGTTTTACAATTAATGTCAGTGTCAAAATAATTAAAGAAAAAGCTTAGTCAAAATGGCGGTGAAATTTAATATTACAGCAAAATAAAAACCAGAACATATAACACGTCAATTGTTTAAATATTTATTTTTAAAAACGTTTGGCATTTCAGGTAACGTTCTCAATAATTTCTTATAAAAATAGAAAATGGACAATAATATATTCAGATGTTGTATAGTGTAACTCAATGTAACCGTATTATTCCTAAATAATGTTAATCTTGAGATTGCATATCTTGTTGTTTTGTGTACCTATTGTAAATTTTGTCTATCTATTGCGTGTTGATGGTAAATAAATGTTTAAAAAATATATATTATATTGTTTTATTTACAGAAATTCTTCGAATCATTTGGGCTGCAATTTGTTTATTCTGTGGGAAAACAAAAATAATTAAACAGCTTCACGCTGTATCCCGCACTTGGCAGAGTAGGCAGAGGGAACTAGGGAACCTAATGTTAAAACACTCCGTTCCACATCCCTTCCCCACTTTCCGCCGAATTCGAGGCATAGCTTCTTGTTCAATGGCGGAACTCAACGCCGTGTTTTGCCTTTTTACCAGAGCGAAGAAATGAAAACATTAAATATTTCACTTCTTCGAAAGGGAAATCGAACCCACAATCTGTCGATTACAGTCACAACCTTTTGCCGCTGCGCCACGACGTACCTCAAAACAAAAATAATTAAATTATTCGATAATTAAAATAAGTATTTATTTTTAAGATTCACGCTGCATCCCGCACAAATCAAGGTAGGCAGTTCGCGTTATGACACTTTCATTCTTTACTTTCCAATTCTGAACGAATTGTGTGTTAAATGGTGGAACTCAACACCGCATACCTCTATAATTTCCTCGAGTGGAAAACGAACCTACGACCTTTAATTAAATACCCTCCGCTTTTTGAGACAATGCACGCCATATTACTACATCTTGTTACCAGAGCGAGACTATGAAAGAAATTCATTCCACCTAGTGGGAATTCAACCTTCGTGTTTATAGTAAGAGACTGCGTCGAGTCACGACACCTTCTCGACATCGTTTTTACACGCTGTATCCCGCATGGCAGGGTAAGCAGAGAGAATATGAGAACTGTTGTTAAGACACTCCGATTCCCACATTGCAAGTAGAGTGGCGGAACTCAACGCCGCGCTTTGTCTTGTTACCAAAGCGTAAAAATGGAAGTATTAAATCTTCCATTCCTTCGCTTGGGATCGACAAAACTTGACCGCTTGATTAAATAATAAATATTCGCTCAGTTTTTAAGAAATTGCAAGAACCTAGTTACTAGGACGAGGTAATAATTTTTTTTGCACCGAGAGGGTATCAAATCCATTTATACAGTTATGACACTGTATTGAGTCACGACGGCCGATTTATAATAAATCTGTAACTGATCGCTGTCTGTACATGGAAGATATATTTAAAAAAAACCTTATATATGCGCTAACCCCAGAAATGGCTAATTAGATTTTAATGTACTTTTCACTCAATTATATTTTAGCTACTTTCCTTCAACATTTAATGTTTGTTTCATTTAGATCGGTTAATTAATAAACAAAATACGTCAATTTAAAATATTTAGCTCGTCAAAATTGCTATAACATTGTTATTCATTTAGCTGAAGTTTAAAACTTTCAATATATTGATATTGGCGTAAAAAAGATAATTTTATTACAACAAGAAAATAATTGAGATAAGTAAAAGAAATAGTGTAATTTTATTTACGAACCTCAAGCGAGGCAAAAGCCAGGGTCGCTTTTTTTTATGGAAAAGATGGCAAACGAGCGTACGGGTCATCTGGTGGTAAGTGATCACCGTCGCCCACGGCCCCGAGTAACTCCAGAGGAGCTACAGGAGCGTTGCCGTCCTTTAAGGTGGAAGGGCACCGGGGCCCGGCATTACCTAATGCGAAACGCAGTGGCCAAAGCCACTACTTAACGCCGGTCTTAAATGCCGAGGGTGGTAATAATCCGGTCGAGTCTGCCCATGCGTGTTGCCATTACTGGCAACGTGACTCTACCACACGCTCTTTAGTCGCCTCTTACGACACCATCAGTACCATGGTGATCCTATTCTAAGCCGGAATCACACGGCAAAAACGCTTGTATGAATGTATGGATGAAATAAAATAAACAATACATTGTAATCATCAAACTTCGATGTTTACTAAAACATTTGAACATATCACCAGGTACACAAAAAATGAACAAAAATACTTATACTTATAAAAATAAGAATCAATACGATAATGAGATACCATTGAAAAAATACATCTTTTACTATGGTAAACTGTTTGCTGTTACATTTTTTTAACTTCTCACTACATCCTGGACATCGCAGAGTAGGCAGAGGAAACTTGGGAACCTAGTGTTTTGACACTCCGTTCTCTTCTTTACCCTACGCTGAATTTCAGGCCTTAGTTGGGATACATGGAGTTATATATACGGAAATCAATGTTTTTTTAGTAGTCATTACATTACCTTAAAGCTGAAATCTCTATTTTATAATGGTAAGCCCATACATAAGCATATACATGTTATTTTTACTATAATTTTATACTATCTACGATACTTGACAAACCACTGTAAATCAAAATAACTATATATTATATTTTTTATATGATTACCTAACTACTTTTAAAAACCAAAATTCAATATTTAAACATTAATACTAACTAATTAATTTAAAAATAAGACATTGAAAAGAAATAAGCTTACATATTACATTTGCATATGACAACAATCAGTCTATAGAAAGGAGGCAGTTCCTGTATTCAACACATGTTTAGACACTATTCAAAATAAAATCTTTTATTTAATATATAAATATATACAATATATAAATATATTAAATATTCGATTATTTTCGATTTTAACAAATTAATTTATAATTTAATAGGTTAACACTAACATAATTAATTCTAAATTCAAAATGAGCTTGAAAAAAAAATATAATAACATTAATTTTTGTAAAAGATTGTAGATTTATATTTATTTTACTACATTTATGCCGAAGTCATTTATTTCCAAAGAATACTTGGCTTGGCTTTTACTTATTTACACATACATTTCAAGCCATAGACAAAATATATAACTTAGACTGTATCACTGTTCAAACAAAACTATTTGAACACAATACCATAGAGGTAACTTAAAAATTATAAATACTAATTACCTTCAATTTATTTCTTTCAGTAAATTATACATGTAAGTATTTACTTTATAGACGCACTAAATTATCAATTTCCTAAAATAAAATGACACATTTAGGTTTGATTGACACTAAAGGGTCATGTTAAGCATGTTTTTGACCATCCAGCAAATAACTTTTCTCAAGACTTCAGTTTCTCAATTGATTTTCTTCAAAGGAAAACTTCTCTGCCTTCTCTCTTCTCTCAGCTTCACATGCAAGCACATGGCAGGGTAGACAGACGGAATATAGGAATCTGTGTAGTGTCAAGACAGTTCATTTCATTCCCAATTTTCTGGCGAATTTGAGGCACTATATATTGAGTGGCGGAACTCATCACCGCAAACACACTTTACAGGAGATATTACTGTTTACAATTGAGTGTCAAAGTAGAGAAGAGCATGTATAGTGAAATGGGCAAATTAATGCAAATTCAAGGCACTATAAGCTTCCACTTGGGTCACAAGGTCTGAATGTTTCTCCCCAACACCATGAAATACCAAGAAGTTTCTCCTCTTGATATTAAATGTGATGATATTATTGTCTTTGGATAATGCCAATATAAATTAGGCTTAATAATTATATAGGAATTTTAAACTGATTCAGATTTAGTAATAATTACTATTTAATTATTAAAAACATTTTTCATAAACATAATTATTTTAAAGGCACAAATGAAATATCAAATTTCCATTATATACCATTCTCCTGTCTAGTGTCTTGTGCTGATTCTTGCCAGGTGGTAAATATTTAATGTGCAAAAATTATTGTTTGTAATTTCTTATTTTGAATAAAATAGTTTAATTTGAATAAATCAAAGAATTTTCGTAAGAGAGTCACATGGTTTTAGTTTTCATACAGAAAAAATAAAAATAAATATTGTAGTACAAAATTAGGCATGACATGTTAAAGTCAGGTGCCTCCTTGTACAGCATTTAAATTATCTAACTCGGCTTTCTTAACTTTCTTAGCTTTTATGTCAGCCATTGTCTGTTCAATGGACCGTAAGTCTTTTTTATTCTCGCTAGGGACTTCCCCATAACTTTTATTCATGTTAGTTTTTTGTGCTGCATCTATGGCTGCTTCTTGTCCTATTAAATGTGCATATTTTTGTTTGTAGAAAGTCCCACTGAGTTCCTCTTTGCCGTGTTTGCGTTTTCTACTTTTCTCCTCTTCATTTTCCAATGCAGCTAATTTTTCCATTTCAATGCGTCTTTGTGCCATTTCTGCCGCTTTCTCTTCATCCCATATTCCACCAGCTCTTCGGACTGTCAGCTCATCTTCTGAGGGTCCTTTGTCTTTTAAATAAACTACACAATACCTGTCTATGCCTTCTTGCCCGAATGAGTAAACTTGCGCCCCAGCTGTAGTTGCCACATCTCTTATAACTGATCTATACATTTGGTCCATTGGATCAAATTGTAAGTATGGTTTGGTTCCTTCTGTAATAAAATTGTTAACTTTCTCCTCCACCCTAGCACAGAACTTGTTTAATATGTTTTTCTCCTCTTTTTGTTTCTTTTCTACAGCTTCTTTGTGTTTCTTGATAGCTTTCTTTTGGGCTTCGCTCACTGATGGAGGCTTTTGCATTGAATTCAAAATGGAACCTAGTAGATCCATGTTTATATTTCGTTGTCAGAACAAAAAGATGTATAGGCTAGTATTTCGGATATTTTCCTTTGCCAATCAGAAGAGATTTTGAAGTTTTCAACTAAAAATTCAGTATTTAATCCTTTAAATGCTAACACATTCAGTGAAGTTTCAATTTGAGCAGATATTTCTGCACCAAACGTAAGAGTGTTTTCTGTGAATTCTAAAATTTGTTGTAGCGGTGGTTGTAAAGGAGTACCTTTAACAAGTAATGTTTGACTAGAAAAGTCGATTTCTCTTACGCTGCTCAACAGAACTTTATGTTTATTACAAAGGTGATCAAATGCTTCCTCAATTTCAGCTCTAAAAATAATAATAAAGAAAATGGTTAGCTATGAAACAAGATTTTATTATTAATTTCGCAAACAGTATCCACAACTACTTACCGTTGTCTTTGAATTTCACGAATTTCTTCAGAGATTAGGTTATGTAAAGCCGATAACAATTTACTTTGCAGTCCTTCAAACTCTTCGAGCGGTGTGCCCGTCACATTAGCTCTAAAACATCATTATATATAATAAATATATAACAGAAGAGCATTGAAGATACTAAACAAGGGAAAAAACCTTACTCTTTAATGTTTTTGCACCGACGAATCAATTTATTAATAGATATTGCGCAGTTTTGGCAAATCTTCAAACACGTTTTGGACGTATTATAGAACTCTTCGAAAAAAGAAAAGTAATCAATAATTTGTTTCTGCACTTTTGTTTCCATTATATGAACATAATTGCATGTTTATTTCTTCTCTCACAAGTTTTAAGCATAAATAAATTTTTGTGTTAACCTTGAAACGTTAGTGTTGCCAGCCACTATATATATACTGTAATATAAAAAACAAAAGTATGTAGAAATTTTTAAATCTCATACGTTACCTAATCAATTTAAAATCAATCAATTTAAAAATATATGCCATAGCATTAATATATAGTTAATAATATCTATTTCAGTAAGTATATATTTTTTGTTTTCAAATAATTTTTATGGCAGTCTATATTAACATATTATTACCATGTGTTCACCTACCTTTTGAGGCATGTCGTAGTGTAAGGCCACAAATCTGTGTTTGTAAACGTTTTGGGTTTAATCCACACTCAAGGAAATAATCAATATTACTGTTTGTGTAATTCAAAATTTAATAGTTTAGATTTTTTCGCTTTACAACGACGTCCAGTCAATGCCTCAAGAAATCATCGAAAAATAATTAATTGTAATATTTTAATGCAAACGGAGTGTTACACAAGGTTCCCACGTTTCCTCTGTCTACTTATATAAAAAGAACTATATCTATAGCTGTGTACTATTTTTTTTTCATATTTTGACGTTTCATTTTAAATTAGAATAGGTACCGTAATGATACATCGTAAGTGCACGTACAAGGCCTTGCTATAGGTAGGTCTATACCAGTCTATACGCTTGTAATAGTTTGACAGGCGCCCACTAGGTTCAAGAGTTTACAAACCATTTTTTCCCATCTAGAACTAGATGCATGTGAGCGCGTTGGTATGTGTCGATACAACTGACATGCAAGCATGACAGAAGTCGAAGTCGAAATAGTTTCTGCTCTTGCGCTACACTTGATATATTTTTATTTAAATGGAAGGATGTCAGTAATTCAAATCCATTTACACATTATTATATAACCTTAGGTTAGTAGTAGGTTAAATACTTAAAATGTTAATGAGAACAATCCATATTAGAGTTATACTTCTTTAGGCACGTTGTATAAAAAATCTGAGAGTAAAATTTTAAGATTCGTCACACAAAAGTTACAGTTGCAGTTGCAGTCCTATAAAGCCTCTTTGTTCACTGTTTTTAATTATATATTCATAGTATTTATCCAAATGTTTCTAATGTCTACATTCATACACATGTTTTAGTATTTTATAAGTGCGATTTATATATTTGCTGATAAAATATATTCAGTAGTGATTTAAATTCAATATTGTTATTATTATTTTTACTATTCGTAAATATTAAAGAACAAATTATGTTTATAGCCTTTTTTAAGTGCTCTAATATAATTGAGGTTGTCTATCCGTTTGTATTATTTATTGATATAAATTAAAATATTATTATTTAATTTAATAAATACTACATATTATTTAATTATTAATTAATACTAAATATTATTTATTTATAAATATTTATTCAATATTTTAAAAGTAAATAAGTAAATTTAATAATGAATTCAAATTGCATTCATATTATTTAAATTTATTGTTATTTGTTATTTGCATACAGTTAAAATCTTTTTTATAATGACGCTCAAGAAGTACAAGTTCTTATGCTAATTTTGTTAACATAATTATGTTTTTTATTCTTCAATTCAGTATTTAAGGTAAAGACACTAGGATTTCGTAATTATCCGGACCAACAAGGTTTGAATGTATATTCAGTACATATTGAGTCTTGTTATTTTAAAAGTGTTTTTTTTTATTTATGATAAATATTTTTTGTATTCTACAAGCACGGTAGGCTTCGGTATGCCTCAAGGAGGGTCATAGTTTCTTTCATTCCAAGCGATACAGAGCAGTGACACACATAGGTTTCGTAGGAACTCACAAGCGAAAGTGAGTACAATACAACATGTACAAACGTGACAAACAAACTTGCAACATCCTCTTTATTGGTAAACTGACATTGGTTATATCTCGCAAGCCATGATAAACGACGAGGAGTCTATACGTTGGGGCATGTGGAAGATTGGCAAGCATTCACAAACGTATAAACGCCTTGTCAAGTATGCCTTAGGATGCGTTAGGACTACTGCCATTTAATGTTGCAATGTTAAAAACTAATAAACAACAAAACCTTACTTTCCACAATAATAAAATATTTATTTTAAAATTAATTGTAATTGTTTGACGGAAAATCTCTTTTTACTTATTTTCTTCAATAAAAGATTTGCAAATCGTTGTTCGGATTTTGAGCTTCAGCCGAATCCTAGTAGCTTTTAAAAAGTTTTCAAGAAACTCCGACTTAGATAAACTAAATACGTAAATGAAATAAAAAAAAACAAACATTGAATTTTTATATGGAATTACATAATTTTTCCATTTAGTATTATTGAACCAACAATCTAGCTACAGTAGTTACGCGCATCGAAACGGAGCTTATTTTCTTTTTGTCGCGCTTTAGTACTCATCTACCTTTAGCGGGGAGAGAACGTTCGCCGCCTTTCCGTCTTCTTTCGATATTTTCGCTATAAACTATTACAATTTTGTTTCCTTCTTACTTTTATAACAGTAGTGTAATAAAAAAATAAGTGTAAATAATGAAGTTTGAATATATATTCTATTCTTAGAAATTGTGATTTTGTGAAAATGAATGGCAAAATGCACAGTGAGACGGGCACTTTCTCGCCTGACGGCATGCGAGCCGAAATTTTAAATCCATTTGTTCATAAACTGGAATTAGATAACACATATGACAAAATACGGGTGAGAATTATCTTTATACAATTATAATTCATCGTTTTCGATATGTTATTTTTATACAGGAAGAAAAACATGATCTTGTCTGCGCAGACTCCGCAGTAGAGACTTATGTTACATTATAAAGATTTTATATCTTCTTTCACTTCTGAATTTTATAATATATACTGTATATTTATTAGCATAAAATGTATTATATAGTGGGGAAGTGGAACGGAGTGTCTTGACACTAGATTCCCAAGTGCCCTCTACCCTGCCATGTGCGGGATACAGCGTGAAGCTGAGTGAATGAGTGAATATATCTTTATTGCGTTACCTACGTAATATATGATTGTAATGATTTCACTGTAGCGATCATCGCACTTTCTCTAAATTGTTTTTTTTTTAACTTACCGTTTATATAATCGCTTTTGTACACCACCATTAAATAATAAATAATATAATGGTATCTATTTAATAAACAAGTAACTGGTCTTATGACCAAATACAGATTAATTTATTTATGATACATTGTTTGAATAGTAATTTAAATTACTGACTAGCGACCCGCCCGCGGCTTCGCCCGTTTGAATTGCACTATTTCGTTTACTTATCTCAATTAATTTCTTATCCTAATACGACAATCACTTTTAATGTAATAACCAGAAATATATTGAAAACTAAAATTTCATCTAAAATAATAAAAAAAATTAGCAATTTTGTCGAAATCAATATTTTGTATAGACGTAACTTTTATTTATCACGATCGATTTTGATTTATATAAAACAAATACTAAATGATCTGCCATGAAGGATGCCAAAATATAATAGAGAAAATATTTAAATATGGTCAGCTGTTTCTGAGATTAATGCGTACAAACGTCCAGATAAACAGACAAAAATCTTAGGTTATTATTATTATTATGGACAATATTAAATAAATAAACGTAACAGGGCCAAAAATAATGATATTTTTTTAAATATATTTTCCATGAACAGACAGTGAACAGTTACAGATTTATTATAACAATAGATTATTTTGATTAAGGCCTGTCATGGCGCAGCGGCACAAGCGTGTGACTATAACCGACAGGTTCGATCCCGAGGAAATGAAATATTTAATATTTTCAATTTAAATATATTTAATGATTCATTTCTTCGCTCTGGTAATAAGGCAAAGCGCGGCGTTGAGTTCCGCCACTCAACACGCAATGCCTAAAATTCGGCGGATAGTGAGGAACGAAAGTGGAACGGAGTGTCTTAACACTAGGTTCCCGGGTTCCCTCTGCCTACCCTGCCTCGTGGGGGATACAGCATGAAACTAAAAAAAAATCAAAAGAAAAATATAACTATAGATTACTGACATTATAAAGGAGTAAATAAATTGTATGTACGTCTCAAACCCCAAACCTAAAGTACAGAAAACGTAAGCAAGGTTAAAATTTAACGCCAAAAGAACGGCCAGCCAGTTCCTAAATGCACGTAGTGTTACTTTTGTTATTGTTTGTACCTTTATCTTGATAAGTCTAACCTGTTACTTAGAAAATTATTATTATCCATCTGGCGTTTTGTAAAAAAAAAAATAAAAGAAGATGATAAAATGTTCTACTTTTGCATCATTTCTTATATTAAGCATGTAGTGAAAACCGATATTCGCATTAAATATAAAAGAGTACTTACCTATATAAGGACCAGGAGGAGGCTTGTCGACTCAGCGGCACCAGCGTGTGACTGTAAAAGCGACAGGTTGCAAATTCGAACCCCACTAGAAGAGTGAATATTGAATAGGTTAATTTCTTCGCTCTGGTAACATGGCAAAGCACGGCGTAGAGCCCCGCCACTTAACAATGCAATGCTTCAAATTTCTCGGAAAGTGGCGAACGGAGCTGATAATCTTAATATTAGGTTCCCAGGTTCCCTCTGAAACTGAAAAAATATAACAACTACCTTTTATCCACGACTTCTTTTTGATCAAATGTAAATAGCATAGAATTATGTATGACACATGGGATATTTGTACCGTTTAACTTTATGTATAATATATAATAATAACCTTTCTCGATAATTTGACTATGCAATTCAAAACATTTTTTTATTAAAATTAGCAATTTTTGAGATTATACAAACTAATTCCTCACTTATCTTTCAAAATTAGTATGGAATTATAGATCTGTTCCTAATTTATTACGTTCCGAGCGTGCCAGTTGAGCACCAATCACGTGGCCAGAGATAATATTAGAAAAAGAGTAAAGAATATCACAAAAGGAGAATGCATGTTAAAAAGAAGTATAGATTAAACATTGCCTATATCAGGACATGAACCAACATTCATTGGTTTGACTTATCCCGGCGCTACAATGACATCTTATAACTTATAATTAATTATTAAATGTTGAAGAAATTATTCAATAAAAAGATGAAACATGAGTTCAAATATGCACAGCCATTTTTTAGTATATTAAATTCAAATTTTGAGGCCTGTCGTGGCGCAGCGGCACAAGAGTGTGACTGCAACCGACAGGTTCTGGGTTTGTCCCCAGTCGAGGAAATGAAATATTTAATATTTTCAATTTAAATATTTAATGTTTCATTTCTTCGCTCTGGTAATAAGGCAAAGCGCGGCGTTGAGTTCCGCCACTCAACACGCAATGCCTCAAATTCGACAGATAGTGGGGAACGAAAGTGGAACGGAGTGTCTTAACACTAGGTTCCCGGGTTCCCTCTGCCTACCCTGCCTCGTGCGGGATACAGCGTGAAGCTAAAAAAAAAAAATCAAATTTGGAATATCCCACATACATGCACAAGGAAATTGCCAGTAGTAATAAATATTTTTAACGAATATCGATTATCTTATTTGAATAATAACATATATTTATTAAATTTCATTTGATTATTGCGGAAATAGTAAATACTCTGTGACTGATCGCTGTCTGTACATGGAAGACATATAGAAAAAATACTTAGAAGAGACGTTTATAAATGTAATAGGACCCAAAACAATGATTTTTAACATTTTTATCTGTACGTTTGTATGCGCTTTTTCACGGAAACGGTTAACCACATTTAAATACAGTTTTCGCTATAATATTTTGCCATTTAGTAAGTTTTTTTTTTATTTAAATATGCTGATAAATAAAAAAGTTACATCAATTTTAAATATTGAGTTTGACAAAACTTTATTTATTTAGCTTCAACAAGAAAGTAATTGAAATTACTCAGCTTCACGCTGTATCCCGCACGAGGCAGGGTAGGCAGAGGGAACCCGGGAACCTAGTGTGAAGACACTCCGTTCCACTTCCGTTCCTCACTTTCCGCCGAATTTGAAGCATTGCGTGTTGAGTGGCGGAACTCAACGCCGCGCTTTGCCTTATTAGTAATTGAAATTAGTAAATAAAATAGTGTAATTCAATCGAGCAAAGCCGCGGGCGGGTCGCTAGTATATCATATAACATATACATATATAACCAGTTATAGAAAAACAATAAAAACGTTGAACATATTTAATTACGTACTTTAACACGTATTGTCTTAATATTGGAGAGCGATTTTTCTTTACAATATATAATATATATAATAATTTTCCAATAATAGGTTATTTTTGTCTAACCTTCTAAATGTATGCGGAGTTTGAAGATAAGAAATGATCTACATCATTCATCACATGCGATATTTTTAAATTAAAATGGCGTCATCCATTTGAGGCGTTGCGTGTTGAATGGCAGAACTCAACGCCGCGCTTTTCCTTGTATCAGAGCGAAGAAATAATAATGAATATTTAATTTAAAAAATATTAAATATTTTATTTCCTCGAGTGGGGATCGAACCCACAACCTGTCGTTTACAGTCCGTTACCGTATGCATTTTTTTTAACTAACATAGATATATCATCAAAACAGTTATAACAAAAGTAACTGGTTCAAAGTCAAAGTCATGTTATTCTTATACCATATATGTACTACATATATGGTTATTTGGTTAGGCCTAGGTGTGAAGGGAAAGGAGGGCGTCGAGAATGTTCCCGTTATTGCGCATCCATCACCCTAAATGAGTTTATAAGTAGATTAAATTGCGTGTTTTTTGTCTTTCCTGAATGAAACATGACCTATGCGCGTTCTATATGAATAATATGCTTTATATTGATGAACTAGCCACCCGACCGGGGCTTTGCCCGCTTGAATTACTTATTTACTTCACGCTGTATCCCGCACATGGCAGGGTAGGCAGAGGGAACTTGGGAACCTAGTGCTAAGACACTCCGTTCCACTTCCGCCCTCTGACCTTCCGCCGTATTTGAGGCATTAGGTGTTGGGTGGTGGAACTTAATGCCGTATTTTGCCTTATACCAGAGCGAAGAAATTAAAGCATGCATATTTAAATTAAAAATATTAAATATTTAATTTTGTCGATTGGGGATCGAACCCACAACCTTTCGTTTACAGACGAGAGAGTTCTTACTGGATGTTGATAGTCTAAACTGATATTTAATTTGGAAATTGAAATATGCTTTATGCAATGAAATCGCTTTCCGAATCCGAGCTTTTCGCAAATCATCTGGCGACGGTATTTGTTGATAATGAAACTGATGCTTCTATTGATGAGTCTGAAATAGATGACATCCTAAAACTTTCAACTGGATCTACGCCTAAAACCGGCTACACCTCGAGAGATCAGTAAACATATCAAAGGTATGGACAGTAAAAAGGCTCCTGGCTTTGATCTAATTGATAGGAAAATTGTTACGGAGCTTCCGCGAAAAGAAATATAACATATGACCATCCTCTTTAATGCAATCATGAGAGTTGGTTACTTTCCAGCACTATGGAAAGTTTCCCAAATTATAATGATACGTAAGTCAGGCAAACCACCACAAGAAGTATCTTCATACAGACCGATAAGCCTTATACCTGTCATCTCCAAATTGTTTGAGAAAGTTTTATACAACGATTGCTCAATGCTCTTTCCGAAAAAGAAATAATCCCTGACCATCAGATTGGATTCAGTCAAGAACATGCAACCATAGAGCAAATCCACAGAGTGTGCAATGTCATAAGGACAGCACTGGAACTAAAACAATAATGTTCCTCAGCCTTCCTTGATGTGCAACAGGCATTTGACAGGGTGTGGCACAAGGGTCTTATGTGCAAGATTAAATCATTACTGCCTCACGCCTTCTATAGTGTTCTGAACTCATACCTGTCTGAAAGGATATTTCAGGTAAAGATAGATGACACTACATCAAAATTCTATCCCATTGAAGCTGGAGTACCACAGGGCTCAATCCTTGGGCCCATACTTTATTCAATATTTACGTCGGATTTACCTCAGACCACAGTCATAACCACAGCCACTTATGCAGATGATACGGTAATCCTCGCTGTGAACAAATGTCCTATAGAAGCTGCAACATAGCCTGAATAATATCAATAAAGGGCTAAAGAAATGGAGGATTAAAACCAGCTCAACTAAATCAACCCAGGTTACGTTTACGTTGAGAAAACAGGACTGCCCGCCACTCACTCTAGGATATAGTCAGCTCCCTCACCAGGACTCAGTCAAGTACATGGGTATGCATCTGGATCGCAGACTAACCTGGAAGAAACACATAACCACTAAAAGAGATAAGCTAAATCTGAAATCTAAAGAGCTATTCTGGCTGCTTGGTCGAAACTCAAGGCTGCCTTTGGACAATAAACTTTTGGTTTAATATAAAATCATAGCTCAAAATATAAAACGTGGCTAAAAAAGGATCCAAATCAGTTAGCAGCAAAACTTGTAACGTTTGATTGCATGGGCCGACTAAAGCGGCGTAAAATTATGGATCTAGATGGTCTTATGCAGTAGGCTACAAACTACCTAAAGAGTTACGTCCTGCGGGGACGAGCTCTACATGCCAATCTGCTCTCCACAAATCTGCTCATAGTCCACGACTGATTGCATGATTTCAGCACAAACAAAGAAAAAACAACAGATTCATTAGAAATGAAATGAAATATTTAATATTTTAAATTTAAACATTTAACGTTTCATTTCTTCGCTCTGGTAATAAGGCGAAAGCGCGGCGTTGAGTTTCGCCACTCAACACGCAATACCTTATATTCGGCGGAAAGTGCGGAACGGAAGTGCAACGGAGTGTCTTAACACTAGGTTCCCGGATGCCCTCTGCCTACCCTGCCATGTGCAGGATACAGCGTGAAGCTAAAAAAAACGGCTCATTACAATACAACTGATATATATATTTTTGTGTTGTCGGTTAAAACATTATAGATTATAAAAAGTTGATTATTGATCAATGTATTACCTATTGATCATAGTGTTGGAAGCAATTTGGACGGGTCTGTAGAAATCTAAAAATATTTAGTAGTATATTTACAATACTGGTTTTGGTTGAGTCTGGCTATAAAAATGCAGATTATATTATATTTAGATATTTAATGCGCAATGTCATTCAATTTAAATAGAAAATAATGAGCTCAATACACATAACGGTTTCCTTTTTTCGGCGTTCCTTGGTTGATTTGATTGATTTTTTTGAAACTATTAAAAAGAAACGGTTGCACGCGTTTTCCCGCATATCACTGATAAAGGGAATATCAGAACATTGTATGTTCTGCCGGCAAATTGAAACAAATGAAATATTATCTTGGTTACGTGAAGTAATTGAACACAAAATCCACAGTCGGCCTTGATATATTTGTTTAAAATAAAATTAAGCTTGACGGGTTCGATCCCCATTCGAGGAAGTTAAATATTTAACTTTTTTTAAATTATATATTTAATGTTTTCATTTCTTCGCTCTGGTAATGAGACAAAGCGCGGCGTTGAGTTTCACCACTCGTAACCACCACAACGTAATACCTGATGTTCGGCCGAAATTGAGGAACAGAATGGACTGTCCTAACACTAGGTTCCCATGTTCCCTGTACCTGCCCTGCTGTACACGTGATAGAGCTTATATGTGAATAAAGATGTAACACTCCATCAGTTATTTTCCTAGTGTAGAATTCACATTTATAACTACATATTTTACTAAAAGAAAGTTGAAAATTGCTCGCCTCAACATTGATCGTTGAGGGAAAGTCGAGTAACCGTTAGACAAACATCTACTTGAACAGAAACGGCCATGCGTTATGTAATGTGCAGATCGGAGTATGATAGCGGTAGCCTTATTTTTACTGTAGGCAATAGAAATTGAGGCCTGTCGTGGCGCAGAGGCACAAGTGTGTGACTGCAAACGTGACAGGTTATGGGTTCTATCTCCTTCTCTTTCATTCGTAGGAAAGAAATATTTAATATTTGTATTCTTCGCTCTCTGGTAACAAGGCAAAGAGCGGCGTTGAGTTTCGCTACTATCCGGTTAGATTTGGTGATAAATTATAAAAAAAACCCCGATAATAACAGAAAGAGCATAGTGTTTTTAAATTATGGCTGGATGTTGCTTTAGTAAATTTTATTTATTGTCATATCTTTAGTGGCACTACCAAGGTTGAGACGAATCGACAATCGAAACGCAATACACACACCACACACACAATACATATACATATATATATATATATATATATATATATATATATATATATATATATATATATATATATATATAGACTAATGTATGTATATATAGTAAGAAACAATTAGCTACAAAGTAACATTTGGAAAGCCACCATTTTTATGTACGGGTGCATATTTAAAAAACCTATTATGTACAGTTCTAATGTGATTGAATAAGATTAATGGTCGTAAATTTAAAAACGAAATTATTAGAGAAATTCTACATCAAAATAATGCGCAATGTTGAGTTTCGTTTCTCAACAAGCATATGATTACGTACGTTACGTATCGTGTTAACATACGAAATGTACGTATGTTAACACGATACGTACGTACACACGTACGTAACCAAACGTAAGTATCATAACACGAGGTTCCCAAGTTCCCTCTGTATATATATGGAAGGGTTGCAATGGGCAGCGGGATACAGAGTAAATATATTGTAATTGTTTGTTTTAGTTTGCGGGAAAGTAATATTATTTATTTTGCATATATAATATTTTTTTTATTATTTAAAAAAGGGCTATAAACATCCATAGAATTATATTTTTATAATATTTTTATCGGTCTTTTTAAATGATCATGGAAATTTTGAACTACGTTAGTTATTTAAAATGTTAGTATATGTTTCAAATATGCATAATACTACTATCAGCTACAGTTTCTAATTGTACACTATCTACGTCATAACTATAATAAAAAACATAATGTTTGTACAAAAAACTGACAAAACTATTTTTTACTCAGAAAGTTTAATTAATAATTAATTTTGCGATCCGTAAAATAATTTAATTTTAATTGATTTTAATCTGAAATTACCTTTATACCGCACGTGGTTATGTAAGCAGATGTTAATATACCTAATGTTAAGGCACATTCTTTCGTTACCCATTTCTTCCCGAATTGAAAGCAAATATTAGATATTTTTACTATGTTTTTTTTAAAGTGTTATTCCACACTTAGGACAGAAAATACTATACTTAAATTTAAAAAGCGTATAAAAATTTTGAACGAAGCAGGATTTGAACCCACCGCCTTGAACCCGCGCCTATGACACGGTTTTCCAGAGGCGCGGGTTCAAATCCTGCTTCGTTCGAAATTTTTATACGCTTTTTAAATTTAAGTTTAGTAAATATTAGATATTTGATTTCTTCGTGTGGTGATCAAACCTACAAACATTTATAATTGTGTGCATGTCTCCCCGCGCTGCTGCGTCAGGCCTCAGATATGATTCTCTCAGCTTTCGCAGAAGGAACTTGGGAAAATACTGTTAAGACACTCAATTCTGTTAAAATTTCCGCCGAATTTAAGGTATTGCATGTTGAGTGACAAAAATATATTTATTCCGTTCCACTTCCGATCCCCACTTTCCGACGAATGGCATAAAGAAGAAACAGAACGGAAGTTTAACAGAATGTCTCAACACTAGGTTCCCAAGTTCCCTCTGCCTAACCTGCCAAGTGCAGGATACAGGGTGATACTGAGTGAGTGAGTAAATATTTATTTGAAAATATTTAATATTTCATTTACTCGAGTGGTGATCGAAGCCACACTTGTCGTTTGCAATTGCATGATTGTGCATCAAATATGGTAATCATATAAAATCATATTCGCCTGTCAAACATAAATGTGAATATATAATCTATCATAACGTATATGATATGAAGGCAAACACCTTCATACTTCTAACCAGTTTATTAAATATTTAGACCTTGACTTATTGATAATCTGTATTTTGCATAAAGTTATTACTATATTATTTCTTCTATGATTAATAGTAAGTTGGGACAGTTGTGGCGCAGGACCGTAAAAGTGCCGGCTGTGGGTTGTGAGTTTGACTCTCACTCGGGGAATAAAATATTTTATATTTTCATTTCTTCGTTCTAATGAGGCAAAGAGCGGATTTGAGTATCACCACATGATACGTATTGTTTTAAGAATTATGCGGAAAGTGTCTTATCATTAGGTTCCCAAGTTCCCTCTGCCTACTCAGCTATATTCGGGATCCAGTTTGAAAGTAAAATAATGTTTTATTATATACAGAATATATATATATATATATATATATATATATATATATATATATATATATATATATTTATATATATATATATATATATATATATATATATATATATATATATATATATATATATATATATATATATATATATATATATATATATATATATATATATATATATATATATATATATATATATATATATATATATATATATATATATATATATATATATATATATATATATATATATATATATATATATATATATATATATATATATATATATATATATATATATATATATATATATACAGAAAAAAATATATAGATATATAGATTTATAAAAGAAAGGTGATTGATTAGATAGGTATGGGGAGACGGTAAACCTTCGAAAACACAGTGTCTATGGTACTGGAGGAAAGTCATTTAAAAATCGTGAGGACTCCTCAGAGGCATGTAGGAAGAGGTTGATGACAGTGGACGAGGTGAAAGAGGTATACCTAGACCGTAAAGTTTAGGGCTCCTTCTGCTATCCCTCGAGGGATACAACGTGAAGCTAAGTTAAGTTAATTTCCCCCTCTAGGTTATAACCTCGTTGCGTTAACGGGACATCATTATTAGTCTCCGTGTACTCAAACTTCTTTTTTACTTAACAAAAAATGAAAGAGCAATTATTTATAATTTCTACATCTTGCTTTTGTGTTTAATACAAGAGATATGTGTGTTAAAAATGTTATTCTAACGTTTTGTAAAAGTAATTGTGCCATGATTGATAGACAATGGACTAACAATTCAGACAGGATTTTTTTCGTGTAAGGTAGGCTACTTTTCGTTGTTTTGTCGTACCTACCGCCAAAAATAAACGTGAAATAACTAATTTATTATTAAATAAGACACGTGCGGGTTACAAGCGTGAAGTTAATTTTTTTGCGAATAATGTTGAAAAAAATGGCAAAATATATATATATATATATATATATATATATATATATATATATATATATATATATATATATATATATATATATATATATATATATTAAAGAAGTTTTAAAGAATAATATAATATGTTATGAAATATAAATAAATATAAATATATATATATATATATATATATATATATATATATATATATATATATATATATATATATATATATATATATATATATATATATATATATATATATATATATATATTTATATTTATTTATATTTCATAACATATTATATTATTCTTTAAAACATGACATATAAATATTAAATCTGTAAATTATTGCGTTCTTATAGGCCTTGTTGCTGAATGTGCTTGCGTAAGGTTCTGATTAAAAATATTTTTTATTTGGCTATTGAGTAGAAGGACACTTATTATATGTTACGAATTAAATAACTACATTGTTGAAATCGCGACTTGCAATGGCTCCGCCTGCTTGAATTCGTTTTCACTTTGGTTATAGATTTTTTTTTAAATATAGATAATAATAACGTTGACATTTATCTCATTAACTGATATAGGTACCGTGGCAAAAACGCGGTGTTGATGCTTCACTCAACATGCAATGCCTCAATTCGGTGGAAAGTAAGGAACGAAAGTATCTTAATGGGAACACAGTATCTTAAAACTAGGTTACCAGAGTGTTACCAGGAGTGATACAGCGTGAAAGTAAAATAGGGGGAAAATTAAATGATAATACCGACACATTTCAAATGCATTACATGTTCAGTGGTAGAGGTCAACAGCTTAGTGATAGTTCGGGAACGAAATGGAGAAATCTAAATGTTAATCCAATTGTATTGTGAGTAGAAATCGAACTCAAATATCACGATAACAGCTAGCAGATAGCTGCACACCACTGCACTACGATGGACGATTATTTATTTATATTTGCGAAAATACAATTATATACTTTATATATTTTGTGTGTTTTTAGTAAATAAATATTAAAAAAATATTTATGTCTCCATTATTTTTAACTTGCGTGACTGTTCAATTCGATGTATGAACGCATATTGCACTAAAAGCTCTAGGTGACCTAGACGTCTTGGATCATTTCCAATTTTTTTGTTTTGTTCTTTATGTAAAAAAAAACTATTTTTATATGTTTTACTTTTGGACATGATTTTATTGTTTTAATATTATATCTATATATTATCAAATCTTGATATTTTATTTAAAATAACCACAAAATTGATATATGCCTCTCATACGAGAACAAGATGTACAAGAGACTCAAACATATTTCTTCTTCTTCTCCTTAGCTTCACGCTGTATCCAGCACGGGGCACGGTAGGCAGAGGGAACCCGGGAACCTAGTGTTAAAACACTCCGTTCCACTTCAGTTCCCTACTTTCCGCCGAATTTGAGGCATTGCGTGTTGAGTGGCGGAACTCAACGCCGCGCTTTTGCCTTATTACGAGAGCGAAGAAATGAAACATTAAATATTTAAATTGAAATTGTTAAATATTTCATACTCTCGAACCCAGAACCTATCGGTTACAGTCACACGCTTGTGCCGCTGCGCCACGACAGGCCTCAACCTCACATACTTTTTTCTTTTATTTAAACCAATTACTTATTGATAAATAAAAGTAATACGTGAATTAATGAAAGTAATACTTTTATAATATTTTTAGATTGATGTTCCACACTTAGGATAGAAATTTTTTTTAATGTATATAACTTTGAGCGTCGCGGGATTGGAATACACGTTGGAAAGAGGCGCGGTCGCTGCGTTAAATTTTTTTATCGTTATGTAAAAAAAAAATTTTTTATTTTAGCTCAGAAATATTTAAGTTATTTTTTTAAAAACTGACGTTTCTATGAAACTCTGTCAGTTTGCGATGTATTTTGACGTTTGGTATGGTGGGAGTAAAAAGTGTCCTGATCAACATCTATGAGAAGTGATTATTTTAAAGCTCTGGAGACCGTCTGCCTGCTACCTAACTGGCATGCAACAGCAAGAGCATGGCTTCACTTTAAAATTATACGGAAATGACTCTATTATAATAGTT
Organism: Eueides isabella; assembly: GCA_019049475.1. Lineage (NCBI taxonomy): Eukaryota > Metazoa > Arthropoda > Insecta > Lepidoptera > Nymphalidae > Eueides > Eueides isabella. The sequence goes on along the minus strand of CM032394.1, from coordinate 1,796,204 downwards.
TTTTACTGTTGGCGCATAAACATCCCTTGGCGAGACGAAGTCCGCGGGCACCAGCTAGTCATAAATAATTATTTTAAGCCCTATTTCATAAATAAATAAACGACCCCTATGAGGTTTCTTTTAAATATTTTCAGTAGACATTGATCGATTACAGATCTATTATATGTATAGATTAATCGAGAGATCAAAATCTGCAAGATCATACCCTGCAAGGCTTATTTATGTAGTTCGTTGTCTTGAGATGTCATTAAGATAAAATATACAGTTAAAAAAATTTCTAAAAAGACCTGTTATAAACACATTACATTCATTACATTAATGTTTTTAAAATTAACGTTACATCTTTATAATTTATACACAATGTTTTTATTTTTTATTTAATTAGGCCGTGGAATTTTATAATGATAAAAATGACTGAAATAAATCACTTTTATGGTATAAGTAAGGCGTTAATTAATGCTAAGATAATTTAGATCTATCTTCACGCAATTGAAGTCACAAATTAGTAACGTAAAAGCAACCTCGATACATTAACTATGTTTTCTATTTACCATTTAAACTTGCTTCAAAATTTAATGCCAGACTGGACAAACTATAGTGTTTCAAATATAAACGGTGATAATTTAAGTTTATGGAGACATCCCGCCACAATGGCGAAACTCAACGCCGCGCTTAGCCGTTTTGGCACCAGAGCGACGAATTGAGAATAATTCATTCCACCAAGCGGGAATTGAACTCACAATCTTCGCGATTAGATTGAGACACGTTTCCACTGCGCCACGGCGGACACACGAAGTACTTTTTAAGTTATTCGTATTTTACTGTATAATATTTCTATGCTTTGTATATTATACAGTGTCTGTTCATAAACAACAAAATGAAGTCACAGAAAAATGTGCCTATCCTACTAATAATATAAATGTAAACGCAAAAACGACTTAACGCATTTGGATGAAACTTACACTAATATTTATTAATTATATAAGAATAACACATAAGTTACAATTTATATATATGGATATTATGTATACTTTGTTTAAAAAAATAAAATTGAAGCGGGCGAAGCCGCGTGTGCGCAGCTGTAAATTATAAATTCTAAATTCTAAACTCAACTCAGCTTCACGCTATATCCTGCACACGGCAGGGTAGGCAGAGGGAACTTGGGAACCTAGTGTTAACACACTCACACCGTTCCACTTCCGTACCCCACTTTTCGCCGAATTTAAGGCATTGCGTGTTGAGTGGCAAAACTCAACGCCGCGCTTCGCCTTGCACCAGAGCGAAGAAATGAAAACATTAAATTTATTACATATTATTAAATATTTCATTTCCTAGAGTGGGGATCGTACCGACAACATGTCGGTTACAGTCACACGCTTGCTCCGATGCGCCATGATATGATTCATTTATTTAATAAGAATTAATTTACTGTTCCAGACGGCGATATTCACAGTAATTCTGCTCCCGTTCAGAGTGATTGTAATATGCTATTTGATCGTGACAGCGTGGTTTCTCGCGTGCATCGGCCTTTACGGGTTGAGTGAGGAAGACCTTCGACGGAAGCCGATGACAGGATGGCGAAGGTGACAATTTTTTTTTATTTAATTTTAAACTATTTCTTGACATATTTAGTGTAAAAGAATTGTGACTTTTAAAATGATTTTTGAGGTTTTCAATGTAATAATAATTATTTTTGTTAAAACAATTATTATGTAATTCTATACCAATTCTTCTATATCGGACATTGCGTCCTTATACTTACTTAACTCTCAATTGATGTGTCGCTTGAATTAACAATGAATCGTTATTTCTTGTGACTTTGATATATTTTCTTTTAACTGTTTGTTCACTTATACTTTTCATTTATAAACAGAATTATTGTTAATTTTAGACATCCCTTAATAAATTGAACAATTAAAATAAACATAAAAATGTAATGTAATGTGGTAATAAGGCAAAGCGCGGCGTTGAGTTCCGCCACTCAACACGCAATGCCTCAAATTCGGCGGAAAGTGGGGAACGGAAGTGGAACGGAGTGTCTTTATACTAGGTTCCCCGGGTTCCCTCTGCCTACCCTGCCTAGTGCGGGATACAGCGTGAAGCTAAAAAAAAAAATGTAAATATACCTACCATTTACAATCAACCGGTTAAGGCGAAGGGCGAATGTGCCGAGTTTGATGCCGACGTTACTTCTAAAATTGATCACTGTACATGGTAGATATATAAAAAAAAATCTTATAGACCTAAAAAAGTAATTGTTATTTTTTTTGTTTGTGTATTTGTACGCACTAATCTCGGAATCGGCTAATCAGATATAAATGTAGTTTTCATAAATTTTAATCGGCTAAATAAAAAAATACGTTAATTTAAAATATAAGGGCGAAGCCCTAAAACCCTCAAACATGGTTTGAAATCGTAACGTTTAAAATATACTGTACTAAAGACTATACGTCATAAAAACCAAGAAAAATCGCTCAACAATGTAAACAATGGTATTGTTAAAAATGGACCTTGAAATAATGAGTAGGAAAATAGTGAGAGGCGGCTTGATAAAGGTTACTGTTGCGTTCAACACAATGATGCTCTACATACATAATCATTTTGTATAAATTTAGTCTTTTTTTTAATTTCATGCTCATGGTAATAGTGGCGGAGGGAACTTGGGAACCTTGTGTTAAGTTACGTTTACGTTCCCTTATTTCCACCGAATTCTAGGCATGTTGAGTGGCAGAACATTACGCCGCGCTTTGCCTTGTTACAAGAGCGAAGAATTGGGAAATATTTCGTTTCGAGTGGGAATCGAACCCATATTCAGTCGCTTTTACGGTCGCACGCTTTGCCACGATAGGCATTGCTAAATTAAGATTGCTATAATTAAAATAACTATGGAATGTTAATATATGAGAAGATATTTGTATCCTATTTAAAAAATTATAACACAATTAGACAAGAAAAACGTCCTAAGCATGGATTATATCACTTATTTTTTTTTCTTGCCTTGTCTTTTATATATTACCTGAAAATATAAATATGGAGAAATATAGAAATAATTTAATTAAATATTTGTAATTTTTTTAATGAGTGCCGAGGTCGCTATAACACAAATAAAGAAACAAATAAAGCATTTTATGATTTAAAAATAAACCTACGCGATGAAAGCATTAAGTTATAAAAAAAAATAACCTGGTTTTCTGTACAATCCGTTTAAGGGCAAAAATTTTACGTAACTACCTTATAAGTAAACAATGATGACATATTGCATATTTTTATGAAATAAATTAAATTAATTTACGTAAATGAAAGGAATTATATATAAATTCGTCATTTCTTAAGTCTTCAGATTAAAATAATCCAAATGCATGGGTCAATCTTGCATCTCTATCACTTAGTCTGCGCTCTCGCCTGCATGCTCAATTTGATCGGAACGTGACAATTTATCGATTTATAAGACATCGTATTAAAAAGAAGTAATAATCTCAGCTTAACGTTATATCACACAAGGCAGGGAAGACAGAGGGAACTTGGGAACCTTTTAAGACACTGTGCTCTGTTCCCCTAACCGAATTGGGTGTTGATTGGCGGAACTCAACGTCGCTCTTTGCCTTGTTACCGAAGCGAAGAAATGAAATATTTAAATTGAAAATATTAAATATTTCATTTCCCCGAGTGGGAATCGAACCCACAACCTGTCGTTTACAGTCACACGCTTATGCCTCTGTGGTATACCATAACCGGTATCAAGAAGTAATAGTAAATGAGTATTATAATATTAGAAATCTAAATATAATATTATTAATTGTGTCTACAGCTGACAGCTATTTCTTCGATAGAGTGCGTAGATGTCTACCAGACGTTGTATATATCTAAATGAGGTGAAAGTAGGAAAGATTAGAGTTACAATCTTTGCAAAATTCTTAAGATGCTTAGAGATGTGATTATTTGATAGCAAACTGCATATTTTGTTATGTTTTATATCTTTTTTATTACACTGCCTAATGGAAGATAATGTGTTTGAGTATGTATGTATGTATGTTTTTTAAAATATAATTTATTGATATCGTAACGAAATCATATATTTGATTTGCAAAAAAATATGATTTCTTTACGGGCGTAGATAGCGGGCTTCTTGGCAAGATTTAATTCGTTGCGTCTATTTTTTATTTCTTTTAAAATTTTCATGGCCGTTTTTTTAAATATTGTTTTTATAATATATAAGTACATATGACGTACAAATAATGTAGTTTTTAATATAAATTGAGTTTTACATTTCATATGCGTTAAGGGATTATTTTAATATTGCGGTATTCATAATGTAACACAAGGCATGTTATATTACAAAATCAGTTACTTATGAAATGACTACTGCGGCCACAAAACAGCGGTATGAGAAAAGTTAGTCTCCGTTCCTTTGTAATATGAGAAACCATATAAAATAAAATACGATAGTTGTATGCATGTTCGATGATAGTTCAGGATTATATTATGTTTATATTTTTTTTGGCGTTGAGTTACGTATTCAGTACGACAATTATAAGAGCTTAACATTTAATGCAAAATCTCGGGCACAAAGTGAAATGCTTAACGCTTGATTATTTAAATAGATTCTACATTCATATATATCATACGCTTTTCGCCTGTAACAATATAGAGTTTCCATTATGTGGTACTGAAGTGTCTTAATGGGGTTGGAATGTCATAACAGTAGGTTCCCAGGTTCCCTCTGGGCTTAACTTAGTAAAGCTTCGCCATTTTCATATATTTTCCAAAACTTGCTAGCATCTCTTTATACTTATAAATACAAAAATAAAATTTTGGCCAGAATTGACCGCTCTATTGCTGTGAGCGATCAATTCTGATAAAGTGTTAAAAAGTAAAAATTATGTTATGTTACTTATATAAATTAACAAGTTCTTTTATTATCATTTTTTTAAATTTTACATAGTTAAGTATATAAGTTACTATAGTTATTTGTTAAAACATTTTTTAATTTACTATTGTTACATATAAAAAAAATGTTACAAACTTTATTTTAATATAATATAAAAAGAATTGAGATATTAAATTAATGGATTTCAACGCATTTTACATTACAAGTAATCAAGGTCTTGTTCATCGATATTGAGAAATTTTTTGATTGCCAAATTTTTTATAACCTAAAAATGTTTTAAATTGTGCCATTTATATTTTTAAAAGTGGACTTGATCAGTTATGCTTCGTCTTTTATTTCATGTTTTATTTAATTATATATATTTTTGCTTCACGCTTTATCCCGCACACAGCCGGCACAAGGAACCTGGGGACATAGTGTTAAGACACTTGTTGTGCATTACGTGTCTATGTGTGAAAATTATCAATATTTCATTTCTTTTTTATTTTTTTTTTATTTTGCGATGACAGGCGCAAAATAATTGCCAGTGTCACGTATTGTAGAAAATACACGAATGATATGAAGCAGTAAAGTTTTATAAATTTTGAAGAACTGGTAAATATGTGATGAAGGATGAAATGATTCAAATAGTTAAATAGTCATGCAACAAATTATAAGTATATATAGTATAAATAGATATATTTATTTTTTCATTTCTTCAAGTAAAAAATTAACTTACAACCTGTCACGATGACAATTTTGTGCAACACGAAAGGCCATAGTTTATATATTTTTTTTACTTATATTTATAAATAGAAAACACAAAGTGTCAAAAAAATTACACTTTCAAAATAGATTTGTTATCCAATAATTATTTTAAAAGTATGAAATTATTATTATTTTTAAGAGGCGGATTTCAACGCTGCACCTTATCAAACTAGACCTGACGAACACACCATAATATTCAAAATGTATCCTACAAATTCAATTTTGTATCTTCTCACAAAATATACAACCTCATATTTTGCATTTCTAACATACCATGGTATGCAGAGACAGTTTCAGAACCTAGTGTTAAGACACTCTGTTCCCATTAAAACACTTACGGTTTCCACTGAATTTGAGGCATTGCCCGTTCACTGGCGGAACTCAACGCCGCGTTTTGTTTAACTAACTAGCTCAGTAAGCTAAGTATAGTAGTAATTTTATTCAGTTATATCTATTAATATGTATACTATAGTTAATTGTGTCAATACAATTTTCAAGTTTACTTAGATGACAGAGGTTAGCCTTCGTGCGGCTGTTCAAGTGGAACCGTTAATACTACACGCTATTGAGACCGTTTAGACGCTTTCAATATCTATGGATATTGAATGTTTTTAGTCTTTTTTTAAGTGGGTAAAGTATATTTGATTTATGATGTGGAGATAGATAACGGTAAATTTGAGCTTGAATTGTTTGTATTACATTTTTTAGCTTCACGCTGTATCCCGCAGACGGCATGGTAGGCAAAAGGAACTTGGGAACTTACTATTAAGACACTCTGTTCCAAATTACAAAAAATTCAAGTCACAACGTAATTTTTTACTACAATGTTCGTGTATTGTTGAGGTCAGTCAAGGCGTATGGGCACAAGCGTGTAACTGTAAACGACAGGTTGTGGTTTCGATCCCCACTCTATGAAATAAAAAAAACGATATATTCGTTTCTTCACTCTGGTAAATAGACAAAGCGCGGCGTTGAGTTCCGCCACTTAACACGCAATATTTTATTTGATATTGAAAATGTGAGGCGGACGTGTTTTAATGGGAACGGAGTGTCCTAAGACCAGGTTCCCAACCATAACCAATTCTCTCTACCCACTCTACGATGCGTGGGATACAGCTTGAAATTTAAAGAAAATAAATAAAATATACATATATATTCGTTTTAATCTTATGGTTCTTTTTTAATACCAATAATAGAAACGTAAAAGCTTGATCGTTTCATTAATATAATGTATTCGACGGCTAGTACGATCTTTAGTATAATAGAACTACTTTCATTGTATTGATCTGTAATAGAGCTGTCTTAAATTTAATCTACATTTTGATCTATGTATATTAGAATTATATTATATGTATAAGTTAATAGACGTCACTGGGGCACAATTGGGCAGACTGACTGTAAATGAGATGGTTGTGGATGCTTTCCCTAATTTTTTCTCTCGTTTTCATCCAGCTTCACCCTGTATCCCGTACATGACAGGATAGGCAGAAGAAACTGGAGAACCTAGTGCTAAGACATTAAGTTCCGTTCTCCACTTTCAGCCAAATTTTGAGGCATAGCGTGTTGAGTGGCGAAACTCAACGCGCTTTGCTTTGTTGCCAGCAAAGAAATAAAAATATTAAACATTTCATTTCCTCAAGTGGGAATCGATCACACAATTATTCGTCTTTACAGTCGCACGCGTTTGTGTCGCGCCAAGCTTCAAAGTGCATTTTAATCAAAACTTTTTACGGTATCGATTTCACGTCTTAAATTAGCAATTATCTTGTCAAGAGCTGACAATAAGGCAATTTTGAATGGAACAATCTCAATTGGGAACAGACAATCGATGGTTCTTTAGATAATTACTAAACGCATATCGACGTTCTATGTCGTATCTAGTTTTTACGATGTCTATCTCTGAGTTATATATCTATAAGTCATTTAGACACTTGCTCATAGGAAGCTACGTGGCTATTAATATTATAAATCGTTTTACTTATTTGTTAGATGTTTAAAAAAGGTATTTTTATTTTATATTTTCACTATAGTAAAGTAGGCATAGTTTAGGCCGTGTGATCCCGGCTTAGAATAGGATCACCCTGGTACTGATGGTGTCGTAAGAGGCGACTAAAGTGCGTGTGGTAGAGTCACGTTGCTAGTAATGGCAACACGCATGGGCAGACTCGACCGGATTGTTACCACCCCCGGCATTTAAGACCGGCGTTAAGTAGTGGCTTTGGCCACTGCGTTTCGCATTAGGTAATGCCGGGCCCCGGTACCCATCCACCTTAAAAGACGGCAACGCTCCTGTAGCTCTTCTGGAGTTACACGGGGCCGTGGGCGACGGTGATCACTTACCACCAGGTGACCCGTACGCTCGTTTGCCGTCTCTTCCATAGTAAAGTAGGCAAAAGGAACCTGAGAATCTAGTGTTAAGATACACTGTTCTCATTAAGACCGCTATTTCCAACTTTATGCCGAATTTAAAAAAAAATGGAATCGCCTAGTGATTGAAATGACAATTGGTAAATATTTCGATTAATAAACCAATCGGTTTTAAGCAAAATTTTTTAGACTCAATTAATTGTTGAAGTTATTTCTTGTAAGGGTTTCAGCAATTAAGCAATACACTTTTATTTTTTTTTATTTTATTTAAGATCATTTTCGTCAGTTACGCACGTCTGGACGAAACGTCTATAATTGTTAAGGAAATCGCCGTAAATATTTTATGCTTTATTTTAATTATTAGCTAGCGACCCGCCGCGGCTTCGCCCGCTTGTTAAATAAAATAGTGCAGTTCAAATGTGCAAAGGCGCGGGCGTCGTCAGTTTAAAGTTTCTGATAACATTATTACTTGAAAGACAATGTCTATACGATGAAAACTAAAGTTTAGATAAAATAATGAAAAAAATATAATAGTTTTATTTATTTCTTAACCAATTTAAATACAATAACCGCTAACTATTAAGGCGAAGTTGTCAAAATTTAATTGTGAAAACGGCTTTTACATATAGTTAGCCATTTTTGGGATTAGCACGGACAAACAGTCAGACAAACAGACAAAAAATATTAAAAAATGAATATTTTCGGGCCTATTACATCAATAAACGCCCCCTATAAGATTCTTTCTACATGTTTTTTGAGATTAATAAATAAAATTACACTATTTCATCAAGTAATTTCAATTATTTTCTTCTTCTGAATATTGACAAAATTACAAAGCTAAATTAATGAACAGAAGGCAAAGCGCGGCGTTGAGTTCCGCCACTCAACGCGCAATGCCTCAAATTAGGCGGAAAGTGGGGAACGGAAGTGGAACAGAGTGTTTTAACACTAGGTTCCAGGGTTCCCTCTGGCTACCCTGCCTCGTGCGGGATACAACGTGAAGCTGATTTTGATTAAATTAATGATTTTTTTTAGCAAATTTGTCGATTTCGATTTTATTTTTTAGTATAAATTGAAAACGGCATTTCCGCAGATATCACAATATTAACCTTGTGTGTATAAAATAGGTGTATTTACGTCATTATTGCATCAATCGAGCGATATGTATAGTAAAAAGTTATATCACTTCGGGAAGGGAAAGTAACATTTATACTAAGAAGAATTTGAGCCTAGAATTATTGTTTTCTATCGAATTTTGCCTTGGGGGACCGTCATAGCGCAGTGGCACAGCCTGTTGCTGCAAACACAACGGTTATGGGTTCGATACTCGTTGGAAGAATTAATTATTTTCAGTGTCTTAAAGTGGGACGGTGCGTGGGGAACGGACTGCCTTGTCAAGTTCCTTCTGTCTCCCCGCTTAAGCGGGATTTGGCGTGAAGTTAAACAAAAGCTATGAAATCTTCTTGTAATTTGTACTACACTCATGTACCTATTATTATGCAACCTTGTTAGGTAGTGAATATTTAAATAATGCTAAAAGAGGCTGAGATAATTGTGAATTCTGACAGTGTTATATTATGAAACAGAATTTACTTTATTTTAATATTAATTTTTTTATAGTCAATATTAAATATTTCATTTCCTCGATCGGGGATCAAACCCGCAATTTGTGTTTACAGGCACATGTTTGCGCCCCTGTGCCACGACGAGCCTCTTTTTGCGTCGAGGATAACATATCCTGGCTATTATAAGAAGATTTATATAAGAAATAGTATTTAAGATGCTAACCATGTCATGGAATAAGGACAACCGATCAAATAATGTAAAAGCCTACGTGACATTACAAATGTTGCTCTGATTATAGTATATTATAATATATTCAGCCCCCGCTTTTATATCTCATTCAGTTATGTTATCCTGAGTTCTTTTTGTTTCAGCTTGGTAGGCAAAGAGAATTTGGAAACCTAGTGCTTTTTTATCAATATTTATTATAAATTACACTACTGACATATATCTATAACGAGGCCTGTCGTGGCGCAGCGGCACAAGAGTGTGACTGTAACCGACAAGTTCTGGGTTCGATCCCCAGTCGAGGAAATGAAATATTTAATATTTTCAATTTAAACATTTAATGTTTCATTTCTTCGCTCTGGTAATAAGGCAAAGCGCGGCTTTGAATTCCACCACTCAATACTGCATGCCCATGTGCCCATGTGCCATGACAGGCCAAATTTATTGCTTAAGAAAATTGAATTTGACATATTTTATATGTTAAGTGTAGCGAAAGTCGCGTGTAAACGGGTTACAAATTCGATTTTTTAAAATATAAGTAGAATAAACTACAGCCAACTGATAAAAAAAAAGAATAAAACCAATACATGAGACTAAAAAATAAACGAATTTCGATTTTATTGTAATAGTAATCGTCGTTTTAATCGCCCTCCGTTTTTACTTTATATTAGGTTAATTTGAGGTTGTGTTAAGTGGATTGTGTTTTTTATATTTTTTTTTGAGCTTCACGCTGTATCCCGCACATGGCAGGGGGAACTTAGGAACGTAGTGTTTAAACACTCCGTTCCATTTCTTACTTTCCGCCGAATTTGAGGCCTTGCGTGTTAAGTAGTGGAACTTAACGCCGCGTTTTGCCTTATCACAAGAGCGAAAAAATTGAAATATTTTTCGATACTCGAGTGAGAATCGATCCTACAACTTGCCGCGTTTACAATCACATGCTTGTGCCCCTGCGCCACGACAGGCCTGTGGTTTTTATTACGGTTGTAAGAAAATTGTTTAAACATGTAAAGGGAAGTGAAAGTCGCGTGTAAACGGGTCACATTTTTATTTTCCTTTAAAATAAATAAATACATTACAGCAAATTGTTCAGCAAAATAAAAACAATATTGTAGTTTATATTAAAATAATAAAATATTTTTTCGATTTGAATGTTGGTAATAATTGCTGTTAATCGCAAAAGAAGTGAAGAACGAGGTGAAACTTTATCGTCTTTTTTTTAAGGTATTTAGGTATTGCTTTAATTTTGTTTCTTTATTAGTACAAGGTTTAAAGTTATTATAATTTATTGCTATCAATATTAAAAAAAAAAAAAAAAAAAAAAAAAAAAAAAAAAAAAAAAAAAAAAAAAAAAAAAAAAAAAAAAAAAAAAAAAAAAAAAAAAAAAAAAAAAAAAAAAAAATATGAAACCCTTCATTCTCATTAAATCTCTGCTGTACCCCACGTTCAGTAGAATTTTGGATGTACTGGGTGCTGAGTTTCGGAATAATATTATGAGAGAGCTATCGGAGCGAGGTAATGAAAATGATAAATATTTAATTTCGTCAAGCTGGAATCGAACCCATAAACTGTATGCTCATGTCCATGTGCCATGACAGGCCAAATTTATTGCTTAAGGAAATTGAATTTGACATATTTTATATGTTAAGTGTAGAGAAAGTCGCGTGTAAACGGGTTACAAATTCGATTTTTTAAAATATAAGTAGAATAAATTACAGCCAACTGATAAAAAAAAAAGAATAAAACCAATACATGAGACTAAAAAATAAACGAATTTCGATTTTATTGTAATAGTAATCGTCGTTTTAATCGCCCTCCGTTTTTACTTTATATTAGGTTAATTTGAGGTTGTGTTAAGTGGATTGTGTTTTTTTTTAATATTTTTTTTTTGAGCTTCACGCTGTATCCCGCACATGGCAGGGGGAACTTAGGAACGTAGTGTTTAAACACTCCGTTCCATTTCTTACTTTCCGCCGAATTTGAGGCATTGCGTGTTAAGTAGTGGAACTTAACGCCGCGTTTTGCCTTATCACAAGAGCGAAAAAATTGAAATATTTTTCGATACTCGAGTGAGAATCGATCCCACAACTTGCCGCGTTTAAAATCACATGCTTGTGCCCCTGCGCCACGACAGGCCTGTGGTTTTTTATTACGGTTGTAAGAAAATTGTTTAAACATGTAAAGGGAAGTGAAAGTCGCGTGTAAACGGGTCACATTTTTATTTTCCTTTAAAATAAATAAAATACATTACAGCAAATTGTTCAGCAAAATAAAAACAATATTGTAGTTTATATTAAAATAATAAAATATTTTTTCGATTTGAATGTTGGTAATAATTGCTTTTAATCGCAAAAGAAGTGAAGAACGAGGTGAAACTTTATCGTCTTTTTTTTAAGGTATTTAGGTATTGCTTTAATTTTGTTTCTTTATTAGTACAAGGTTTAAAGTTGTTATAATTTATTGCTATCAATATTAACATAGTTTCTTAGAAAAATAAGACAAAAAGTTACATTTAACTTTAAAGAAACTAGCCAAGCACGAGTCGGACTCGCCCATTAAGGGTTCCGTAACAATTCCACGGTTGTGGGTCGGCGAGAAATAATGACTTATAAAAACTGATACACTTTGAAGTTTGCGGAAAAAAATTGTATAAAATCAACAATCAATTTACATTTTTCGGGATTTTTCCTTTATTTGTACTACAAGTTGTTATTTCTTGATGAACTTCATGATTATAGATCAACGGTATAATACTCTTTATGTAGATTTTTGTTATGCGAGAATATAGTCCCAATTTTATAAGTTTTTTTGCGGATGTATGGACTGATATTGTACGAAATTAACGACAAATATTACTTTGTAAGTATATTTTTCTGTCGAATATTTATGAATGTTTACTTTACAGATTTATTTGCCTTTATATAATATAATATGTTTTGTAAAAGTGCTGCAAACAATATATATAAATGCTTGTATCCTTCAATTGCGTGGGCTTGTAGCTTGAGTTTTTGTTATATATATATGTATATATATATATATATATATATATATATATATATATATATATATATATATATATATATATATTTATATATATGTATATATATATATATATATATATATATATATATATATATATATATATATATATATATATATATATATATATATATATATAATATATATATATTAATTTCATTTGATATCTCCGCGTGATCTCGAATAAATTGTCTTGACAGACGAACAGATATAATGATCCTATAAGCTCTGTTGTTTTCTTTTAAAGTAACGGAACGCTAAAAATATTATTTTCCGAGCAAATATGTAAAAAATATATAAAACCTTTTTATCGAATCATCTGAAAAACGATATTTTTGACTTCACACCACAATTAGCGCTAAAAATATAAATAGCGCGCGAAGCTAATAAAATCGAAACTAAAAATCGAAGCTAAACTTCTCATTCTAAATAAATCGACCTACATAACGTTCAGATATATAATAGTACCCTAATTTTATTACCAACCTTCAACCTCCGCCGAAGGTCAGTTGCGTATTGAACCGAGACTATTGTGTCGAAATGAAACGTTGAGAGAATTTCAATTGACGTTTAATCGTACTTATTTAGAAAACGTATATAAAATTTTAGCAAAATTTGATCCCGCGCCTTTTGAAATTGGTTAAAACTCTCTGACCACTAAGCCATACGTTCTCAAAGTTAATTATGGGTCAGATCGCTTCAAAGGTGCAGGTTCAAATCTCGCTGAGTTCTATTTTTTTTTACGTTTTCTAATTACGAAGGCCTGTCGTGTCGTGGCACAATACGGCGTTAAGTTCCGCCACTCAACACGCAATCCCTCAAATTCGGCGGAAATTGGGAATCGGAAGTGGAACGGAGTGTCTTAACATTAGGTTCCTAAGTTCCCTCTGCCACGTGCGGGATACAGCGTGAAGCTCAGTGAAAGTGATAAAGTAATGATCTGAAGCCCATTTTGGCGTAGTGGCATAAGCGTGTGACAATCAAGAAAAATAAATATTTAAAATTTTATTTTTTTCTGCTCATTAAACACGCAATTCCTCAAATATGGCGGACACCAGGAAACGGATGTGCCCTAATGAGAACGGAATGTCTTAACATTAGACCCAAGTTTCCAATGCCACTTTCAATATGTAGGATACAATGTGAAGCCGAAAAAAGCAACAGCGCTTAACATAGATATGATTCTGAGATCTGAATATGATAAAAAGGTGACTTTCGTTGTTACTTAAACAAGGCTAATGTAAAAATAATGTAAAATTTCTCATAAAAAAAAAGTTTGGCCTCAATAAAGGCTAAGTTAACGTTTAGAATATAATTTGATATAAAAGTTAAAAGTATATAAATCTTTTAAATAAAAAATAACATATTAATGATATTCCTGACCTGAGGCCTAAAAATGCCTAATCTTTGACTGTTTATTATTTTAAAAGAGCTTGTATTTAAATTGTAACTCAAACTAAAATGGTAATGATTTGTTTAACCCCCGTAAAAAGAGAGTTGGATAGAAATGAAGATAAGATTGACTTGCTTGTCTGTATATCTGTAACACCAAGCTAAGAACTCCGCTAAAAGCTCTTCTTTTCTTATATATCGCTCATTTGGTGCAACAAAGGTAACTGCAAATTCTTTTAAAGTTACATAATGCCAAAGAATGCGGAAAAAATATTTACAAATTTTGATTGTGGCTACTGAATATTTCAAAAAGCACAGTCGCACGTCACTAACGGATCAAATAAAGATTACTAGTATTATTATTTACTTCATAAGTATTCACTAGTACATCTCTGATTTATATATTTATATATATATATATATATATATATATATATATATATATATATATATATATATATATATATATATATATATATATATATATATATATATATATATATATATATATATATATATATATATATATATATATATATATATATTATATATATATATATATATATATATATATATATATATATATATATATATATATATATATATATATATATATATATATATATATATATATATATTAAATTACTTTTTTCTTCCTTTGCCACATTTACGAAAATATGATTGATTACATAACTTAACGTCGCAATTTGTCTAAGCTATTACCATGCTAAGCTAAATGTTAGCTTGCCACTTTATCTCTAGCGAGGCAACCGGGCAGAATGGGTGCTCCACTCCCAACGGTCTCTCCATATGCCTTTAGTTCGCTCAACCTTTTCTTACACGCCCTTCAGGGAATCTTGATGTTTTTTACGTGACTTTCCACCAGGATTATCGATACTGTGTTTTTCTGATGGTCAACCAGAGTCCCCTTAGCACTTTCTCTCTTTTACCACTCATTCTTCTTTCGTAAGTCTTTTTTGCCAATCTTTCGTGAGTCACTCTTTATATGCCCATAGCATAGCATATAAAGATTACTGTGACATCCTCGGGGCCAAGGAAATTTGTTAAGTAGAATATTTTTAAAATAGAATTTGTATCTATCTATATATGAGGCCTGTCGTGGTGCAGCGGCACAAGTGTGTGACTGTAGCGTGTGGCAGGTTCTGGGTTCGATCCCCACTCGAGGAAATGAAATATTTAATATTTTCAACTTAAATATTTAATGTGTTCATTTCTTCACTATGGTACAAGGCAAAACGCGGAGTTGAGTTCCGCCACTCAACACGCCATGCCTCACATTCGGCGGAAAGCGGGGAACGGAGGTGGAACGGAGTGTCTTAACACTAGGTTCCCAAGTTCCCTCTGCCTACCCTGCCACGTGCGGGATACAGCGTGAAGCTGAGTAGAATAGTTGAGTATCTATACCTTTATGATACTGCTGACTGGTCTGTTAAAGTGTGTTATTGTAACATTTCAATGAAGAAAGCGGGGAAGTCGGCTATCAAGATTAGGTTCTACACGTATTTCACTACTTTCCGCCACCGCGCCGTACCATGACGAATTTGTAAGAACTTTTGATTGGATTGTAAATTATTTCGCTATTCTTTCATCATATCAGCTTTTTTTTGTTTATTACCAAATAACTGTACTGTACCGTATGTTTTTTTAAAATAAAGAATATTAAAAAAGGGTAATTTAATTTTTAAAGAATTATAAACCCAATTGGAATAATGTTATCCTTACTCTAATACTTCTCTTACCTCTCTTATCTTATTTAATGGTTGATTTTTAAAGCTCTTAAGTCTGAGATGATATGGACAAGACAAACAGAAGAGAGTGAGAGAGAGAGAGAGTGAGTAACCAAATATGTTATACCCCTAATTAGGAGAAACACTAATTTTCTTAAAATAATATCCCCGATAAACTTGCTTGTCTCTTTCCTTTCTTTCCCATTTGAACATACAATATGTAATATATTAATCGAACGAGAACTTTCGTCGTTTTTGCAGTAATTTGTTTCGCCACTTCCGCATAACTTTCTAAAGTTTGTAAAGAATACATATTGTTTCTATAAAAAAAATACAGACAGACATATGGTTTTTATTACTTTATGCGATAGCTGAAGATATTGTATTGTAGGTTTTAGTGATATTTGATGGTCTTTTTCTATATGATGAAGACATAAATGTCACTTGAAATTCTTTGGATAATCTAATTATGGACGCAATGTAGTATCCAAGTATGATCTATTTTATAATAAGTTCATAGGTCGAAAAAAGAGCAAGAGGCTTTTACGGAAGCTACCCCACTCATGCGAGTATAGTTCAGGATAAGTGCCCCCATATGATAACAGTCCAGTATCCAATAACAAAAAGAAACCGTCTAAAAGAGGCAGAAAATCAGCTGCAGTAATCACCTTAAGTGAATGACATCATAGAGTCTTGGCAAAAGATACTTTGGCAGAAGAAAAAAGTTAGACATAAGTCCGATTCAGATGATGAGGAGATTTTTGATACAGACAGTCAGCCCGATGCTTGCCCCCATGAGTATCTGAGTACGTAATCAGAGTCTGACACATGTATTGCGCATTTGCAAATAATTTAGTTTCCTTTCCATGGTATACCAAAGTTTTCAATGACTTTTAATGTTATTTAACTTATTTTTTAATGGTTTTTATAGCATTTCTTAATTGGGATACCTATTTCATATATTGGTGCCAAACGTTGTCACTAAATTTTTATTTTATTTTACAAAAAAAAATCATGTCCCCTTTTTTTTTTTTTTTTCTTCAGTATCCTGCACTGCATAGCAATCTGTCCTTGAACATTTAGCTTGTGAGTTGTTTGAACTAATGTCTGGGTAGATGAATTGTTGGTATATGGAGTTGTCCATTGACTACTCTCACTATTCCTTTGTAAATCTCATCGGGAGATTTGAAATACTATTCCTTTTCAGTCTTGTGAATGAGATACTGCCGGAGCCTTTTAACTTAGCAGCCAGAACATTGACATGGTTTGCGAGTTTTCTTTGGTATTTTATACTGCGGGCAGCGATTTCATCTTTTACAGTGTTGAGCCTCAGGTCTTGCAAAATGTATTTGTTTTGGATACAATTTGGTATGTTAAACATAGAATAGTTGTTACTAAATAAAGTACAAATATTATAAATAATTACTATAAATTTACGAACTTAAATATTTACTTACGTTTGTACAAATTATGCGAAAAAAAAACAAAAATATATTACATACATATTTGGTCATTTCCTTATACTCGTACCTAACTAAATCTTGCGAAAAATATTTTTTAAAACTTTATACTTTATACCAGATAAAGTAGGAAAAGGTAGAAAAAAACTTACTTTTACGAACACCGCGTCCTCCGATTTTAATTCGAATTGACTTGCGAAATCACATTGACTCACGGAGTTTAACGTCGCGTCGCGCTTATTAATGGTTGCTTATGATTCAATTCTCACTCGTTGGAACGACAGAGAATCGAAACAACAACCATCTGATTTACAGTTAATAATTTGAATGCAAATAAACTGTTAGTTTAACCAGTTCCAACAAAACAAAATTCTCTAAGAAGCAAGTCTCTTTTTTACTATTTAGACCCATAAAATGCAATAAAACAAGTTAAATATAAACTTAAATGTAGTTTTTCCGTTTGTCACATCGATAGATGTATGTCAGAGAGAAGAAATAATTTATGAGCTATAATTACATTAGCGACTCAAACGTGCCTCAGGCCGTTTAATTTTATGCCATATATTAGCCAAAACGCCTAATTTCTTTCAAGAAACAGTAGCCTCTCTGTTTTTTGAACGAATAAGCCATAATACAAGTATTTTTTTTGCTCGAAAGTGGAACAAATATCCATCCTAATAAACTTTCTCATATATAATATTAGATAATGTTAGTACCTACTAATTAATGGACGGTCAACATATAAGGTACTTTTTAGCTATTATGGCTTAGTAGGACAACGAAAGTACACACGATTGTTCGTGGTTCGATCCAAAGCAGCTTAATGATATTATTATTTTCGTATTTATGGTGGCTGTACGTTCGATTCCCACTCGTGGCAAAAACATTTGTTTTTAAATATCCTTGCAACGATGCAGATCGCGGCGTTGAGTTCAGCCACTCCGTATATGGAGGAAATTCGGAAACGGAGTATTTTAACCATATTCCCAATAGGTTCCTAGGCTACCTCTGCCAATACCCCCTACGCACCGGATAGAGCTTTAAAAAAAAAGTAGTATACAGATAAACATTATTCAATAAGAAGCCCACATAATGTACGTCAAATTAAGTTAACGTAGTCGGTTTCATGTCGTTATATTGGATTATTGCTATAATTTAAATCCTATAAACTCATATATCTTAATACTTTACCTTTTTATCATCATATATGACGTCATCGTGGTGCATTGATACGCGAAGTATTGCGATGATCGTAGATGCAAATCGTTCTGTGGTTTTTATTATTAGTTTTGATAATAATAATGAATGATAATTCTGCGAGACCTGACGTGGCGCAGCGGCACAAGCGTGTGACTGTAAGCGACAGCTTGTGAGTTCGATCCCCAATCGAGGAAATTAAATATTTAATATTTTTAATTTAAATATAATGTTTTTATTTCTTCGCTCTGGTACAAGGTAAAACGCGGCGTTGAGTTCCGCCACTCAACACGCAATGCCTCAAATTCGGCGGAAATTGGGGAACGGAAGTGGAACGGAGTGCCTTAACACTAGGTTCCCAAGTTCCCTCTGCCTACCCTGGAATTTGCGGAATACAGAGACAAGCTGAGTTGAGTTGAGTTATATTGAGTGCTTTAGAAAGATAAGGTATAATGTACGCCACGACACTTAATATGAACACGTTATATAAAATCATTTGTAATATATTATATATAATCTATATCTATAATATATCCAACTGTTTACTGTCTGTACATGGAAGATATATTAAAAAACCGTACCGGGACGTTTTATTAATGTATGTAATAGAGCCCTAAGTAGTGACTTTAAATGAAATATTTTGTTTGTTTTTCTGTTTATCTCTGCGTTACTAAGCGCTAATCTAAGATATCGCTTACCAGATTTTAATGAAGTTTTTAATATTATAAATAATCGACACTCCTTAAATAGTGTATGTTTTATTTAAATCGGTTAAAAAAAGGCACGGCAATTTAAAATATTTTCGAAATTTTACTTTTCAATATATAGATATTGTCTTAAAAGTGTAAAATGTCATTAGAACAAGAAATTTATTAAGATAAGTAAATAAAATGCTGTTAATCAAGCGGGCGAAGTCGTGGGCAGGTCGCTAGTTATAAATATTAACATTTCTCAATGACAGGTACATTTAGGTGCACCGTTAAGTTTGTAATCAATCATAATAAAACAATCGTAAGCCTATTATCGTTAATACGTTGAGATAATTTATGAGCTTAACGAGTTATTTTGAGCTTTTTTACGTTTTCTTTTTATTAACAAATTGATTGTATAAACAAGAAAAGAATATTAAACAAAACAACTGTTGATACTTAGTATTTTTATTTCCTACATACCTCAAAAATTCGGCGGAAAGTAAAGGACAAGAAGTGCTTTTAACGGGAATGCGTGGTCTTAACACTAGGTTCCCAAGTTCCCTCTGCCTATATATATATATATATATATATATATATATATATATATATATATATATAAATCACTATTATAATGTATAATAGTGATTTATATATATATATATATATATATATATATATATATATATATATATATATATATATATATATATATATATATATATATATATATATATATATATATATATATATATATATATATATATATATATATATATATATATATAAATCACTATTATAATGTATAATAGTGATTTATATATATATATATATATATATATATATATATATATATATATATATATATATATTCATTTAAATGTATATATATATATATATATATATATATATATATATATATATATATATATATATATATATATATATATATATATATATGTATATATATATATATATATATGTATATATTTTATATATATATATATATATATATATGTATATATTTTATATATATATATATATATATATATATATATATGTATATATATTATATATATATATATATATATATGTATATGTATATATATATATATATATATATATATATGTATATATATATATATATATATATATATATATATATATATATATATATATATATATATATATATATATATATATATATATATGTATATATATATGTATATATATATATATATATATATATATATATATATATATATATATATATATATATATATAATGTAACATTGTAATTTAATATTAAAATTATTATTACAACAATATTTAACGTTACTATGTCACTGTGAGCTATCAGATATTACAATGGTTCGTACATTATTTTTTTCATATAATTATTATAAATAATTTCTGTTTAAATTTAAATATTCACACTAAACCTTAGGTCTTTAGAGTTTTATAACATGCCATGTAAAGACCTAATATACTAACAAACAACATTTTTTCTAGCAAACTGCGTTTCTCCATTCTATCGCTCATGCGGCTGGTCGTGGTTGCTGCGGGCTTCCATCGGGTTCGTGTATTAGGTCGACATCATTTACCAGCCAGTCCTAGAGACGCCCCAGTGGTGGTTATAGCGCCACACTCCTCCTTCTTCGATGCGATCGCCATAGTGTGCCTTGGAGCCCCGAGTGTGGTGGCGAAGGCGGACACAGCAAGACTGCCACTGATTGGACGTATGTCGTTGATGAACGTTGTGCGCATGTTTAGAAATGTTTCGTTCTTGCCAGTTTGAAGTATTTCCGTCTTTTTTGAGCTTTTTTTTTTGCTAATCTCCAACCATTTTCGTTTTTTTAGAGCTTGTTTGTTTTTCTGTTATTGCGATATTGATAGTGTTGTTGATATTTTGTTTTTTCTTACTCTCTTTCAGCTTCAGGCTGTATTTCGCACAGGACAGGGTAGGCAGAGAGAACTTGCGAATCTAGTGTTAAGACACTCCGTTTCGCTGGCGTGTTGAATGGCGGAACTCAACGCCGCACTTTGCCTTGTTACCAGAGCGAAGAAATGAAAACGTTAAATATTTAATTTGAAAATATTACATATTTCATTGCCTCGAGTGGAGATCGAACCCACAACCTTTCGCTTACAGTCACACGCTTGTGCCGCTGGGCCACGACAGGCCTCATGTTTGCTTTGTTTAGTCGTTTGAGAAAATTGAGATTGTATATTTTGTTTTTGTTATAGATGATGGCGGTAGCCCTGCATGATTTTTTTGGTTTTTTTTTCAAGCGTATATCATAGAAATGTTTGCTAAAGTAGATTGTACTATAGCTTGTGTGTGCCTAAGTTAAGTTACTTTAGACGACAGCTAAACCAACAATGATACTGCAACTTTACTTAATAAGATTGTAATGTATTTAAAATAGCAATTGCAAAATGCTCGATCTTTCTGAATCACGTAACACTTTATATTTAAGCTTCCGCAAATGACCACAGACAAAAAAAATATTCTTTTTAATTTAACTGCCATTATTGATTTTTTAAAGTAAATGTCGATAGTCTTGTGTCGATTTATTTTTCTTATGTCATTTTATGTGTGATTTAAAGTATTAAATTTTGATAGGTACAAGTATATCAAAAGGTACGACTATGTAATGTTTAAATTGTTTTGTATACATACGATAAAAATATGTAATTTCTCCCTTTCTGGGAAAAGCTTAAAGATCATGTTGACTTTAAGCTTTTCCCGGAAAGGGAAATTACTAGTACTGATGATCTGAGTTTCTTAATTCTTTTCTCTATGTATAACCACTCACTTGAACTAAATTTTATTTATTATACAGAAAGATCTAACCTTTATCTATATATAACCACTCACTTGAAGTTAACTTGATCAAACTCAGTACCCTAAATAAACGTGACATTTTTTTTATCTCAAAAAAAATTCTACAGACCCCTACAGTAAAAGGCATAACATGTCAATAGAAATTTTATAACTTACGCTTCTATGAGTTTTATAACCAAGGTTGTATATACGAAGAAAATTATAAAAATTAATTAACTCTCTACACGTGTAATTATAGTAACAGTGGATAGTCTGTATTCTGCGTTGCTTTCTAAACAAATAATATATTTAATATTTTTTAATTAAATATTTAATATTTTCATTTATTCACTCTGGTGACAAGGCGCGGCGTTGAGTTCCGCCACTCAAGCAAAGCCTCGATTTCGGCGAAAAGTGGGAAACGGAAGTTTCAAACTAGGTTCCCATCGTGAAAGTACATAAAATATTGCTACAAAAATTTGCAACACTGCATGTGTTGCAAATTTTTGTAGCAATATTTTATGTCACCGTGTACAGTCACACGTACAAACTGAACCACGACAGTGTTTTTTTATGTATACTCGTATTCACTAAAACAGTAAATCATAAGTGTTGGTTTATTTTACCGTTAGTCATTCGTCTGTATCTTTAGATTTTTTTACCTCTTTTGTTGTTACTTAAAATTGTTTTATTGTTAAGGCCTTCGTGGCTCAGTGGTATATCTGACTGAAAGCGCGACTGTTGTCGGTTGATTTTCACTGGAAAAAAATTTTATATGTTAAAGATGGTAATATATATATTTTAATAATAAAATCATCGACTAGTACAATCACTAAACGGTATTGGCAAGGTCCTTATAGCTGCCAATTTTTATAAATCATAACTAAGAATCAGTATACGGAGCAAAAGGGTATCGATTAAAAAATGGATTGAAATATTTCGTTAATTCAGAAGCAAGGTCACAGGCAGACACATCAAATTTACAAAGGTTAAAAAGACAAAAGGCATTCAGTTCCGCCAAGTTACACGTAACGGAAAATGGGTAACGGAGTGTCTTAATACCAGGTTCCCGTTGCATACTCTGCTACATGCGGGCTTCATTGTAAAGTAAAATGAATATATCATATTTTAAATGAAACATTTTTGAAGGTAATAATCGTGTATATATATTTGTTGATAATTTTTGAAAACGGATCACGGCCTACTGTAAAGTGTTCGAAACGGCGGGTTTCTAAAAATATTCAAAATCCAATATACGCGATTATTCCGTTAAGTATTGGCTCCGGCCACTGCGTTAAGTGTTAGGTAATGCCGGGCCCCGGTGCCCTTCCACCTTAAAGGACGGCAACGCTCCTGTAGCTCCTCTAGAGTTACTCGGGGTCGTGGGCGACGGTGATCACTTACCATCAGGTACGTTCGTTTGCCGTCTTTTCCATAAAAATAGTAGCTTATAAATAAGTTCTTGAAATAACAATATTCATATAATAGAAAATATTATCGATGACCATTGATATCGCGTTTTATCATGGTAAATAAGTTAAATATTAGCATGAGGCTAACGGGAGACCTTTACCGTTAGCCGTATGCTAATTTATTTTAAGAATTTAGATACAATTAATGATATGGTCGGTTTTTTTTTCTATATCAAATGGTTGTTTTAATGGCGCAGTGGCACAAGTGTGTGGCTGTAAATGAGACAGGTTGTGGATTCGATGACAACTCGGGGATTTTTTTTGCAGCTTCACGCTGTATCCCGCACGAGGCAGGTAGGCAGAGGGAACCCGGGAACCTAGTGTTAAGACACTCCGTTCCACTTCCCTTTCCCACTTTCCGCCGAATTTGAGGCATTGCGTGTTGAGTGACGGAACTCAACGCCGCGCTTTGCCTTATTACCAGAGCGAAGAAATGAAACATTAAATATTTATATTGAAAATATTAAATATTTCATTTTCTCGACTGGGGATCGAACCCAGAACCTGTCGGCTACAGTCACACGCTTGTGCAGCTCCGCCACGATAGGCCTCTATTAATTATTATTTTTTTTTTTCAATGCTTTATACTAGGGGGAAAGTGGGGAACAGAAGTGTTTTAATAACTTCTCTCTGCTTTTGCTCCAACAACTTATTTTTACAAATTATCTCTAAACTAAGATAATTCCTTCGAATTATCATTTGGCAAGAGATAATGTTATTTATAATAAATTCTTACTCATTTTGTAAAGTGTTTATGGATGCTTAGGAAATAAAAAACGTAATTTTCGAAGTGTGAATTAACACTTTTTATTATATTATTAATTTATTACTGCGCATTGCCTATACACCAAAGCGGTTTTTAGTTTAGCCTAACCGGGAACCAAGTATTAAAACACTCCGTCACATTCCTGCCTCTCCGCCGAATTTGAAGCATCACGTGTTGAGTGACGGAACTGACAACGTTGCATTCATATATATATATATATATATATATATATATATACATAGAATTTCTCAAAACTTGTTAAAAAGCTCTATAGTAAACTGCAGTTAACGACTTCGGACTCGGATATTCTCAACACGTTTACAGTAAGAAGAACTTAAAGCTTGCATGTAATTATGGGAAAAGTTCCCTTTAACTTATTTGAATGAGTCATTAAAAACACATACAAAATTATATATGAACAATGGTCGGTTGTAAAATACAAGTAGAAATGCTTACTTTCCAATCTTTATTTTAATTACTTTTCTTCAGCCTCACGCTGTATTCCTCACATGGTAGTTAAGACAGTATATAATTGATAGAAAATATTAGGACAGTACATCCCTCACTTTCCGCCGACTTTCAAGCGTTGCGTATTGAATAGCGGAACTCAACGCCGCGCTTTACGCGCCTTGCTAACAGAGCATCTTTGCTTTTTCTTCTTTCCTTTTTTTATTGCTTCCAATAGGAATCGAATCCACAACCTGTCGCGCTTACAGTCACATGCTTGCCCCCCTTCGCCATAAAAGTGTGAAAAGGGAGTGTCTTAACAACAAAACGGTGTCTTAAGTACCCCAACTACCCCTAACTACCCCAACTATAGTCTCAAGTTATTTCTTTCTTTCTTAGCTTCACGCTGTATCCCGCACTAGGCAGGGTAGGCAGAGGGAACCCGGGAACCTAGTGTTAAGACACTCCGTTCCACTTCTGTTCCCCACTTTCCGCCGAATTTGAGGCGTTGCGCGTTGAGTGGCGGAACTCAACGCCGCGCTTTGCCTTATTACCAGAGCGAAGAAATGAAACATCAAATATTTAAATTGAAAATATTAAATATTGCATTTCCTCGACTGGCGATCGAACCCAGAACTTGTCGGTTACAGTCACACGCTTGTGCCGCTGCGCCACGCCCCTCAGCATTTTCTGCCGCGTGTAGGATACAGCGTGAGAAACAGGTGAAAAACAATAAAGTAAAAAATTAAATGAATATACATAGGTAAAAATTGTATAGCCGTTTAGTTCCGGTTAATATTTTATGAACTCCTTCTAACTGTTAATTTATCATATGCAAGTACATTATAACAATAACTTAGCTGTGCCCTTACTTGAAATGGCAAATTTAGATATTAAATTCTACTCGTTGGCTTTTTTTCCCGTAGAATCTTATATTATTGCTTACTCATTAATACACATCCTTTTATATAAATTAATTATATGATTTTTCAGCTTAACTTTGTATGTCGTACTCAGAAGGGAAGGCAGAAGGAACCTGAGGACCCTGAATCTAAGGATATTTTAAGACATTAAAATGATTTCGTTCTCTACTTTCCGGCGAATTCTGGAGGTATTGCGTGATGAGTGGCGGCGCTTATCGCCGTTACTTTAAGATTGGAATAATCAAATTTTTGGAATAATCAAAGTAGTATATCAAAGTGGTATATCTTCTATTATAAACGTGTCAATTGTGGGTTCTATTCCGACTCGATGAAATTAATTTTAGTAAGGCAAAGCGTGGCTTTGAGTCCCGCCACTCAACACGCAATGCCTCAAATTCGGCGGAAAGTGGGTAACGGAAGTAGAACGGAGTGTCTTAACACTAGGTTCCCGGGTTCCCTGTGCCTACCCTCCCTCGTGCGGGATACAGCGTGAAGCTAAAAAAAAACATTACGAATAAGTCCAGTGAACTGGTAAATTCTTAAAAGTCCGATGGAATATGGAGAAGCAGTACAAAAAAATTAAAACTATAGACTGTCATTTTTTTTGTAGACTACAATATAAAATCCAGGCTATTTGCCGACACGTATCACGTTCATGAGATTCTCTAAGAGGTTTTCCAGTCACCTAGAGAAACCTTTACGTGAAATTGCAGCATTTTTTTTTTGTGTTTTTACCCGATTGCAACAGTATAAGGAAGGTTATGCTGTTATCTTGTATGTATGTAGACGTATGAATATCCGTTTGTTCCCCCGTAACTGTTAAAACATTGCCGATTCATTCGATAAACGATAAACCGATGGATTTGTCCAGGCAGCGTGAGTGTCACTGGATACGTTCATTCAGTTTACATTTAGTATACAATTGGTATTAGGTTTTTGTAGTTACCGGAGTGTCTCAGCGCTCTCAGTTCTTGCCGTGTGATCCCGGCTTAGAATAGGATCACCCTGGTACTGATGGTGACGTAAGAGGCGACTAAAATGAGTGTGGTAGAGTCACGTTGCCAGAGTCGACCGGATTGTTACCACCACCGGCATTTAAGACTGGCGTTAAGTAGTGGCTTTGGCCACTGCGTTTCGCATTAGGTAATGCCAGGCCTCGGTGCCCATCCACCTTAAACCTCGTTTGCCGCCTCTTCCATAAAAAAAAAGTTCTTTCTATCTAACTATTCCTACCAATGGATAATCTTAAATATATTTTACTTACATTTAATTATATCTTGTAGTCCACTGTTTTTATATTTATATCATAAATAAGATGTCATGATCATGAAATGAACGAGAGTGAAGGATACAAGAAAACTTGAACAAAAACGATACTGATCGCTGAATAATGAAATATCTTTTTGCATTTTAGATAAAAAATACGTTAAAAATTAAATGTATATTTAGTTTAAAAATGCATATGCATTGTTTATCTCAAACTGTATTTTTTATATATGACATCACGGTAGTCGAAAAACATTTAATCAGATGGCTTTTTTTGTATTAAAGAAGACTATTCGAAAACGCTGTAATATTTTATAATATTACTACATTCTATTATCTTATTTTTATTTAAAAGGTATTTTTATTTATTTAAAAAAAATACCCATCAAAGAAATATATATATATATATATACATATAAATATATATATATATATATATATATATATATATATATATATATATATATATATATATATATATATATATATATATATATATATATATATATATATATATATATATATATATATATATATATATATATATATATATATATATATATATATATATATATATTTTAAGTAGTATGGTAGGTAACAGGAATATTTGTCTCGATTAAAAAAAAAAGAACACACAACCATCACGTGCCTACATTATGGCACTTTCGAAATACACCAATAGGTCAATTACTACAGTATTAATTTAGATAGAAAGAAATTGAAAACGCGCCGCTACTCATGTTTTATTTTGTATTATTATGAACAATTTCCTGTCGTCGATCCATCATCATCACTCTAACACGAGAAGTGTCATTAAATTATTATTTTTATTTATTATCACTATTATTATCTTTTTCAGTTTCACGCTGTATCCCGCATATGGCAGAGTAGGCAGAGTGAAGTTGGGAAACTTCGTTCTATTAAAACACTTCCATTCTCTACTTTTCGAATTTGAGGCATTGCATATTGAGTGTAACGTCGCTCTTGCCCTGTTACCAGAGCAATACAAACATTAAACATGCAATTTCCTCAATTGGTGATGGAATCCACAACCTCTCGCGCTAACAGTCGCACGTTTGCGCCACTGCGCCACGAACCCCATTATCATTATTCATTATCATTATAGGTCTTTGAAACCGCTGATCTGTTTCATTGGGAAGATGTCTTATCTTGCCGGTGGCATGGCCATATCAATTCGGGGTCGGCAAGCGAGCCGCAAGGAGGCTCCTATACTGGTGGTAGCACCACACTCCTCGTTCTTGGACAGCTGTATAGTATATGCGACGAGAATGTCGTCAGTCATCGTTAGAAAGGAGAGCATGGACAATTATGTTGGAAGTATGTGGATTTGTTTTATAGGTGGTGGGTTTTTGGTGATGGGTTTTAAATTAATTATTTACAAAACGTATGAAAATTTTAACGTAGCGGGCATTTGAATCTGCGTCTCATGGACACCGTCCAGGCGCACTGAGCACTAAGCCATACGTTCTCATCAAGCTACGTCGAAATTCTTATACGTTTGTTACAACTTATTTTATGTTGGTAGCATATATGTTTTGTTGTATGGTGAATGTTTTGAAATTAATTTTTGGAAGCTATTCTATAGTGTTTGAACAATATTTTCGAGTAACATGTTATTTGTTTTTTGTGTCTTATGAATTACAGTTGGTACTTTATAACGCCTTTATAATAACATTTTAGGTGTTTTTTCTGAACATTTAATTGAGATATATTTTAAACACGAGATCTTGTTTAATTTTCCATAAAGATATTATCTACCTACCTCGTAGTCTGATTAATACGTTATATAAAATTTAATATTGAGACTAATCTTGGCGACAGTACAATTATGCAATTGTCACGTGACTGCTTGTGGGTTCGATATTCATTTGAGGAAATAAAACATTTAATAATTTCTGGAGTCTCCTGTTTCGAGTTGGAAGTGCACCTTTAACTCTGCTTCGATAAACAACAATATCTTATAAGTTAAAAATTAACTTTTTGTTGTGACAATTTAATCCTAAACCTAAACGCGGCTTCGTCCGCTTAGACTCTCTGTTATATTATAGCCAAAGTATACAACATATTGATATAAATTATGGATTACTTGTTATATTGTTATATATAAATTATATTTTTGCAAAGTTTTATCTTAATCCGTTTAGTAGTTTTTGCGTGGAAGTGGAACAAACATCTTTACAAACCACAAACTTTCACATTTATAACATTATTGTGTACCATGACATAGTTTTACATTATACATATATATATATATATATATATATATATATATATATATATATATATATATATATATATATATATATATATATATATATATATATATATATATATATATATATATATATATATATATATATATATATATATACACATATATACATATTAGTATTCATACAAATGTCTCTCTTGACTTCAACCTTGTAACAACAATTAATTTTTACATACATTTTTGTATTTTTTTATATAGGTGTTAAATTTAATGATCTAAAAAGTGTTTAATGTTAAGTATATATAATTAAAATCAAGATCATACGTTCAAGGCAAATAATATTGAGAAAAAATAAAGTATAAGTAACCTATAAATTTTAATAAATATAATTTACGATAATAAAAATTAAGGCAAATTTGAGATTTTTACCGTGTGATTTCTGCTTAGAATAGGCTCACCCTGGTACTGATGGTGTAGTAAGAGGCGATTAAAGTGCGTGTGGTAGAGTCACGTTGCCAGTAATGGCAACACGCATGGGCAGACTTCACCGGATTATTACCACCCCCGGCATTTAAAACCGGCGTTAAGTAGTGGCTTAGGCCACTGTGTTTCGTATTGGGTAATGCCGGGCCCCGGTGCCCATTCACCTTATAGACCGCCAACGCTCCTGTAGCTCCTCTGGTGCTACACGGAGCCGTGGGCGACGGTGATCACTCACCATCAGGTGACCAGTACGCCCATGATAAAATGTCAATATTCACAAAAAAAGCAGCTTACTTACCCGGGTAAGCGGAGGCAACCTTCTTTCTTTTGTTCGGACATTCCGTCCCCTATTCTAAGATTCCGTGTTGAGTGGAGAAACTCAACGCCGCTATTGTATACCATAACGTAAAAGTAGGAATTAAATCAAAAAATGTTCATACAGTTGCAAATCCGTGTAAAAATATATTAATCAAATATTGTAGCGACTAACTTTTCACTGAAACTAACTCCTTAAAGTACTGTTTTCTATGAGACAGACTACATTTTTTTCGCTTTACGCTGTATTCTGCACGTAGCAGAGGGAACCTGGGTACCTAGTGTTAACAAACTCTGGTCCTATTAAGAACAGTTCCGTTCATCACTTTCCGCCGAATTCTTGAGGCATTCGGGCGGGTATCGTACCCACAACCTGTAACGATAAATGCCGCATAGCCGCAGGTTTGTGCCCCTGCTACATGTTCAAATTTGAGTCAAATGAATTTTTAATAATTTTTAAATTCAGACAAAGACAAGCTCTAATTTCTTTTAAAGATTTTTAAAGATTTTTTTTAATTCAGAGAGCTTTTTTAATAAATATACCTCAAATTATACATATATAATTTTTGATTTTACGCTTAAAATGATAAACAAATTATAATCACACCGTTAAACTTCAAAGTAAAAGTGTTCTCTTAACGACGTAGCTTTTACAGCTAAAAGCTCGTTCCCTTTAAGAGTGCTTTTCTTATCGATCGACGTAAGTAACGTCTGAAGTGATTCAGACTATGAATGTTTTAGACACTTTAGTACGTACTCGGTTGTGATGGAATAATATTTTGAAGGAAAATATAATGTTTTCTAATTTTTTATTTATTTCTGTATGTACGACCTTAGCTTGTCGTGCTATGGCACAAGTGTGTGAAGTAAAGGCGACAAGTTCTGGGTTCGATCTCTACTTGAGGAAATAAAAAAATATATAAAATCAGTGGAAAGAGAGAAATGAAATGGACTACCTTAACATTAGGTTCCCAAATTTCCTTTGCCTACCCTACGACTAACATTATAATTATTATAAATAATTAATTAAGTAACGCTTCCAAAACTCGACGAAAGGACAGGGAACATAAATGTGTGAGCGTTGGTGTGTTTGACAATAAAGATTTTTCACACTAGGTTCCCAAGTTCCCTCTGCTTACATTGCTGTGTGCTGGATACTGCGTACTCATCCACTCTCACTCTCTAATTGCTCCATAAATCGTGTTGATCACTTATTCCTTCTACGTACATTGGTATTTCCTAAAAAAAACTATTACAAATTTAAATTTGTTAATTTTTATTGGTTGTACTTCCAGTTAAAATACAATTCTATGTCTATACTGTTTAATTATCATTGCTCTATAATAAACCACTCATATTGTTATTTCTAGGGCGAGTGCCCGGTGATCTGTGATACAGGTGTATACTCTGTATGGACACCAGTCTGTCACATCACTAGCTTTTATTGTTCGCCACTGGTTTCTTTGTTAATTTTTATTTTAAGATCAAGCATTGTGAGATGAAAATAATCTGAAAAAATAGAAAAAAATCTGAAATTATTAATAGATTAGAATACAAATAGATAAAGTAAATATATTTCTGCAAACTACATCGAAATCGGTTTGGTCAAACGCGAAAATTACATACTGAGAATTAATTATTTTTACATCGGTTAAAATGAACATATTTTATGTGAAATAACATGATAAACATCAACACAAAACGAAATTTAATGATTTATTGTCTAGGAAGACAAAACAAAGCTCGTTTAAAACGAGGTACCTACGGGCATCGAAGGTTCTAGAGTACATAGTTATGCCACTCCCAGTGGCGTGATGCATCTTCCTTCCTTGTCGGGTTGCAATATTGATTTTCTGCACTGGCATTACATAATGGGAATGTTCCGGAACATGTTAGGTCTAGTCCATAACGAGTTATGCCTAGAAAGTGTATATAAAATTATTTTAATTATTTTTAACATATCTATAATTATTTTAGTTATAATTATAAATTTGATTTAATAGATATTTAAATATTTTCTCCAATTTTAATGTACATGTGTATAAGTGTTTTTTATGACCTAGTTTTTCTATGACATACACAAAATATTCTGCCAGTTTCGCCGCGTTTAGTAGAGAGCAGATTGATTTTTTTTTAAATTTGAATATGTTAAAAAATTACCAGTATATATTTTTATTTTATTTATGTATTACTGAAATTACACTTGATAATAAAAAAGCAGAAATTTCAACTACACTTTAATGTGCCTACTTCAATATTTTACAATAAACATTACCCAATCGTTTTTAGGGGAACCCTAAAATAAAAGTACGTTTTTACTTTATTTTTTATAGCATCACTAGGATTAGTAGGATCAGATTATTGTATGTCTGTTCAGACCATTTATCATGAGATCCTCAAGATATCTTATCATACCGAGCTGAACCAACAATGAGACCTACGATGCCTTAGAGCTTAGAAAATAATTAAGTGTATATAAATAATAAAAAAGGTCAACGCAATTTAAAGACACGAGCATTTTATTCATTGGTTTACGGTATTTTGTATGAATTTTACAGCATAATGTGAGTTATAGATATTTCATACAAAAAATGTATACAAATTTATATTTGTAGTTAATTTCATACAAAACGAAGTGCACGCCCGCAAATTGTCCCGTTGAACTCCACTACTGAAATTGATACGGAACGCATTTAATCTGTTTATGTTTAAAAAAGGGGCTTTAAGAAAGATCTGATAAGGGGTTAATTTCAACGTAATCGTTGAACGACGAAATATAGGAATACTTAACGATTTTTAAGTAACTATTGTAGTTATACTGTAAAACACTACCTAAATTAAAAAAGCCTTAAATGTCTTATCAATTATAAAATAATCTTAACTTTCTCAATTATTTTACTACTTATACTATAAGGTCTATAGTGCTTTTAATGGTGGATAGTAAAATCGAGCAATATCGGTTATTTCCATGTAAAGGTTATAATATTGTATTTCTCGTAAAATTACATGTGATTATGTCAACTGACGGTTGCCACACTCAGTCTTCCACCACGTGTCACCACGGGCTACTGCAAAGTGTCAAAACGTTAGGTTTCCAAAAATGTATAATTTTAAATATACACAATTAAAACGTTTCAAATTAAATGTATAATATAATAATCGCGAAAATCAAAGGTCGTTTCAGCTGGTACTTTCGCGAATAAACGTCAAACTTTTTAAATGAAACACTTTTAAACGGATTAATCGCGTATATTGAATGGTAAACATTTTTGGGAAACCCGACGTTTCGAACACTTTACAGTAGTCCGTGGTCACGGGTAGACTGTCTACCCGTGACCACGGACTACTGTAAAGTGTTCGAAACGTCGGGTTTCCCAAAAATGTTTACCATTCAATATACGCGATTAATCCGTTTAAAAGTGTTTCATTTAAAATGTATAACAATCGCGAAAATCAAAGACATTATTAAACGTCAAACTGCTAGCAAGGTTTTTTTTTAAGAAAAACTATAGTTAGACAATAATTTAGTAACAACCATGTAGACTTAGTCTTATCT
The DNA here is from genome assembly GCA_019049475.1 of Eueides isabella. Taxonomy (NCBI): domain Eukaryota; kingdom Metazoa; phylum Arthropoda; class Insecta; order Lepidoptera; family Nymphalidae; genus Eueides; species Eueides isabella. The sequence continues at coordinate 1,762,598 of CM032394.1, read as the reverse complement.
AAGGGGAGGATGGAGGGTGAATCCTCCCCCTAGCCCTCTTGCCGCGGCGCATTCTCTGTATCGGCCAGTTCATACCGCGAGCTTGCCGCGCTCTGAACTCTCTAAGGTACCCGGCCGTCCAGACCAGACCAGACTAGACCAGACCAGCCAGATTAGACCAGGCCAGACCATGTAGATGATATGTTAAGTGAGTATATATGTATAATGTGTTTAATTACATATATTGTTAATATTATATATATTTTCTTTTTTTTATTCAAGGTCGTATTTAGGGCGTATGCAATTGCATTGTTCGTCTTTGTCATCGACTACTGATTTTTCAAATGCATTTCCTTATGTATTTACTCCTATTTTGATTAATATTACCTAAAGCGAAATCTTTTATTATTCGTATGAGTTTTAATTTCATTTATGATTTTTTTTTTTTTTTTTTTTTTTTTTTTGTTGCAATAATATTGTTGCCCGCTATCCAATATCAACGGACGATGGCGAATGCATATATAATATTTTAATAAATTTCTGTATGTTTATTTATATTTATATATTACGTCGGTACCGCTCACCTTCATTAAAATCTTATCGATTAATTGCGCGCGCTGATAGAATTTACAAAATGGCGTCGACACAGTCAACTGTATTTATATTTTGATGTCTTTTATTTTTTATATATTGTTTTATTCATTTCTACATTAGAATTCTATATTTCATATTTATAATAATATTTTTTTAGGTATGCTAATTTAATACGGAAGATTTAATGTAAAATCAAACGATTTATTAAATGCGGGAAACTAAAATATCTCTATGGAACTTGTTGGAACTCTAGATTCTCTGTCCAAGTTCTCTCTCCTTCTGCGTATTCTGCCATGTGTGGGCTGTATCCCACAGCTTGAAGGAAAATAAAATCATCAGTTTCAAAATATTAAATTGTGCATTGTAAGGTTTAATCTCAAAAAAAAAAAATTGTAAATATCTATTTTCAATAATTCCATAGTGCTGTTCCTCAGTACGTGTACAACTTACTAAGTGTGGCAATTGTGTTTTGTGGCAAATTTTTCATCCTAATTTCAACTTATAACTTTTGAACTATAGATTGTCTGTCTGTGATTAAAGGAAGAATTTTAATTATTGCTTTTGCATTTATCTTTAGAAAATGACTTAAAAAAATAAATATAATAAAAGAAAATATTAGGTAATTGTATTTTCATGGCCGGTCTAAGGAGAGCTTCATCGATCACCTGCGCGCATGCACAAAGTTGCATCACGGCGCATCTGCATTGATGCTGCATCCGCCATCTTGTGACCTTTGCTATTTTTGTTATATGGAATAGATACATTAATTTATTATTTAATTGTAAATAAATAAATGTAAAGTAAATAAATAATAAATGTATTATGTTCAATTTCAATAGACATTGTATTTTTTGAGATATTTTTTTGATACGATTCAATTTTATTGCACGCTGTATCCCGCACATGGCAGGGTAGGCAGAGGGAACTTGGAAACCTAGTGTTAATACGCTTTGTTCCATTTCTCAATTTCCGTCGAACTTACGTCATTGCGTGTTGAGTGGCGGAACTCAACGCTGAAGGATCCGATTTGAAGGTTTATTAGATTAAATTCACTTAAAGTCGCCATTTGTTTTGTTGTATTTTGTCTAATTTTTATTCTTTAATGGACAATATTTTAATTTCTGTAAAAAGCGTTGCTCTTTTCAGTTTTTTTCAATATAAAAAAATGTTTTCTACATTCTGCCAGTTTCGGGCGAGCTTTATGAATTGTTACGTTAGATAATCCTAAGGAGTGGTTAATGTGGGTAGGGAGGGGTCAATAGATCTAGATACATCTAGGTAGCCTGGCCGCGGGGAGAGCTGTATTGATCTGGGCACTAAAGTTGCATTACAATAAAAATATTGATATTAATTAATAATATGCCAGTAATATAAGGATGCTATAAGTATTTGTTTTAGTTAACGTTATAAGTTACGTGCTTTCTAAAGGAGTTTTATACCGGTTTTTCAGGGTACGAACTTAGTGCTAAGATTTTAAGGTTATAATTTTTTGAATTACTATAAAAGCGGAATTTTGGAAAAAGGCTATTATATCTAGTAATCACTTTGTATTTCTACTAAATGTTTAGTGTTAATCTATACTTAGGAAAAAATATTTGTTTAGAAAACGTTAGAATTTTAAACGTAGCAAAATTGGATATTTTAACAACAAATACGATAGTTGTGGATTCTATTCTTACTCGAGAGTACGAATTATTTTTTTTCATATATCTGGTAACAAGACAATGGACGGCGTTGAGTTCTGCTACTCAACAGGCAATGTCTCGGAAATTGAGAAGGTAGGGACCGGAGTGTCTTAACACTAGGTTATCTTTAGTTAGTCACTGGACCTAAAAACAAGACATAGGTGCTGTTTATTAGTTTTTAAAAATTGAACACCGTCGACTGTTTACCTAGATAAAAATAAATGTATTAGTATGTAAACACATAAGTTTTAACGTTAGAATTTAAATTAAGAATCCTTCTTAAATCTTTTAAAGTCTATTGAGTGACATCCTCTTTTGTTGTATATCACGTTCCTACCAATAAAAGAAATTCATTGTGCCACTCATTTATTTAAAGATCTCATTTAAATGCTTTGAAAGCTAATGAAAGAAAAATTTTTTTTAAAGATTACTTTCCGTCCGTTAAAGGCGCGTCACAATTTGACTTGCCTTTGTACTATTGACATATGAATTAACTTGACAGATTCAGGTTGACATAATATTGATGGTGTTATTTATTATCTATTATTGTAGAGGCATAGCATGTTGTGGGTTCAATTCTCACTTAGGAAGTGACTCTGTTGTACGTTTGAATTTTGCCACTCAACATTCATGATGGACTCAAAAATTATGTAGAAATAGAAATTTCAGTGTTTTAACAAAATATTCGTTTAGTCTATTCTGCTATATCCAGTATGAAGGTTTTTTTTTATAGCTTTATGTTGTAGTGTTTAGTTAGGGTACCTAATGCTAAGATACTGAGTTGCCATTAATATACTTCTTCTCTTCCCCACAATTCGCTGAGTTCTGGATGTATTGTGAGTTAACAGGGCAACATCGCATTTTTTTCGTTACCAGAGATAATATAATATTTATTATTAATATATATATTTTTAACACCTGGTTTCCAAGGTGCCAGCAGTATTTATACTACAAGTTCTGGATTCGATACCCAGTCGAAGAAAAAACAAATACTTTTTAATTATCTCTGGTAACGAATTTACCAGGTACAATTAAAAAGAAAATATTATTTTTTTAATTTCTTCAACTGGGCATCAAAACCAGAACTTGTAGTATAAACACTCTTGCACCAAGATTGGCACTTTGGTAACTAGATATTTAAAAAATATTTTAATAAAAAATATTATATATCTTTCTCTTACTCCTTTAATTATCAAATCGATGATCATTTCCCAACCATAAAGAATATAAGCGAAGCGACGAACAAAACAAACCTATTTCAAACACGATCTGTACACACAAAGAAGTAGCCATTGCTATGAAATTTATGTAAAGTCATTCGTTAGAGCAAAGGAGATCATTAAGAAGTTATTTCGTACTTATTGTTTGAAATGACTACTTGTAGTTCTAACGGATCGATATAAGATTATTATTTTATCTTTTCCATTTAGCTTCACGCTGTAATAGGGAAGTCTAAGGGAACCTGGGGTCCTTGCGTTAAGACATATCTGTACCCATTTCCGCTGAATTCTGAAGGTATTGTATGTTGAGTGGCGGAACTCAACGCCGCGCTCTGCCTCGTTATCGGAGAAGTGAAAACATGAATATAATGACATTTTCAAATATCAAACATTACTACTACAAATATTTTCAAATATCAAATATTTTGAGGTGTGTCGGGACACAGGTGTGCCCTTGAAGAAATGAAATGATTAATATTCAAATACAATATTTAATATTTTCATTTCTTCCGTCTGGTGACATAGCCAAGAGCGGCGTTGAGTTCCGCCACTCAACATGTAAGTTCGGTGGAGAGTGGGCAACGGAACAGAGTGTCTTATCACTACGTTAGGAAGCTGAAAGTACTCATTTTTATGTAAACTATTTAAATATATAATATCCTGGGTCATTATCCGACAAAATATTTACCAACATATCGTTTACAGTTATAACAGTAGTAATGAATGGTTTTTAAATTTCCTACATAAATATTGTGGTCGGTTATATTAGAAATTTCTTCTTTTTTTGTATTAGATAGTAAAAACGTAGTGATCTATCACTCTATAATTTTGTCTGCTTATTAACTTTATGGGGCAATGAAATTGTTCATGCAATGGTTACGAGTTGAATTTCCGGTAGGATTTTGGCCAAACATAATGCAGCGTTAAAACCCGCTGTGTTATCTTTGTTTTTTTCTTCTATATACCATATTGAGCGCAGTAAAACAGTGTACGATTGTAAATATTATAATTGATTTCAACCCCATATCATCCAGTCTTGTGAGACTGATACGCAACATCTCGAAATAAAGTAGAAAATGCAGAACTGAGTGTCTTATTACAAGATTTTATCAGATTAATCTATTATATGGAGAATCTAAAATATTATTAGGTAGGTAAAATCTGAATTAAACATATATCTTTACTACATTAAAAGTACTACTCCACACTTAGTAAAGAAAAATACTTGTTTAGAAAATATATAAATAAATGAACGTAGCGGGATTTGAACCTGCGCCTCTTGGACGGTTACTCACTCACTCAGGTTCACGTTGTATCCCGCACACGGAAGGATAGGCACAGGGAACATGGGAACCTAGTGTTAAGACAATCTGTTCCACTTCCGTTACCCGCTAAATAAATATTAATATATCTTATTGGAATACAGTTATATGAAAGGCGTGTATTTTTAGATTCACACGTGCGATGGTCATTAAAATTAGCGTTAGATCGCGAGGCTAAAGCCAAATATCCGGTTTGATTTGAAATTTATTTGTTATTTATAGTTATTTATAGTATAATTAATTAACTGTATTTTTTTTCGGATTTTTGATGATTTCATATACGAGTATAGCAGGTTGAAACGGTTTTTTCCAATTTTTGAGATTTTATTGTTAAGTGGCGGAACTCAATGAATGGAAATATATATTTTTTCTGAATTGTATCCACACTTGTTGTTTTTATAGAAACTGTGCCGCTGCTCTACGACGGCTTCCTTTTGCTTTTCTGGTCCTTGGTCTTGAATTATTTACTGACAAAGTAGCAATATGTAATATTTATCAATATTATGTAAGTAATGTGTGTCAGAGATCAATCACCAGAAGAAGGTATTAGATCTGTAAATATGACTTATTTTTAAGACAAATGTCTCAAATTCAGATGTAAGCGGGGAACGGAAATAATATAAATACTCAGCTTCACGATGTATCCCGCACATGACACGGTTGGTAGAGGCAACTTGGGAACCTAGCGTTGAGACACTCCGTTCCACTTTCATTCCACCAATTTCTGCCGAATTTAAGGCATTGCGTGTTGAGTGGCGGACCTCAATAGGGCGCTTTGCCTTTTCACCAGAGCGAAGAAATGAAAACATTAAATAATTAATTTGAAAATATAAAATATTTCATTTCCTCGAGTGAAGATGAAACCCACAACCTATCGTTTACAGTCATACGCTTGTGCCTCTGCGCCACGACAGACTTCTGTCTAAATAGGCACAGAAACGTTCCAATGGGAAAGGAGAGTCTTAACACTTATTAAAAGATTCAAAGACTGCGTGAAGCTGAGAGTTTAACAGCTACCAGCTCTTTACCAAGTTGAGTTAGCGATTTATTGGAACGGTGATGTTTTTTTTTATTTTAAATTTAGTTTATTAAAAACGTATTCATAAAAATAAAATTATTTTCTGGTATATACATTACTATGGCATTAAGGTTTCAGTTAATTAAAACGGTCTACTAAGGATTCACGAAGTCTGGTTAATGTGTACATATTTATGATAAACACCATTTTTTTGGGGAACAGAAGAAATTAGATAATAACCTCTTTGATCTTTTGGTTTCTTATTATATATATATATATATATATATATATATATATATATATATATATATATATATATATATATATATATATATATATATATATATATATATATATATGTATATATATATATGTATATATATATATGTATATATATATATATATATATATATCCACTCCACACCCCACGGTCAAGTTTATTATATATATATGTATATATATATATATATACATATATATATAATATATGTATATATATATATGTATATATATATATATATATATATATATATATATATATATATATATATCCACTCCACACCCCACGGTCAAGTTTTCAAAATAATTCTTTCCTCCGAGTCACATTTACAGTCACATGTAATGAAAAAAACATTAAACAACTGAGATTGACTGACTGACTGACGTACAAGATATATTTTCCGACCAAAAATAAAGCGTATTTCACCTTTTTTTTACTAACTGATATTCTAGCACTTTTTACTTTCATTGTCACTTAAATTATAACTGGGAAGGTTGAAGGTCATCGAGAACATTATATTTGAACTTTGCGTGCTAACATTTACTTTATACAAATTAATACTTTTCTATATGTATGTATCGCGTGTCAATTTAATATATTTAATTAAATACAAATAATTCTTATCACATCCAAAGGAAATAAAAATATTACTTACGATTTGCATGGAAGTAATATAATATTCGTGACTTTAATCGCTTGTGTTATTTAATAATTGCCTGTGAACTACGATTGAAATATTGCCTGTAATTACTATGACTAAGAAAATAGTACGTGAGTCGCTATAATCAAGATATCGCTGTAATCAAATATTTTTATTGCTTTTCTATAGTTATTTTATAGGATGAAAGTTGGTATAACGTTTCACAACGTGACAATTAAGAAATGAATTAAATGAAAGGTTTTTTTTTTTAGCTGCACGCTGTATCCCGCACGAGGCAGGGTAAGCAGAGGGCATCCGGGAACCTAGTGTTAAGACACTCCGTTTCACTTTCGTTACCTACTTTCTTTTGCCTTATTACCAGAGCGAAGAAATGAAACATTAAATATTTAAATTGAAAATATAAAATATTTCATTTCCTCGACTGGGGATCGAACCCAGAATCTGTCGGTTACAGTCACACGCTTGTGCCGCTGCGCCACGACAGGCCTATAAATGAAAGTTAACATATGTTTTGTAGCTTCGCGCTGTATCCTGCACATGGGAGGGAACTTGGGAACCTTGTGTTTCCACTTCGTTTCTTAATTTCCGAGAATTTCAGCCATTGCGTGTTGAATGGTAGATCTCAAATTAAATTTCATATTTAAGTATTAAATATTATTTTCTCAAGTGAGAATTGAACACACTATTTAACGCGTGTATAGTCGCCAGCTTTTGCTTCAATGCTACGATAGGTAGACCTCAAAACAGTGTTATTTATGTTGTTTTTGGATTAAATTATATTTTTGTAATATTTTAAACTGCTTTTCTAAAAGATATTTCAGATATGGATTTATATATTTTTATTATAACTTTTTGACATAACATTAATAATAATTATGTATTCTATAATAACTTTTTCGTTGGTCATTTGTGTTCCTAGATTTAGGTTCTGAGTTCCAGATTTGAAAGGTAATGTAGATATTATTATCTCGGCTTGATTTAGGGATAAGTGTAAGTCTATCGCTCTAATTTTGTTAATGAGAAAGAAATAATAAAAGAGAAAATACAGTGTCAAAACTTACTTTTATTTTTACAAAGTAAAAGAAATTTAATTATTATGCCTATTTCCCATGAGTGATGTATCACTAATTTCTCGTAATATCATGAAAATTAGTGATATATCACTCATTTCTTTACATTCGTAATCACAAGTGGAAAGGAAGTAAAATACACATATTAATTATAAAAACATGGACATTACTAAAATAATACTTATCAGATTAATCTTAACATCAAATAAGAATTGTAATTATTTTAATATATTAGTAATTAGACCGTCCTGCATGTTTATTGCTTTTTGTGCTTATTCTCTGATCATGAGACTCACTGCAAGCCGCTATGTATATCTATATATAATATTGCCAATGCATGTCATTGCCGTTCAATAAATGACGAAGAATTGTACACACTCAACGCATATGCTTTAAATTCAGCGGAAAATGGAGAACAGAAGTGTCGTCATAGTAACGGAATGTCTTAACATTTGGTACCCAAGTTTCCTCTCTCTGCCCTCCCATAGAAGGTAACAGTGCAAAAAAAGTTGATGATTTTTTTTATTATATAATACAAATGACATGTGGGTTCCATAACAATGACCTACGATTACGAAAAAGTCTATATCTAAAAGTCTATATCTATAATAAAAGTCTATATATATATATATATATATATATATATATATATATATATATATATATATATATATATATATATATATATATATCCTCAACAAAGAAGGGGTGATTTAAAAATGAAAGAAAATAAATATCTTGCTGTGTTTTAATGTACTGTTGGAAATCATTAAATATTTTTCAATAATACTGACGTTTTAAGCTATTCAAAATGAACAAAGTCGTAAATACTAAGGCTTATATTCATAGTTTACTAAAGTTTTTTTGTTTCAATTTATTCCAGAACTAATCAACTACACCCAACCCGTGTACGTATGGCGAGATGACCCTAACTCCCGGCAGAACACTATCAAGGAGATCATCGAGCGAGCTACCTCTAAGGAAGATTGGCCTCAGGTTAGTAATAGATTAATAAAATTAAAGAAAAAAACACAATGCTTTAGGCTGTCATGCACAAGCGTGCAACTGGAATCGTGACGACCGTTCAAAATATCGGTTAAACGGATCTCTTAACAATAGGTTCCCTCAGCCTTAGTAACTGATTGGTATAAACAGAATACTGTGTAAAGCTAAAGAAAATAACGCAACGTAATAAGATACTAGCTGCCGAGTAGAACCGTTCCGTGACAGAATTTTTGGATTATCTACGTGCCTCGTATGCCAAATATATCGGTAGACAGAGGAAATTTAATTTTAAGTCGAAATCATCATTCTAAGAGACAGAACTAAACGTTGCTTAGTAATGTCACCGGAGCGAAAAAATTAACCAACCGTTGTCTTAACAGTGCTTATGAGGTCCCATACAAAGTTAGATATTTTTTATATGTTATTCGACTAAAATATTAAAAAAAAATCTTAAATTATTAAATTTCAGGTCCTGATCTTCCCGGAGGGCACTTGTACGAACCGATCATGCCTGATAACGTTCAAGCCGGGAGGTTTCTACCCGGGTGTGCCCGTGCAGCCCGTCACCATCCGATATCCCAATGCCAAGGACACTGTCACTTGGACCTGGGAAGGGCCTGGGGCGTAAGTGCCTTATTTGCTTTTACATATGTTGCGCTTCCACCCATGGGATTTTTAGAGGGGAACATGGGAAAAGAGTCTTAAGACACTCCGTTTCGTTTTCCACATTTCGTCGAATTTCAACTGCGTTTTGTCTTGTTCCCAGAGCGAGATAATGAAAATATTAAATATTTCATTACCCGTCTCATTTGAAGTCGGTGGTGCCTTTTATTCTGACGTATAAGCTAAATTACTGTAAAATTTCATCTGAATCAGTCGATCAATAGTTATTGCTTGAAAGTGAAATAAATATGCATTTATATAATATTAATAGAATTTCATATTTATTATATAAAATGAATCAATTTCAGGCTAAAGCTGCTATGGCTGACACTAACCCAGGTGCACAGTTCGTGCGAGATCGAGTTCTTGCCCGTTTACTACCCCAGCGAGCAAGAGAGGCGAGACCCGAAACTGTACGCCAGGAATGTTAGAGATGTCATGGCTAAGTACGTATTTGTTTAGCATCACTCTCTAACCCGCATATGGCAAGATATGCAGAGAAAAGGAACCTAGTGTTAAGTACACGTTCTCATTATGACTCTTCCGTTCTTGTTCCGCTGTATTGTGGTGGCATTGCGTGATGAGTGACGGAAATCAACGCCGTGCTTTGTCGTATTATTATCAGCGTGATGAGATGAAAATAATTTACTGTCTCAAGTTGGATTTGAGCATATAACGGTCGCATTTATTGTGTTAACGCGATAGAATATGGGTTTGATATCCATTCGAGGACATTAATATTTAATATTTATACTCATCGCTTTGGTAAACGACTTTGAATTCCGCCAGTCAACACACAATTTCTCTATTATTCTATTAAACTGGAAGCTGCAGAACGGAAGTGTCTCAATAAAAAACAGTATCTCATTCAATATTGCAAATAATGTAGTATTTAGTATAAATTTTACAAGTACAATTTTAACCGTTTACTTCCATAAAGGCTGTTTAAAGGCCACACTTCCATGAAACGAGCTAATTATAAGTAATAATGATTGTCCCAGGGCGTTGGGCGTCCCGGTGCTGGACTACACGTACGACGACTGCCGCCTCATCGCGCGCGCCAAGGCGCTCGGCCTCCCGCGCGCCGCCGCCTGCCGCGACCTCGGCGACCTGCTGGGCCAGCTCGGGTGAGCACACACATACACACAAACATACACATTGTTGGCTAACATTTATATTCATATTTTATCTTTCAGTAAATTATAATCCTGTATCGCGCATATTGCAGAGTATGAAGAGACAACTCGGGAATCTAGTATTGAAACACTCCGTTCTGTTTTTTTTGTTTATTAATACGTGTTTATATACGTTTATGTAGATACGTTTAAAAGTTTTTTTTTCCTAAACGTTGAAATAAAAAATTATCACTTTAAGTATGTTATACATATATTTTAAATGAGTCAATGTTTATTTATTTATTTTATTTATTTATTTATTATGTTATACGAATTAACCGCGTATCACGTAGGTAGACTACTATCCATGAATATACTGCAAAGTGTTAAAAACGTTGGGTTTCCAAATATCTGCAATATAAAAGTCAATATCTGGATTGATCCGGTTAAATATCTTAAAGTTGAGGCCTGTCGTGGCGCAGCGGCACAAGCGTGTGACAGTAACCGACAGAAAATACTAAACTTAAATTTAAAAAGCGTATAAAAATTTTGAACGAAGCAGGATTTGAACCCGCGCCTCTGGAATACCGTTCCAGAGGCGCGGGTTCAAATCCTGCTTCGTTCAAAATTTTTATACGCTTTTTAAATTTAAGTTTAGTATTTTCTGTCCTAAGTGTGGAATAACACTTTAAAACATAGTAAAAATAGTAACCGACAGGTTCTGGGTTCGATCCCCAATCGAGGAAATGAAATATTTAATATTTTCTATTTAAATATTTAATGTTTCATTTCTTCGCTATAGTAGGTAAAAAGGCAAAGCGCGGTGGCGTTGAGTTCCGCCACTCAACACGCAATGCCTCAAATTTGGCAGAAAGTGGGGAACGGAAGTGGAGCGGAGTGTCTTAACACTAGGTTCCCGGGTTCCCTTTGCCTACCCGGGTTCCTCTGGGATACAGCATGAAGCTAAAAAAATATATCTTAAAAATATATATGTTACATGTCCCAGTCTGGATCGCTCGCACCTGGAGCAGCAGGTGGCCTCGCAGCGCGTGCGGCCCGCGCGCTGGCTCACCAAGCAGGAGTTCGCGCAGCGCCTCGGAGTGCCGTGCGATGTTCACTTGCAACGCTTGTTCGACTTGTTTGTGCAGGTTTGTACTTTTATATCACATTGAATTGCTTTTTCTTGTTACAGTTCCGTACTTCAAAGGAAATAATTATTAATTCACCTTTTCGTTGAAGCACTTATTATACTGACGTTGTTGTGGGTATATACGTGTGATTGTGGGTGCGATCCCCACTCTAGGAAACGAAATATTAAATATTTTTAATTTAAATATTTAATGTAGTCATTTCTTCGCTTTGGTAACAGGGCAAAGCGCGGCGATTACCACTCAATGCGTAATGCCTCAAACTCGGCAGAAAGTTAGAACCTGAACGGCGTTTCCCAGTGCTCTATACACCCAAGTTTCTTCTGTCTACCCTGCCAAATGTGAGATACAGCGTGAAACTGAAAAAGAAAAAAAATATCTTGTAATCCAAGGGACTGTAGTTGATTGCTTGATGGTAAGGGTAACAACCTCTACGCGATCTCGAGATAAATGATTAACAGACGGACAGTAAAGTGTTTCCTATATAGGTTCTTATTTGTATATTTTGAGGTACGGAACCCTAAAAATATGTTTTCATATATTTTTCTCAGAGATCCACGGGCGTTGTGTACTTCCCCGACTACCTGGTGAGCGCCGCGTTCCTGGCGATGCAACATTTACCACTCTCAGAGTTGCTAGCTGTCGCTTTTAAGGTATTTATGATGGCAATATTCATTCTGACATAAGGATTATCTAATAGTGTTAACCTGCAGTACGTTAAATCCTCTTAAATTTTCGCTCTGTTCGACAATTTTTATGAAATTTTTCAAAATTTCGCGTGCTAAGTGGCAAAAATCAAGAATCTGTTTTGTTTACCAGACCATAGAAAAATTAAAACGAAACATTAATGAATGTGTACTTTCACGCTGTATTTAGAATGTAATAATCTGTTAAGTTTTCTAAGGATATACTTCACGCACCAGCCTATTTTCGAGACATATTGTTTAAGAAAATTTTGTAGAACTCAATCCAAAATTTTGTTTACCAAAGTAAAACAAATTCAAACAGTTAAATTACCCTATTAGAGAATCTAACTGATACATATTGCGTTTACCCTTTACACTTTGTACCGCTTGCGAGGGTCTCGAATTATTGCTATTTATTTTCTACAAAATATTAACTCAAATGCAACGTACGAGGCCTGTCATGTCCGACTCCTACTCTAGGAAACAAAATATTTAATAACTTAATTTCCTCAGTCTGGAAACAAGGCAAATAGTGACATATTGACTTTTGCATCTCAATACAATGCCTCAAATTGTAAAATGGGAAATCCGAAGTTTCTTCTGCGTGCAATACAAAACAACAGCAATTGACAACTCTCCCCCCTAAGATCTTCGACCAGTCCGGCGCCGGGCGCCTCCCGCGCGGCGCCTTCGAGGAGCTCGCCGGCAGGTGCCTGGGGCTGGGCCCGGAGGACGCGGCCGCCGCGCACGCGCACGCCGACGCCGACCACAAGGGATATGTTACTTTCGGTACGATTTACTTTTATATTCCGTATATGGCAGAATAGACTAACTTATTTTTAAATAATTATTAAAAAAAATGTTGGTGACTATAGATATTTGTGTTAACTTTCACGCAATTTTTACTGAAAAAAATTAGATAAAACACATGTGCATACACGTGCATGTTTCAGCGGACGAAGCCGCATCTAGTTTACTTGTAAAATATAAATGTATGAGATCTTGAATATTGTTGGATTTGATGGCTCTCGGACTTAGCTGAAATGTTTGAAATTCCAAAATTCTATAACATTCTGCTATATTATATATTTTTTTAACTTCATGTAGCAGAATAGACGGGAATATAGTGTTAAGATACTCCTTTCATATAACCAAGAGATAAAGTGAAAATTGCGAAAAAAATATATATAATGTACATGGAAACAGTTATTATAAATACAAATAACAAAAGTGAATTATCTTTTTTAACAGATAGGTAGCGAAATGCGCAAAACATACTGATCCATTATGGTTAAATTACATAAAGTTTATACTTTAATTTTTGCAAGTTGTTGTTATTATACTACCATCATTATGGCGTTGAGTTCCGCCACACAAGACGTAACTCAAATTCGGCGGGAAAATATGATGAAACTTCTAAAATTTATAAACCTTTCAGTAGTTATACCTTTCAGTAGTTTGCGCATGAATCGAGAATTAGCATTCATCTTTACAAAATTTTACACTTGTAATATTACTAGACCTCAAATTTGGCAGAAAGTAGGGAACGGAGTGTCTTAACACTAGGTTCCCAAGAGTCCTCTACCTACACTAGCAAGTGCGGGTTCAACGTGAAGCTGACACAAAATTGTAAAATGGGATATCTAATAATAATATATATTTTTTTCACATTCTCAACGTGCTATTTCACACCAAGAATAAAAAAAAATACTCTTTAAATAATTGAACAACCTATACTCAGCTTCACGCTGTATCCCGCACGTGGCAGGGTAGGCAGAGGGAACTTGGGGACCTAGTGTTAAGACACTCCGTTCTCTACTTTCCGCCGAATTTGAGACATGGCGTGTTGAGTGGCGGAACTCAACGTAGCGTTTTGCCTTGTACCAGAGAGAATAAATGAAATCATTAAATATTTAAATTGAAAATATTGAATATTTCATTTTCTCGAGTGGGATTCGAACCCAGAACCTGTCAATTACAGTCACACGCTTGTACCGCTGCGCCACGACAGGCCTCAACAACCTACGCACAGTATATTTTAATAATTTTTATAATTTTCTTTTCCAGACGAATTCATTGCGTACGCTCAGAAAAAGAATGAGTTATCGTTCATTTTCGTGAGTGACACATCACAGAAACCGAAAACCCAGTGAGATTTAGATATACCGACGGTAAGCAGTCGGATACCTTAGATTATATATAGGGGGTTATTTGAGATGGGGGCTATATGAGATGTTAGGGGAGTTTGGGGGTCAAATTTGGGGTTCTTGGGGTCATTTTTGGAATGGGGGTCGTTATTGTAATAGAATGAGCGAAGGTAGGCGTGATGTTTTGTTTATAATGCTACGATTTTTTTTTTAATTTAACTTGAAAACAGATCTGTACTTCAAATGGGTTTACTATTTATTATACATTATTTTTGATTAACAAAGAACTCTTGAAAATCGATATCTTCACAATCTTACCATCACTACCTCAATTTCGTATAAAATTGTTGTCTTTTTAAATATTAAATGAAGCAAAGCCGTAATAATCGATTATATTTTAGTGTCGAATGATATTTTATCAACATTTGACATTTAATCCGTGGTAGGTAGGTTCCTGATAATTTATTATACAATACTAGAAACGTCGATTAGTACGGTTAAAATTGTTTCATTTAAAAACTACAAACCAAACATCATAATAAGGTCATAATTATAAGTATTTTTTTTCGTCCGTTATAAAAAAATCCGTTAAAAATATAATATCTAATGATTAACTTAAAATATCTTTAAAAAATAATAAATAAATAGTTTATTTTGTTTTTTTTTTCTTATAAAATAAACCGTTGCCATCACTACCTCAACTGACTTCTACCTTCAATAAAGCGGATAAATCATATGAAATAATATTTTTTTAGAACTGAAATTAATATTTAAGAATCTCATATTTCGGCAATTGTATTAACTATGAAAATTTGCAATAATTTGAAATGTATTTTCTGTAAGAATTCTTGGCATTATAAACAAAAATCACTGTAACGATCTTCTCAAAAAATCACCATCTCAATATACCACATAAGATTTTTGATAGATTCAAACTTCGTTAATTCGAAATATTTGTATATTAAAAAAAAACAGAAAACAAATTAAAAAAAAAAACAAATTTCGCAAAACATGTTGAACACCTGACCCACAATAACAAAATAGAATTTTCAAAAGTATTAAAAGATTGATTTTTTTAATATTCAATTATTTCCAATTATCCAAAAAAGTTCGAAATGTCAAAAGTCTATTTATTT
Source organism: Eueides isabella (assembly GCA_019049475.1). Taxonomy (NCBI): domain Eukaryota; kingdom Metazoa; phylum Arthropoda; class Insecta; order Lepidoptera; family Nymphalidae; genus Eueides; species Eueides isabella. The sequence goes on along the minus strand of CM032394.1, from coordinate 1,746,869 downwards.
TTATAATTTTTATAATAAAATGAATTTGTTCATTCATTCCAAATTCAGTTCATTCACCACAAATGCACTCATTCATTCAATTAATTGATCGTTCTGGCCAAATATTTTGATAATATGAAATCTGTGTGTTTTAAATCCGATATCCATTTTGAAATCCACATATTTCTATACACTTCTCATAATATTTGGCTTTTCCCAACGATCATTTTTAAATAAATAATTGAAACCGATATCGTAAATTATTTTTTCCACTTATAAATATGTAAATAGCGGCAGTGACTTTAAATCACTGGATTATCACACACATTGTAAATTTATGTACATATTATATTTAAGTTAACCTAAGATAAGTTTTCTAAAACGTCAAATAAACGGAACGAATGAATGAACGATGTGTTCCCTACACATTGGCTGGCTGATTTTATTTAATACATACAAATTCATTCAAATCTTGTAGGGATTGAAGTAAATGTATTGATCTGCTTTTGATGATTTTTAATTAGCCTCGAGGAGGTAATTAAGGAGCAAAAACGCCTTTTTACTCTTTTATTATCAAAACGCTTTATTCAATAAGGCTTATGATCCTTGTGGTAAATTTAATCAAAAAAAGGAGATCGTACGTTATCTTCATTTGTAGTTTTCCTTTTCGCCGCCGAAAATTATTAATGATTATAACCAAAACTTAATCTCTAAAGCTTTTGCATTGAATTTCGATGTATTAAAACAGGAAACTGGTCTGTTTGACGTTTTCGAAATAGTCTATCAGGGCCATTAAGTGATGTGATAATTTTAAATTTTTAATTAGGTACCCTCACTATCAGTGGAAAGCTGATTATAATATATGGCTCTTTATATTTAATTAGAGTAAGTTATTTTAAGATACTAAAACGTTACTAAAACTTTTGAAGGGGTGGCGATCTTAAAAGGCTTGAAAGCAGGGCTGAAATAAAAAAAAAACATAGTGTACAGTAACAGATAGTTCGGCTGTACAGATAATCGCTAACTAATGTTTGTCACTGTATCAGTGTACAAACGGAAGTGGCGTCTGTCTATCCATATTTAATTTTAATTTAAAAAATATACAATATTTTAATTATTTTTGTTATATCGATTACTTTTTTAATTTGTTAATAAAATTAAAAAATATATTCACTATTCCTTGTTATGTGATATATTATATGGTGAATGGTATAATGTGATGGCCCAATTTGGATAGAAAATATTTGTGTCAACCATATTTTAGTCCCATTGTGGCTGAGGACAAATGTTAAACAGCTTCAATTTGGGCTATCAAATGTTGAATTTTAATTATTCAACTAAAGAAAGTGATAAAATGGCGCTATTAAGCTAGAAAGATATTCCACCACTTCACGTTTTGGTGACGTTTTATGTGACTCTGGAATTTTCCATGAAAATTGTAAATTTTTATGGATAATTCTCTAAAAGTGATCGTGAAGTAGACGAGCCACGTTCACTTTTTCATTAATTTTGGCGGCCATTGTGATGTCTTGACGAAGGTTTCGTACATAAGATTTAATTAATTTTATTTCGTCGTTTGTTTGTTATTATTCTGACTGTTTAGATTAAGTTGAACTGAAATTATAGTTTTAACGCCTTTCATAGCTAATATTTCTTTTATATTATTTAAAACCTTATTAACCTAACCAACACCAAGAAGAAGGACACCGATTCTTAATTTGATCGATCAGTAATGATTGCCATTCGGTCCTTTTAAAGTTTCGTTCAGTTTGGTAATTTTATTGTATTATAATGAACTTTTAACGGACACCTCTCACCAAATGAAAAGTAAGTTAATTACTTGCAAAATTACTTTCCTCGCCTTTACCACCTTATAAGAGATTGCAAGTGTTTGTATTTACTTTTCATTTAGGACAATTAAACCCACATCGATTACTCCATTTCCTTCAACGAATATTTATTTTGAAATTGTTTTTTTTAATTTGTAAATAATATTTTATACCTAATTGTCTGCCAAATAAACAGTACATTGTAAATTAATTTGATATTATAGCTTTATGTCTATTTATTCTGTATAAAATCAATAGTTTTAAATTATTTTACAATCGAATGATTTAATCGATTAGTAACCTTCAAGTCAATACTCATTATATAACAACAATGGCTAATAGTTTAGGCAATTTTCGTATCTTCCATTTTAGATGTTGGATACAGAATACTTTATAACCGTAAATAAAGTGAATGATATCAAATATAAATAATATTTTGAATCGATTATAATGTCAACATTTTTTTTGCCTTGTAAGATTCAGTTTTTTTTTTTGGGAAAAACTGAGTTTACAATGTAAAGTACTTGTTGAAATTTTAATTAATATTTCTGGATATTATTTAAATTTAATATGGCTCACCTTTCGCTTTTATTTATGGATGTAAAGTATTAACTTACGCTTCTTAAATGAAAATTTGATTGAAAACCGTACAAATGCATAGAATAAAGTTGTATTTGACAATGGGTTTTGATGAAACGTATTTTATAGATTGTGGTGGATTACTTAGAGAAGGTTAAGATCAAGAAAAGGAATTTGACAGGTGAAATCGAAATATTTACCAATAATCCACTCCGTTAAGTCATTCTTAAGTTTAATTTTCTCTTTTCTTTAATTACACCATAAAATAACAACAAGTGCGAAATCTGAATGTTAAACACAATTTTATTCTGTACATGTTTGTTCAGTTACGATTATTTTTCTATATTTTTTATTATCTGTATTATTGAGATTTTCGAAACAACTGTTTCGTGTATTTTTAATTTTGAGTGTATTATGTTGCATTCCTGAGTTGTTCATGTTTTTAATTTTATTATGAATATTGTACGGTGTATTAATAAAAACAAATAAAAAATATTTTATTAGTTTTATTTCATCTGTGTTTACGACAACTGCAAAGCTTTATGTCAATTTGAAATACTCTTATTATGACGGATTGTTATATTGTTCTTTAAGACCTATTAGTTCTTCCGTGTCACGTTCCCCAAATGTTTTTCTTAGCGTTTCAGACATTTTAAACATTCGCTCGACCATTTGCATTACGTCCACGTGTATAACAACACAGCGCTCGTACAATGTCAAATAATAAATAAATTTATAATTATATGATAGTTTCTTTAAAGTAGCGTAAATGTTGTCTAATTTCAAACGCAATTGCATCAATGTGCCGTACAAGATTGCTATGTTGTATGGTATATCGTTAGAGAATTTTATTCTGAGCTCTCGTGTGTCTTGGAGCCTATATCTAGTGGAGTATACTGATTGTCTCATCAAATCGACCGCTTTTACATTGAAAATTTTCACGTCCTCGTCCGCTTTCCATTGGTACCGTCTTGATTTGTTTAGAAATGCTTTGGCCATATTATTTTTTGTTTCAGCTACACTTAATATTTTTTTTTGAGTTTCAATGTCAAAAACGCTGAGATCTAGGTTGTCTGTGCTATTGTCAATTGAATTTGACAGGAAATGATCTAATGCTATGTCGTTAACTAGCGTTATGTTGGATGGCTTGGATGTCAAAATGTTGTCTAGGGTATTTATTTCTTCCACTGTCATATTTAATTCGTTAGAAGAAAATACAATATGTAGAACTGAAACTAAAACATTTAGATGTAAAATTTAATTCCATTAGAAATAGATATCTGCAAACTGGCGGTTGTAAATTTTCAGTTTTCAGGAAAGAAAGAAAAATTATTCTTTAGTTCAGCGGGAGTCAAACCCAAACCCACACAGATGCTGTACCGTAGCACCACATTCAGCACCAAACTAATTGAATTTAAAATAAAGATATTTACAATTTATTTATGAATTAGTAAAAGATTTACTATTATTTGAGGACAAATCACACTTTTCTATATTTTCTTTCCATTCATCTTATAATGCGTAAGGGAACGACAGAACCTATGTACCTGTATTGTAAACTAAACCACATTTTCTTATATATTTTTAAAATATATTCACCACATTGAGGTATTTACAAAATACTGTACTTACATAGAGTAATAATTAATTTTATTGCAGTCATGTTTGGCTACATCAAAATTAGTGCAATTTTACGGACCATCAAATAATTACATTTAACGCTTATACACACAACAAATTAGTTGCGTAATTGAATTTAAAATTAAAATTTTACCTTTGATTGTAGTTTTAAGTTGTTTTATTTATCAATGAAAACATCCACAATAAGCAACTCTTGGGGGTATTTCAAGAATTCTTTCTATTTTTTTTAGATTTTCACTGCACTCCACTGTACATAGCAAGGCAATACCTTCCGCCGATTTTGAGGCATTGCGTGTGGAGTGGTGAAACTCAACACCGCTCTTTGCCTTGTTACCAGAGCGAAGACGCTAATATTAAATATTTCATTTCCTCCAGTCGCTATCGAAACGCATTTACGGTCACACGCTTGTGCTCTTGCACCACGACTAATCTCATACAGTATAAAAATTAAAGTCTTAATAGCTTCACGCCTCCTTTCGCATATAGCCATATAGTATCGACCTATTTGGAGACATTACGTGTAAATGAACATCGCGTTTGGTTAACCAACCTAGAAACATTAAAATTATATATTCTTATAAAATATTAACATAAAAACACATTCATTTATAACAATGTTTATTTTTATCTAACGAACATCTATTAATTCCTTCAATGACTTCTCCCCTTTAAAGCCTGGCGGCATAGACGCAGGCTTGCCATGCCTCAAGTCGTATCTTTCGTGCATCTTCACCAGAACCCAATACAAGTACATGAAATCCACATGTAATTTTACAGCTTTATGGTGTAATATTAGAAAAGGCTTCGCAAAGGCAAATAAGTTCGTGTAATGTTTGTATTTTTTTCTGTTGAATAAATTGAATTAATTAAGTTAACGCTTCTGCGCTGGCTACATATAGCAGGGAAACCTAGAGTTAAAACACTCCATTTGCATTTTTTTTATGGGAAAGACAAGGCTAACAAGCTTACAGGCAGATCACCTAATGGTGAGTGATCAAAGCCGCCCAAAGCCCCTTGTAACACCTGTGGAGTTACAGGCTCTATTTTAGACTAAGTTTTTGAGGCTTTGAAACATTCTTAGTGTCGGACGTAAACGCCGCGATTTGTCTTGTGTGTGTAAGGAAATCAAAATAATTTATTTCACCGATTGGGAGTCGAACTTACAACCGTTACCTTTACTGTCAGTTGTTAAATTATTTAAATATAAAAGTGAGTTTTTGGCATTGAGTTCCGCCACTCAACGCGCAATGCCTCAAATTCAGTGAAAAGTTGAGAACGGAACGGAGTGTCTTAACACTAGGTTTCCAAGTTTTCTCTGCCTACTATGTGCGGGATACAGCGTGAAGCTACAAAAATAATAAATAAAAGAGAGTTGGACAAAAACATAATCTGAACATTGATTCTAACGCTAAGCCACGTTCTTATCAATTTTTTTGCTACTTATTTGTGATCATAGCAAAATTTCGGCTACCCAAAAGAAGCATAGAATTGGAGTGTGGCAAGAGAAGTGGTAAATTATTTAATCCTATTAACTTCTTTAAAGGTGGCCTGTCGTGGCGCAGCGGCACAAGTGTGTGACTGTAACCGACAGGTTCTGGGTTCGATTCCCGGTCGAGGAAATGAAATATTTAATATTTTCAATTTTAATATTTAATGTTTCATTTCTTCGCTCTGGCAATAAAACAAAGCGCGGCGTTGAGTTCCGCCACTCAAAACGCAATGCCTCAAATTCGGCGGAAAGTGGGGAACGGAAATAGAACGGAGTGTCTTAAAACCAGGTTCCCGGGTTCCCTCTGCCTACCCTGCCTCATGCGAGACACAGCGTGAAGCTGAAACAAAAAATCATTAAAGTAAAAAGGCGTTAGTTCAAATCGTTACGATACGTCTATTTTTTATACGTTTTCCAGATAAAATAAACGCGCTCACCTATTTCTAGTCATTGTGGTGTAAACATCCCATATTTTCTTCCAAATACGACGCAAACGTCTATACAAGAAAGCTATTCTATATGAAGTGTCCGCTGGATTGTAATAGGGCTCGTTTTCGATTTGCTTTATTTTATGCCTCGCCATGTAAATAAGTTGTAACATTAAATCATATAATTTAGTTTGGGCTAACAGTTTAGAAGCCTTATTCCATTGGGACCCAGAACCTATCCAATTCAACCGCCTAGTTTCAATATCTTTTAAAGCAGTCTCATTTAGCTCTTTGTTAATTAAATTGAAGCTGAATTTATTGATTTTCGACAAAATTGTGGTGAAATTCACTTTTTCTAGGTCGAGGGTGATGTTTTTTATTATGACGTTGGGCGGTTTTGATGCTTCAAGTAATGGATCCTTGGATGTAAGGAATTGGAATAGTTTGTCAATATGGGCTGTGTTGGTTGAGCCATAAGTGATAAAGATATCTGTGGAATTTCAATATTTTTTTAGCATCACGGTGCATCCCGCACGTGGTAGGACAGACTGAGAGAACTTGGAAACTTAGGCTTAAGACACTCGGCTATGTTGCCCACGTTCCGCAGAATTTGAGGCATTGCGTGTTGAGTGGTGGAGCTCAACGTACTTTGCCTCGTTCCCAGTGGGAATCGTACTTCAAAACACGATATTTTGCGAATCCAACAACATTTCGCGTTGACAGGCGCACACTTATGTCCTGCGCTCATGGTGCACATTAAAATTAAAAAGGTAATTTAATTTCTTATTTCTTATTTCTCAATTGTACTAATTTTAGTATTTATATAGGAAATATAAATATTAAATAAAATTTTTAGTATACAAAGATAAGATATCTCGTCCAGTTAACAAGTGGAAGTGAATGAGTGATAAACTACGGCTAAGAATATTGTAAAATTTAAGATATTAAAATTAAACACATCTAAAAACCATATTAACTTAATAAAAAACCATATATTCATTATTCATGGCCATTACAAATATTGTTTGTAGTGTCAATCGTACAGGAAGCTACAATCGGCTCGCATGGTAGGTTGAGTTGAGAAGAACCGACAAGATAATCTACAGTTGCTTTTTTGAAAATATTTAAAATAATTGTATAATGATAATTAGATTCCCGAGATTAAGAAGAGATAGAGAGAGAGAGAGACAAAAAAGATTAAATACACTTGACACAAATATATTTTTATCACATTTTTGGCTTTCTGCGAAATAACTAATTTGTAAAAAATATAAAAGGCAGTCAAATGTGACTCGGATTCGTATACCAGGGGTTCCGTGCCAATTTCCTATAGTTGTTAACATAGTTGTGCATTTACGATAAATAAAACTTACATATACCTACGTTTTGAGGCTTGTCGTGGCGCAGCGGCACAAGCGTGTGACTGTAAACGACAGGTTGTGGGTTCGATCCCCACCCGAGGAAATTAAATATTGAATATTTTCTATTTAAATATTTAATGTTTTCATTTCCTCAAAGCGCGGCGATGAGTTCCGCCACTCAACACGCAATGCCTGGTGAATATACGTACAAGTGTGTGATCTCCCATTGAGGATTAAAATATGTAATATTTTCATTTCTTCGTTTTCCTTATTTTCATTATCTTAACTCTAGGAAGGCAGAGGGAACCTTAGAAGTTCCCTATGCCGATAAAAATAATAAAAAAACATGAATGCTTAAGAGTTTTTACTTACTGAAGGTGACAAGTACCACAAACATGGCACTATACGGCTGTTTCTTACCGATTTATTATTATAATTAGTCACGGCTATCTTGTTATAAGCGTTCATTGCATACTGGCCTTGAGTAAAAAAATGCAATTACATGATTTTTCTGCTTAGTGGAGTATGCAGAGAGAGCTTAGTATAAAGTCACTGCGTTCCTTCCTTCTCCTCTCAAATTTTAGTAAATTACGTGTTAAGTGGCGGAACTCAACGCTGCGGTTTGTTTTCTTAGATAATCCAGTAGATAATTTAGTCCATGATAATCAAATTCAGGACAGGCCTCTGTACCCCAGACAGTAATAAGTTCTAATTAGAAAAATAAAAACTGTGCTTTAACTTGTATCATACAAAAAAACAATTTCTTTGGACGTTTTCATTAGTTTTTGTCTTATACTGTATCTTGCATAGCATTTAAAAAAATGCTAATATCATATCGCTTCGTTTCCCACATTGCGCTGAATTTGAGGCATAGCGTGTGGAGTGGCGGAACTTAACCAAAGGAAATGATGAAATATTTTATTAGAAAATATTAAATATTTCATTTCATTTCTAACAAAAATTAACAAAATAGAAAGATATTGAAAAAAATGACCATAATTGAGTCCCCCTAGTGGGAATCAAGCCACCAACCATCGCAACTACAGTAGTGCCACTGTACGATGTGTATGCATTATATTTAAATAAAAATATTCTTTATTCAATTAGGCCATTACAAGCACTTTTGAATCGTTATATAGAAACGCCTGTAGAAATGTCAGTCCTTCAGGTGTCAGCTACCAGGCTCGGAAGGCGGGTCTGCTTAGAAGAGCTAGTAAGAAACTCAGCAGTTGCTGGCATTTTGAAACCAGCTAAGTAAATGTGTAAAATAATTAGCTTCCCGAGTTAGTAACAACAGCATTTAATCCCACGCACTGATATTATATTAGACTTTACCTGATAATATATTTTTAACTCTCACTTTAAATTGTTCAAGTGGCAAGTCTAAAATCACTGGTGGAATTTTTACTATGTTTTTTAAAGTGTTATTCCACACTTAGGACAGAAAATACTAAACTTAAATTTAAAAAGCGTATAAAAATTTTGAACGAAGCAGGATTTGAACCCGCGCCTCTGGAATACCGTTCCAGCGCTCTGACCAACTAAGCCATTCGTTCTCATCGAGCTCCGTCGAAATTCTTATACGCTTGTTACAACTTATTTATGTTGTTAGCATCTCTGTAGGTAGATTTTTACAAATTTCCGCTACCTAAAGATAACTCGTAAGAATTATCGTTTGGCAAAAGTGAACCCGCGCCTCTGGAATACCGTTCCAGCGCTGGAACGGTATTCCAGAGGCGCGGGTTCAAATCCTGCTTCGTTCAAAATTTTTATACGCTTTTTAAATTTAAGTTTAGTATTTTCTGTCCTAAGTGTGGAATAACACTTTAAAAAACATAGTAAAAATATTAAAATAAATAGTATTCTCTCTTGCCAAACGATAATTCTTACGAGTTATCTTTGGGTAGCGGAAATTTGTAAAAATCTCCCTACAGAGATGCTAACAACATAAATAAGTTGTAACAAGCGTATAAGAATTTCGACGGAGCTCGATGAGAACGAATGGCTTAGTTGGTCAGAGCGCTGGAACGGTATTCCAGAGGCGCGGGTTCAAATCCTGCTTCGTTCAAAATTTTATACGCTTTTTAAATTTAAGTCTAAAATCACTGGTGGAATTTTATTATACATACTTGTATATATGTATTATAAGTGGAAAATCGAAGAATCAATATGCTATTTTATTCTTCTCCGTTTTGATAAGGGTCAAGCAATGCCTCAAATTAGGCAGAAAGTGGGGAACGGGATGTCTATGCTAAGGCACACGCTAGTGTTTTAGGCTCTCATGTTCCCCCTGACTATCCCGCCAAATGCGGGATACGGAGTGAAGTTGAAAATGAAAAAAATAATCAACAAGACAACACATAGCCAAATTTTCTTTTAATCTAATTTTGAAAAAAATATACACACTTTTGCCAGTTACTTTAAGAGTATAAAAACATATCTGGTTTGGAAATGGTATTCTATGTCCTCCTGTATATCTCAGAATTTCATTCTGGATCCCAAATTAAAAAAAAAATATTGTTACTTATGCTAAAAAGATTAAAAAAATTGTATAATTTTATTTATACTTATTTACAAAAAATAATAATTAAATTAATTTAGTATAAAAAATATTCGAAGCTCAATTTGCATCTGTAATTCCTGGCATAAGTATAGTCTGAGGTTGTTCATTGTCTATACTTTTTATCAACGTTATAGTGTCATCGATGTCTACATCATATCGAACTATTTTCTCGTAAAGTTTCAATAAAGACTGTAGAGAACTGTACTCTGTTTTGATGTGCTCATGTGCATGACTTACTAATTTCTGCTGTTCATACCTGATCCTCCTTAATCTATTGAACGAGTAACCAAGTTTATATCTTTTATCTACACGTATCGTATCTTTAGTGATTAACACTTTTTTAACCTGATATCTTGTATGATACAAAAACACTAGTGCAAGATTTAGAAATTGGTCTCTCTTGAGGTTTTCCAAGCCTTTTTGCCAGAATTTCCACCAGGACGAGTCATCTGGATCTTTCCACGAGTGACCCCTTCTAGTTGCATTGTTAAGTAATTTCGTTATTTCGTTGTACTCTTGAATATCGCGATGTTCATGACCATCTTTTATGTATTCGTAATTCCATTCTGTTCTTTTTGGTTTTTCAGTAATGTCATCTGTTTTTATGTCATCTGGTATATCTTCGTCTATAGGTGGAAGAAATATATCCCTCATATCAGTTAAATCACCGTATAAAAGATGTTGGAGTTCAATTGCGTTGTCATTGATCAGTGCAACTGGTGTGCCATTTTCTGCGCAGGAACCTAAATTGTGAGTACTAAACTTATGCCGTTCTTCCCGAAAAATTAAAATACTTCATTTTACTAAATTGGATTCACAGAGACAAACATCGCGCTTACAGGCAGACGCTGTCTTATTACACTACTATAAAATCAATGGACGAATTGTATCTCAAATTATATAAACAAAACTGGAAATCATTACCAAGTTCAATACAATTTCATTAATGTATATTTATAAATATAGTGCTAAGATCTATGTACTATTAATTATTATCCTTACTTTTAGAATGTATGTAATGTGAGAAGATCACAAATTCTTATCAATAGCCTGTCAAAAGTGTGTTGGAACCCCACTCGAGGAAGTGAAATATTTATTATTTTTAAATGAAGTATGTAATATATTTCGTTCTGGTAACAAGACAAAAGTTAGCTATTTTTAGTTTTACCACTCAACACGCAATGCCTCAAATTAGGCAGAAAGTGGGGAACGTAGTGTATTAACACCACCGTTTCCAAGTCCTCTCTGCCTACCCTGCCACGTGCGGGATACAGTGTGGAACTGATATCTAAAGGCCGGCAACGCACCTGTAGCTCCCATGGTGTTACACGGGGCCGTGGGCGACGGTGATCACTTACCATCAGGTGACCCGTACGCTCATTTGCCTTGCCTTTTCCATAAAAAAAAAAAGATATGATATGATGTACTTACAAATATGTATGAATATCGTGGATATTATGGCTACAATTTTCACATCTAACGTACTATAGTACATTATTGTAATCATTATTTTTAAAATTTTAAATAAGCTTACTGAACAGGTATAACTTTTTATGGCGCATGAAATGTATTTTTAATAGGAACTATTACTTTTTAAATCAATGCAATAGGTTGAGACAGTATTAAATTGATTAATTTTTATTTATAGTGTATATGTGAAATTTTAATAAAATATATATATTTTTTTGTATTATTGTCAACTGATAATCCCTTAGGCTTATTTTATTTTTTAAAATTTATTATTATATATTTAAAAAAATATTGTCACTCATATATGAGAAGATTGTTACCAAAATTATAGTGATCTTGAGTGCTAAGACCCTTGTAAAGTCTGTTTTCATTGATACACTTCCATTTCCCCCTTACCCAAAGTCCGGAAGCTGCATGTTGAATGGTACGAACTTAACGCTACACTTTACTGCGTTGTCAAAGCGAAAAATTAAAAATATTTAATTTCCTGGATATCGAACCTACACCCTATAATATTTGCAGTCGCACTCTAGTGCAATGACAGGCATCAATGTGATATTATCAATTCGCGTGAATCACTTCACATCAGGATTGAATACACTACAATAATGACCAAAAAAAATGTACAGTAGTTTAATTTTATTTATCATTGTCTATGCAAACATCCGCACATATACCTTTAGCCTATGCTAAAGGTTCGATTTACGTTCGAACAAAATTTTGGGGAAATGTTTTTATTCATGATAAAGTATATCTTTATCGTTAGTAAAATGTAGTTTTATCCGTTTTATACATTACATACATATATCTCACAGATCATTGAGTCCCTAACGATTCGAAATGGTTCAAGCTGATACTGGACTGCACTTGCCCAAAGGTGAGAACAGTATTCCATATTAAGCCGAACCTGGGCCCGATACAGGGCTTAACGGTGTTTTGGCTTGAAGTACTGTCTTGCTCTGCTAATGACCTCCAGTTTAGACCAACTTGGCCTTGCTTTCCAGATGATCGCGATACTGGCAGTCCTCACAGAGCTGAGTGTTCTCGTAAGCTGGGAATACGAGAAATGGGGTTTCGTTAGTGGTTAAAACGCAGACTTGTGTCTCCTGGGGGTTGAAGTGAACAAGGTTCTTTTCACCTCATATGGAGGCATTCTCAAATGATGCCTCAACGGAAAACACGAGTTGATATCGGTACTAAAAGAAGAGTCCTCCTCTAACGATCTGTTGAACGATAAGACCGCCTTTTGTGCTTCACAAAATGATTATCTACTATTGTGATGACTTTTTATTTCCATTTGTGGTGGAATTAAAAGTATATAAAAAAATAAAAGTATAGGAATAAACATACAAAGATAACAATTATATTTTATATATATTGAAAACGCAGAAAAATAAACATCTAATCAATGAATTTCCAAGCATGTTTCCTGTTAGTCATCACTTGGTTCAGCATTCTCTTGCAGTTCTCATTATTCAACATAATGAGGTCCACAAGAAGATCTATGTCGAACCATAAATTCAACAACCGTTCGTTCGCTTCCAACTGTTCTATCAAAGGATAGGTTCTTATTGCCACCTGTCTGGACATTGTACAAGCCTTATAAGATTTATAAGCAAAACTCGCAAATGTTTTGCAAGCCGTATCAGTTTTACTCATCAGAAACCCCATTTTGTATACCGATATCTTGTTATATTTCGCCCTCAGCATTTGCATTATGACCATTTTGTTTCTGGTTTGATAAATCGCCTGTTTCATGAGTTCTAGTATCCTGCGTTTTAAGCTAAATGGATCATGCTTGTTATTTACAATACCGCCTGGTGGCTTCCATCTTCTGCCATCTTGATTTATAAGAAGATTAGGATTTCCATTATTGACCTTCAAGTGTAACAGTTCGTCAGTTTCGTCTGTCAGGTTTAAAATTTTGTCAAATTCGTCTTTCAATGTCCTATTGACACCATTTAGTTTGTTATTTTCCTCTATTTCTCTCCATATGCGGCTGGGCTTAAATTTTTGTACATAGTCTTTAAAAGTCCAATTAAATAGGTCGTTGGGCAGTTGTTTATTAAGTGAGTTAAAGTCCAGAGTATTTATGCATGTGATTGTGGTTAGAATTAAAAATAAGTCGTGTTCTGAAAATAAGAAATCTATAATATTTAATCTTGTTTACATATTGAATTTAATCTTACTAATAGTACAAATGTAATTTTTTTTTTGGATAATATTTGTTCCACTTTCAAGTAAAAATTACTCGACGGATTTGGGTGAAACTTTATGACAATATAGCTTATGCATCAGAATAATCGAGGCCTGTCGTGGCGCAGCGGCACAAGCGTGTGACTGTAACCGACTGGTTCTGGGTTCGATCCCCAGTCGAGGAAATGAAATATTTAATATTCTCAGTTTAAATATTTAATATTTTCATTTCTTCGCTCTGGTACAAGGGAAAACGCGGCGTTGAGTTTCGCCACTCAACACGCAATGCTTAATTCAGCGGAAAGTGGGGAACAGAAGTGGAACGGAGTGTCTTAACAGGTTCCCGAGCTCCCTCTGTCTACCCTGCCATGTGCGGGATACAGCGTGAAGCTGAGTTGAGCTGAGTTGAATAATACAATGTAATAATTATAATACAATATACGAGTATGTAAAAAAAAAATATATATAATTTGAATAAACAAAACCAAATAGCTTTAAGCGAGTTAAGCAGCGTTGAGATCGGACGTAAAATCCGGCGACACTAATCGTGCATTAAATATTTCCCTCCAGTTACAATATTTTTTTATCGTCAATTAACGTAAAGAAAAATTAAAATTTCACATTTTAGTTTCACATTAAAAAAGTTCATCTGCCTACTCTGTCATCTATATGTACAGCGTACACGTTCGAGCCACTTCGCGTTAATTGACAGAAAGGCACGCCACGTTTTGTCATTTTACAGTCAGGAAACAAAAATAATCCGTACACTACAGTGACAATAATAAAAATAATCAATATACAAACTATATTTACATACTAAGCATGTTTCTAACGAGAGCTACTTTAACTCACTGTGTAATCGAGCGATCATTTTCCGTATACCTCGTAAACGCAACAATTATGGCCCATTATAGCCTCGTTATGACCAAGTCTCTATATTTTTTTATGCATATTTAAAAATAATTAGCATTTCAAATACCTTTTTTTATTGAATACGTTAATGAATTGTTGTATTTTACTAGTTTTTACGTAACTTTTTAATATGTATTGTTGTACTTTTACTTGAATAATTTTAGAAAAAAAAACTTCTTAGAAGAAAAAAATATTTTTTTCTTTTGGATTCATAATTAAGGGAGGTAACACACGGCTGTATTGTGGCATTTGTAAGTATCACTGTGATTTTGATTTCCATCTTTACAATCTTATAATTGTGTTTTTTTTTTCTAGAAAAGTCAAAGATAATGAGCGTACGGTTCACCTGACGGTAAGTGATCACCGCTGTCTCTATGACCCCGCGTGTTATCAGAGAAGCTACAGGTGCATTACCGGCCTTGAACGTCGAGATAGACGCGGTTATTGAAGGTACCCATGTCGTATCGACCTGAAAACACCGTCGTAAGTTTCTACGAAGCTGCACAGTAGTAGAGTGCCTCGTATGCAGGTGGGAATTTGCGGTTAGAAAATTCGAACTCAGGAACCAAGTTCTACAGAACACTTCTCATCTACTCTCGATAAATGTGATAGAGAACGCATATCGAGAAGACATCCCGACGCAAAGCCAAAATGTCAACAGTTTGAACGGCTCTACGCTGTAAAGTGTCGATTAAAAATCATGATATTTTTTCTGCTCCAAGGGATCGTTATTGAATTGATATAATATGATTTCAGCTTGGTGCCTCCTAGTAATTTTGAGATGAATAAAAAACAAAGTAATCATCCCAAGTGATAAGGGTTCCGTCGCTTATCTCTCAAAGTACATAACCATAAATAGCATAATCTAAATATTACCCTGCATACGACTCGTCCTTCTGTAACGAATGGATAATACTTGATGATGGCACCAATTTAAGCTTATATCGTAAAACTTATTTTAAATGAAACACTTTTAACCGGATTAATAGCGTATATTGAATGGTAAACATTTTTGGGAACAGTAGTCCGTGGTCACGGGTAGACTTTCAAAGACATTATTATCGTAAAACTTAATTATTATAGTTATTCATTTTAAATGAAACATTTTTAAACGGAATAATCGCGTATATTGATTGTTAAACATGTTTTTTTTGGAAATATATCAAATGACAGACAAATGCCACCTCAGTCTACCCGTGACCACGGACTACTGTAAACTGTGTTCGAAACGTCGGGTTTCCAAAAAAACATGTTCAATATATGCGATAAATCCGGTTGTAAATGTGTTTCATTTAAAATGTGTAAATATCGCGAATATCAAATACATTATTATTATAGTTACTTTTCCATAGTTAAGTAATACCTGAACACTTGCATCGACTGGAGCTTCTACCAACTCATATTTTATTTTAGCTGAAAGAAAGGTTGGTCAAATACTGTGTTCATTCGTCAATATATCTATCCTTTTCTTTTAGGGGTTGTTCTATATTTTTCATCTCTGTCTCGCTTTCAGCCAAATAGACCAAAGACTAAAGAATTTAAGGCTGTAGGTTATATTTATTTTTTTAAATGTTGTAATTACATAATTGATATTTCTGAAGTGTTGCCATTAATATTAGCATGTATTATTTATCTGAATATTTATTTATTTGTATTTTTTTTTAAATAAAAAATACCATTAATAAAATTTAAAAAGAGGCCTGTCGTGGCTCATAGGCATAGGCATATGGCTGTAAATGCTATGGGTTGTGGGTTCGATCTCTTTATCATCATCACCATTTTAACTAACAAAGCGCGGCTTTGCCTTGTCACTAGACAAAGAAGCTCAAATCAGTGGAAGAGGGAGAGCGGAATGGAGTGTCTTAACACTAAGTCCCCGCGTTCCCTCTACTTACCATGCCATGTGCGGAAAACAAATTTAATTTCAATATTTTATAAATATTTTTAAATCAGCTTTCTGATTCAATTTAAGAATGAACATTTATCGTAATTGCTTGTATACTTACCAAAAAAAAAAAAAAGAGAAGACATAAACAATAAAAACAACACAGTTTTTTTTTTATCGATACCAGTCATAAACAATGTAAAATTAAACTTTTATCATTTGCCAGTTCTCCTAAATAGTCTATGGTGTAGTAGTATCGAAATAGGGGTTTCCTTCCCCCTTAGTTTCAGTGTAAAGAGGTACGTTCAGCCGTGTCCACGTGCTTTTGGTTCGCGTTGAAAAAATAAAAACACGAAAAAAATGTAGTCGAAATTTACACAAGGCGATCACGTGACACACGCGATTTTTTAAAATACCTATACTTTAATAATCATTTCAGTACAATTTGGTTTTCATCTTTAGATCACATAGTATTTAGTGGCGTGTCGTGTTAGTTATAGTTATATCGGGCGTGCTGGATATAATTTCAGGTAGGTTCTATTTTTTTTTAAAGTACAACCTTTTTTGTTAGTCTATGTATATTGTATAATTTTAATCTGTGCCAGTTAATTGCTATCTTGGATTAGCTGCGGATTAATTATGGTTTCTTTTGTTTTAACGTTTTGGGAGAATTTCGTATTCGTATTTAGTTCGAGATTTGGGTTATATTTATTGAAAGGAATAACAATGTCGTATGTATAGGTCAGTCAAGCCTATCAACAGGCTTGGGGCTTGTGTGAGGTGATTTTTTAGGATAAGTTCATATAAATTATTATTTTGTTTCAGTTTCACAGCTTATCCCGCACATTTTAGGGAAGGCGGGGAACTTGTGAACCTAGTGTTGAGACACTCCGTTCTATTTCCCACTTTACGCCGGATTTGTGACATTGACTGTTGAGTGGCGGTACTTTAGGCCGTGTTCTACCATGTTTTCAGAGCAAAGACATGTAAATATTAAATATTTAAATTAAAAATAAAAAATAAATTATTTCTTTATGGGATGGGAATCGAACTTACAGCCTCTCACGTTTACAGTCACATACTTGTTCCCGTGAGCCACGACAGGCCCCAATTCATACAATATGTTTCAGGTACAATGAAAACTGAGTGTTTTCTATGATATTTATGGTTATTATTGAACAATTCATAAAGCATATACATAGACATATTATTTCTATAGCATTTTCTGCATACATAGGAATGTAGGTCGAAGCTAAACAAGCATTTACCTGTGGCTTTGCTCCTGATTTTGTCTTAGGTATTTGAGCTATTTCGGACTATATATGCAATAAGTTACTTTGGAGCGATTAGATATAGTCTTCCAAAATAAAATTGATTTTTTCAAATCCAAATCTGATATGTATGAATAGTTTCTGTGATTGTTTGAAACGCGGTGTTTTAACATACGCTACAACATAATAACTTTGTTATATATTTGAAGATAGTAGACATTGTTCTTATTTTTTTAAATCTGTATATTTATTTGTATACAAGTTAATGAATATAGATACGTCTTAATATGTGCATTGAAATTATTAAGTATTAAGTATATTTACTTACAAAACGTACAAAAATTAAAACGTTGCTAGATTTGAACCCGCGCCTCTTGGAATCTCTCCAAGCGTTCTGACCACTACGCCATACATTCTCATCTATTGATTTAACTATATCCAGCGGTTCCAAGAGGCGCGTTCAAAATTTTGAACGTAGCAGTTCAATTTTTTGTACGTTTTCTAAAAAGTATTTTTCTTTCCCATGTGTGTGAGTTAACAATTATAAAAACTTGTAAAAGTATTGAGAATTGAAATTATTCTAATCCATTGTTATGACCTCTTCATAACCGACTTTAAAAAATGAGGTGGTTATTAATTTAAGTGTACGCTTTTTCATTTTCGTTTGGAACTGTCTATATTTTAGCGGTCCTAACATTTTTACGAAAAAACGAACCAAAAGGACGCTAAATCAAGTTCTAAGTGAAAATTTTCTCAAAATAAAGATCATTTTGAAGAAGTAATATAAAAAGCATCAATAATTTCTTAAATATTGCTTTCTATTTTTTGTTATTAAACATATCCTTCTAAAATTATAAAAGTGACAGTTTATGGGGATTGATGTTTGTTCCAATTTAACGCAAAATCATTAACTTATGCTTCAAAATAACATAATAAGTATAGTAGTAATGTAAATATTTGGTTTTAATATAAGAATAAGTGTAAGCGGGCGAAGCCGCGTGTGTGTCGCATCCTATAATAGGCAGGTTAATTCTAAAAGAGCATATTTCGTTTGTGGTCATAAAATTACGTTATAATTATGCCCAGCGGTAGCATTCGAACCGCGAATGATAATAAATAATGGAGAATATAATGTAATATAATAAATTTTAACTTAACCTTTTTTCCGTTTAATTAGTATAGACAAAGTCAGTTTGATTTTGATTTTGAGACATTATTGGAACTCCACTCTGCACTTTGTCTTGCCCGAAAGGAATATGTATGTAATAGGCCCCGTTTAATTGATATATATATATATATATATATATATATATATATATATATATATATATATATATATATATATATATATATATATATTTATATATATATATATATATATATATATATATATATATATATATATATATATATATATATATATATATATATATATATATATATATATATATATATATATATATATATATATATATATGTATATATATATATATATATATATTTTATTTAGATGAAAAAAAATTTTTTAGTACACTCCATATTGACATATCCATAATGACATTTCTATTCCTCACATTTCGCCAAATTCTGAAGAAAGAGAGAACCTGGAGAGCGTTCTCTCTAACTGTGTTTTCGTGAAAACACAATAAAGCTGAAAAAAATATCTGAAAATCATTATTTATTTTCATAACAAAAGTACTGCAACCTCAATACGCACTTTCCACTTAGTATTTATCTCTTATAAATCATCATGCTAAGTTACAGAGTTTAACGCTGAATTTAGAATCTTCAATTCTTCAAATTTTTACCCTGATATTCGAACCTATAACTGCCAAGTACTGTCCAACATAACCCAACCAGACTATAGGGGATAATTGAAATCAATACATCAATTTACAACAAATTGTGTCGTATAAAAGGGGCTTTGGATACTTTTTACGTACTCAGTTTTAATACAGGTATATTTTATACTTATAAAGTTTGCGCCAACAAAAGCCTTTTATACCTACGTACGTGAGTATGAGAAAGAAGTAAGGATATGCTTTATTGCGGTACACCTCATATTATTTCGTTACAGATTTTTAGGGTTTTTTCAGCTTCATGCCCTATATGCGGGCACATGGCAGGTAGGCAAAGGGAACTTAGGAACCTAGTCTTAAGTCACTCCGTTTCGTTTCCCATTTACGCTATATTATATTAATTGGTTATTGTTTGTTTTTAAATGATATTTACATAAATGATATGCAAATATAACATATTTACATATAATTGATGTCATTTGAAATTTTATATTAAAAATTTCAACCGTATTTTCATCATACATTTATATTCATCATACACATTTTAATTCCTTGACACGTACTTTTAAGTACTAATTAAACAAGATTTTCCCGTATAACGAGATCTTAGATAGAGAAACTTAGTGTTAAGACACTCCGTTCCCCACACACTGTCCAATTTCGAGATGGATAATTTAATTAGTTTCACGCTGTACCCTTGGTAGGGTAAAAAGGGGGAACCTGAGAATCTGTAGTTTAGACATTTCTTTCCCATTAAAAGATTCAATGTCGTATTTTGTCTTCGTTGCCAGAGATAAGTTATAACATTTTAAAATATTAAATTGTCAGACGCTTAGGCAACAATGACCTATATATAATTATTTTAATTATTATTTAAAAGGCCCTTTTGTAATAATTAACATAACATGGTAATTTACGATTTAAATATTTTCATTGTTTAATATAAAAGTAATTAATTTGATAATTATATAAAATGTTTAAAGCGAGCTGACCGACGATCGCTAATTGGTTGTCGCTACCATTTACATGTTATTATATTATATTGGTTTGTGACGAAATATTTAATCAAAATAGTCAAAAGATTTTATTTAAAATAAAAAAAAAGATTTACGTCGTATATTAGGGAAGAGTGGGAACGTAGTGCTAAGACACTCAGTGGAGTACTGTTAGACACTTAACGGATTGTGAGACATTCAATGTAATTGGATTTGAAACGCCCCAAGCACCTTCCAATTGCCATTCTTCCAAGTGGCAGAACTCAACGCCGCTTTTTGTCTTATTACTAGAGCGAGAGAATTATTGTAATTCTTCCACTAAGTACAAGTTTGAATCTGCTTTTGTCGGACAACGGCCTTCACAGTTAAAAACTAGTTGAAAAGATTGTTGACCATGTATATACCAATGATATATTTGAACTTATGATGAAGTATATAATTATTGTGCTTTAAAGTTGATGAGAACTTTTCTAAAAAAAAACATATGTATTTTTTTATATAATATATCATTAAAGTTATTGTTAACGTGGTTGTGTAAGGTTCGAATTCCACACGCGGGAATTAAATATTTAACATTTTCATTTCCTTGTTCTGGTAACGAGGTAAACGCGGCGTTGAGTCAACATCCAATACTTCAAATACAGCTGAAAGTGGGTAACGGAAGTGTTTTAGTGGAAACCGAGTTATTTAACACAAAGTGTCCTTTACCTGTCCTGTACCTTTTAAGTTAAGTTGAATATTCAAAGCTATATACAACTTAATATATTTAGCCTGCCATGAAATATATATATATATATCGAGTATAATATATATCGAGTTTCAACGTGAGGAACCCAGAGCACTACTTAGTACTTTCAAAACACCACCATTTTTTGTACGTAAAAAGACTTAAAGCTGCGCCATTGGACGTTTTCCAAAATTAGTTTTTTTTTTTTTAATTTATGGAGACTATTATAGTACGAGTATGTAATGTATTAAGTGTGAATTATTGATAGGTTAAATACTAAGAAATCGCGGCGTTGAGTTCCGCCACCCAACACGCAATGCCTCAAATTCAGCGGAAAGTGGGGAACGGAAGTGGAACGGAGTGTCTTTACACTAGGTTCCTGGGTTCTCTCTGCCTACCCTGCCTCGTGCGGGATGCAGCGTAAAGCTTGTACTAAGACATAAATAAGTTAATGAAATTAATTATTCTGGTTTCGTAGTTCTTATAACAAAACAATGCGCGGCGTTAAGTTCCGCTAATTAACACACAATATCTCGAAAATTGAGCGAGAATTATATCACGAAGAATATTCTCCCTGACCCTATCATACTATACATGGCTTAAAGCCGGAAGATATATTAAAGTAAATTAAAAAAGAGAATAGAGTGTTGTAAACTTTATTTTTTTTGATATACCTCTTTTTTTAGCTACTCGCTGTATTCTTTACTTCACTTAGCAGAGTAGGTAGAGGAAATTTGGCAATCAGGTATTAAGACACTCCATTCCGTTCCACACTTTGCACCAAATTAGAGATATTAAGTGTGGCGGAACTCAACGCTGCAATTTGTCTTTTTTTCAAAGCGATTTATTGATGAGTGGGAATCGAAAAATCATCGGACCCACACCCGTGATATAGATATTTTATCCCTAAGGGTGTGTTTTAGGTGTTGACATTAGCGTTACAAGAGCTAGGAGCTCTACAGCGTAAGCTGTGATTTAGCGAAATTCGATCTCAAAGGTGGGTGGGCTTTTGTGGTTAATCGTTGGTATGATTTTTTTGTTATTACAAGTGCTATCATTTTATATATTTATATATTTACACTTAGCTTCACGCTGTAACCCGCACATTGCAGGGGAGGCAGAGAGAACTTGGGAACCTAGAGTTAAGACACTCCGTTACATTTCTGTTCCCCACTTTCCGCCGAATTTGAGGCATTGCTTGTTGAATGGCGAAACTCAACGCCGCACTTTGCCTTATAACCAAAGTGAAGAAATGGAAACATTAAATATTTAATTTGAAAATATTTTCTCGAGTGGGGATCGAACCCATAACCTGTCGGTTACAGTCACACGCTTGTGCCGCTGCGCCACGACAGGCCTCGTTATTTATTATTTAGATATTTATATATTTTTATATTTACATATTTATGTATTTATTATTCAATATTAAAATGTGTTGTGCAGTTGTAATATAGTTTACAAAAAACCACGGTCATTGGTTTAAAATACAAGTTACGCTTAATAGCCTTACGCACTTTACACATTGCTATAAGATCCAACATGGCACGTGGGCTTGGTACTCTGTACTCGGCGGAATGTACTGTTTCTTTCGTTCTTTCTTAGCTTCACGCTGTATCCCGCACGAGGAAGAGTAGGCAGAGGGAACGCGGGAATCTAGTGTTAAGACACAGCGTTCCACTTCCGTTCCCACTTTCCGCCGAATTTCAGGTATTGTGTGTTGAGTGGCGGAACTCAACGCCGCGCTTTGCCTTATTACCAGAGTGTTAAGTTTCACCAATCATCTCTTAATACCTCAAAACATCTTAAAAGAAAATACCTTACAATTAGTTCAAGAAACGTTTACGCCTAATGTTATTATTTGGTAAAAGAAAACTTTTATAATAATTAAAATTGTGATTTCGAGTAACGAAATTCAAACAATGCCAAACTTTTATATAACTTTTAAGCATCGCCTCCAGCGACACCGCACATAGACTAAGCTTTCGATCAATTTTAATTAAACTAAGTAAAACTGTTCGACCTTACGATGATACTCCTGAAATTTGTTTCCTTTATAGCAAGCTTTTTTTTTCTTTGGGAATCGAATTTACACCCAGTGTGGTCTTAGTTACTGTTCCACTGAATTCCCAAAAAATATTATTTAGAAAAGAGATATTTCTTTTAAAAAATATTTTTTGTTTCTTAAGTTAAATATATAAATACTTTATAAGGCAAATGCGCGGCGTTGAGTTCCGCCACTCAACACGCAATGCCTCAAATTTGGCGGAAAGTGGGGAACGGAAGTGGAACGGAGTGTCTTGACACTAGGTTTCCGGGTTCCCTCTGTCTACCCTGCCTCGTGCGGGATACAGCGTGAAGCTGAGGGAGAAAGAGAGGGCACAGGGACACAAGCAGGTGACTGTAAAAACGACAGGTTGTGGGTTCGATACCTATTAGTGAAAATAAAATATTTAATATAAAATAAACGAACGAAAGAAACGAACGTTTATTTCTTCGCCCGTGCAACAAGGTAAGTTTAGTTCCGTCTCTTTATAAAAAAATACGGCGGAAAGTAGGGTACGGAAGTGTTTTAATCGGAACGGATCGTCGTAACATAAGGTTCCCAAGTTCCCTCTGCCTACTCTGTCACTTCATATAAGCTAAAAAAAAAAAATTTTCTGAAAAATAAAAAAATATCGCTACTGATCTGTAAAAAAAAATAACAGCAATATATAAAATACTGTGATCCCGTCTAGAGGCTAAATACCATCCCTAATGAATCGGTCCATCAGCCGTTCTGATTAATTGACTTGGTACGCGCGTGTTAGGAGATTTACCTTCGATCATTTTTTATGTGTGAAATATGTGTTTTGAGCTCTACATGAGGGTTATATGTAAATCACTCAGCTTCACGCTGCATCCCGCACATGGCAGGGTAGGCAGAGGGAACTTGGGAACCTAGTGTTAAGTCACTCCGTTCCACTTCCGTTCCCCATTTTCCGCCGAATTTGAGACATTACGTGTTGAGTGGCGGAACTCAACGCCGCGTTTTACATTAAATATTTCACTTCTTCGAGTGGGATTCGAACTCACATCCTGTTCATTACAGTCACACCCACGAGAAGCATCAAAATTATATGTAAATAAAGAATATTATTGAGTACAAGCGTATGATTGATCATTTTTTTTTATATAAGGAAAAGATGACAAACGAGCGTACAGGTCACCTGATGGTAAGTGATCACCGTCGCCCCCGGCCCCGTGTAGCTCCAGAGGAGCTACAGGAGCGTTGCCCGTTTTTTAGGTGGATGGACACCGGGGCTCGATATTACCCAATGCGAAACGCAGTGGCCAAAGCCACTACGACACCATCAGTACCAGGGTGATCCTATTCTAAGCTGGAATCACACGGCTAAAGACACGATTGGTTGTGGGTTTGATGCCAGTGTGGTTGTAAAAAGTTGAGGTATTAAATATTTAATACTTTCATCCCCACGCTCTGGCAACGAGACAAAGCGGGGCATTGAGTTTCACCTTTTTTTTACCCTTTACTCAATATGCAATACGTCCAAAAATCAGGGGAAATTGAGCAACGGAAGTATCTTAGTGGGAAGCAAGTTGCTTGATTTAGGTTTTCAGATTCCTTCTGCCTACCCTGCAATGCATTTAGTGTAAAGATAAAAAAAAACGAAATAATTATTAATCTGTTTTTTTTTTCTAATAGGATTTGAAGCCAATAACGTAGCGTGAATTATGTAAATAGTGTTAATTAAGTAGAATTTATATGGCTTTTGCTAATTTAATAAGATTTACCCAAGATTAAGAAAAGATGTAAGCAAAGAAAGGAAGCGGAGGGAATCTAGTATTAAAACGTTCTAAAAATCTTTTGGATAATATCGAAATTTCGACATATAGTGTGTTGATCGACGCAACTCAACGCCGCTGCTCATATTAAGCAAGTCACAGCCACGTGTTTACAGCCAGGTAAAATAATTAAAGTCAATAAAATAATAAATCCAAATAAATTAATAAATTGAAATTAAAAAATCGGCCATAACTGTTATGATATTCCTTAAATCGTTTCATTTGTCTCGTTTCGCGATGATGCTGTGTGTATATATTTATAATTTTGAATTTCTTAATCTGAATGTACAAAGGCTGGGCGTAGGCGCATTTGTGACTGTAAACGTAACAAGTAGTGGTTTTCAGTCAAAGAAAATAAAATATTATTTTTCTCCTTATTATTCTTCTCCGTTCTCTCTACCTACCTCGCTAGGGATATATCGTGAATATTAGGTTTATTTTCCTCCTTAAGTCAATGCAAAGCGCGGCGATGAGTTCCGCCTTTCAACTCGCAACGCCTCATTTCCGCCTTTCAACTCGCAACGCCTCAGCTTCCCTGGTTGAATTCCGCCACTCAACACGCGATGCTTTAGTTTCAGCGGAAATTAGGCAACGAAGGAGGATGGTGCTGTAATCGACAGGTTGTGGGTTCGAATCCCACTCGAAGAAGTGAAACATTTAATGTTTTCAATTTAAATATTTAATGTTTCCATTTCTTCGCTCTGGTAAAAAGGCAATCAACGCACAATGCGTCAAATTCGGCGAAAAGTGGGGGACGGAAGTGGAACGGAGTGTCTTAACACTAGGTTCCCAAGTTCCCTCTGCCTACCCTACCATGTGCGGAATACAGCGTGAAGCTGAGTGAGTGAGTGAATAAATTTCAATTCAATTCACTCAGTTACAACCCAAGTGCAACGAAATGGGGTCTTATATTATTTACTATATGATTTCTTCATACGAACTCATTATTTATTCCCAACATGCATGTCCGTATAGAAGTTTGGCAAACGCCAGATTATTAATAACGTTACATAACTATTTACTTTTGTAGGTCCCCTTCTAACTGTGTCTTGGAGTCCGGCCAATAGGATAAAGCGTACATTCAACCAATATCACTGACGTCCCCACCCTCACTTGCATTGCCAGAACTGTATAACTTTTGTGGACATAATAAATATATCCATTTCAAGAATTTGTATGACAATATTTAACATTTGCTAAGTTAATATATTAAATTATATTTTTATATACCAATTTATAATAATTTTATCAAAAAATATATATTTTTAATATATATTTTATTATTAACGAATCACACAATGTTCGAAACAATTCATAAAAATTGTTTAATCTACTACTGCAACGCCGAAGAAAAGAATATCGGTACGTTCATTCATAGGAAAAATGAAGTTCTGTGACTAACCACTATTTAAATTATAGAAAATAAAAACATAAAACTGGTTATTTTCTACAGAGGTGAGAAGCCAACTTTATTCTACGTACTACAAATGATTAGTTTGACTGATTAGGAGAGTCTTCTTCTATTCAAACACAAGACGTAAATTTTGGAAGGTCCTCTACCCTCAAATACTGTTACATCTAATTAACATTGATGATTCTATACTCATTCTTATACTTTATTCAGTGGAAAAAATCTTTGCTTAAAAGAAATTATCTCAGAAACTATAGATCGAACATCAATTTATTCTTTATATTATAGTCCATGGTCCATTATCCATAATAAAATCTTATTAACTTCACGCTGTATCCTGTTCATGGCAAGGTATGCAGAGAAAACTTGAGTCCCTGGTGTTAAGACACTCCCTTCCATTCTCCTTTCATCCATAATATTATAGTAGACCATTTATCAAGGAAGACAGTAATTTACGTCAATTGTTGTATCCTTTTGGTTAGAGTTACCTTCAGAATTTTTTCAATTAGAATTTGTCATGTGTTAAACATAATTCTTAGCTATTTACATTTTACTACGCGGTCAAAGCCGCATGAGCCAAGTTAATTATTCATATTTAAACGTTCCACTGGCTTTAATTTAAAAAGTTATAAACCTCACAATAACTGCAAAGCAAAGTACGTCATAAAAAAGTCCACATTTAAAATAATATATGTTCATCTCTATCATTACTACTTAGTTTATAATAACGTCGATCAGAAGTTCAATGGCGTCTCGAGTATCGTGTTCTATACGTGATACTTATACGAAATACTCCAAATGAAGGTTTATATAAGCCCTCGCCGATAATGCTTTCGGTAATACAATATCGACTTGGAAATTGAGCATCTTGAAAAGTTCTATTTGGTACTACTAGTAGCTATATTATTCTAATTGTTTTAATAATAGAGCTTGTTCAAACAATGATGATTTTAGATCTTTCCTCTAGAGAAGGCAAGAGACCTAAATGATTCCTTATCTATCCTAGATAGAACCTAATGGTAAGACATTCCGTTTCCGAAAGTGTGGAGCGAAATGGACTGTCTTAGCATTAGGTTCCCAAGTTCTCACTGCCTAACTCAAAATACAGTGTAAAGCTGAAATAAAACTTACTAACTTAGCTTCACGCTGTATCCCGCACATGGTAAGGTAGGCGGAGGGAACTTGGCTTTGAGGCATTTCGTGTTGAGTGGCGGAACTCAACACCGAGTTTTGCCTATTCAAAATATTGAATATTTAAATTGAGAAAATGATTTAACATGTGTTTCATTTTCTCGAGGAGGGGATTGAACCAGAAACTCACCGGTTACAGTCACACGTTTGTGTCGCTGCGCCACGACAGGCCTCCTGAAATAAAAGACAATGCTTATTCTAATTATATAAAATATTCATTACAAGGCAAGTGGAGTTAAGGTCTATCGTGGCGCAGAGGCACGCTTGTAAACGTGAGAGATGTAGGTTCGGTCTCCACGCAAGATAAAGAAATATTCAATATTTTCAATTCTTCGCTTTAATAAAAAGGCAAAGCAGAGCGTCCGCCAATCAACTCGCAATATCTCAAAAATTCGACAGAATGTATTACCTATTTTCATTTAAGTGAGAAATATTAATTGCTTTGTGGAGAAGTGATTTTCAAAAAATATAAACTATTTAAAAGGTACCTTAAATATTTAAAAATATTTTAGTTTGGCAAGAAGTGGGAAACGGAAGTACCTTAGTTACAAGGGTCCCAAGTTTTATCTGCCTACCCTGATATATGCGGGATACATCGTGAAGGTTAACAAAATGAAATCGTAACTTTCATACAGTCATACTTCCCAAATAGGCTACATCAGAGCCCGAATCCTTTCCAAAGGTTTCGCGCCACTTAATTCCTAAAAAGTATAGGTATTCGACAAACGATGCTCATTTATTTTGTCAGGGGTGAAACGGCAGATTACGTAAGTCCCAACAAGGTCGTAATTTATATATTGTCGTGAAGAATATAATTATGCTTTAATCTCTCGACGAGACGCTATTTTAGACGAAAACGAAATAAAAAAAAAGTTTCTTTCTTTTTTAATTTTAAAAAAGTAAAAATATTTAAAAAATAATAAATTTTCATGAGCTGGAAATGAGATGAAAGTTAATATGTAAATGCAGTTGAACCTATCGAGGCGTTTGGGACTTCGTCATCTTTGACAGTAATCGCTAAGGTTTCTGGTTCAATTCTCAATCAGAGAAACAATGTTTAATCATTAACGGCGTTAAGTTCCGCATTCAAGACACAATGTCTCGATCTCGGAAAGCATAATATATTGAAATTGGATTCGCTCTGTTAATCTGATTACATAAAATATGCCAGTGTGCTGCAAAAAAATTTAGATACCACCTACTGGACGGTTTTTAAAGAAAGTCTAATCTCAAATAAAGAGTGAATTAACACTTTGAAATCAATAAAAATATAATCACTTTAAAACTATAGACACTATATTCTATAGTGACCGTTAGTTTACAGCAAAAAATACTAATTGTTTATAGCGAGGCTGGCCGTTAGAGCCGGCTGTTTTCGGCTCGACGTGTTTTTCCCGTCGCGTCGTTCAAAATAATTCAGCAATTTTCGTATCGAATTGTCAAATTGATTGTTATGTTTTTTTCCGGTTTCTCTCTGTATTCCGCACATAGAGAGGAAGAGGGAATTTGGGAACGACTAGGGAACTTATTATGACACTCCGTTCCCATTAAAACACTTTCCGCTGAGTTCTGGAGGCATTGCGTCTTGAGTGGTGGGACTCAACGCGCCTAGCCTGCCTGTTATTTCTTTCGTATTTTTTTGCTGTTAAAAATCTGATGTTTTCGATTAATATTCAAATATATAATATATTTATATGTAGGCTACATAGTCCACTACAACGTAGTATAACTTTGTTCTTAAACAAAATGCTCTGAACTAAAAGCTTAAAAGCTTCCAGGACGAAAGTTTTGGGGGAAGACAAGGGTTGATAGACGTCAAGTGTTTAATGACTTCTAGAAATGTCCTTTTTCTATACTTTTATAGATAAAGTTAAGAAAATATTATACAATATGGAACTTACCTTGATGTAGTATGGAAATGAATAGAAAGTAAGTAAATAAGTATGATCGTAATTTTTTTATTCTCTTATCGTTTAGACCAAACGTTAATTAATTGCAACGTTTAAATCACATATTTACGAGACTAGATGTGTAAACACGACATATCCTACATTCGATTCAAACTTGAGAAAATAAAATATTTATTTTTTTAATTTCCTTGCTCTGGCAACGGGGTAGAGCGCGGCGTTAAGCACCAGAATTCAACGGATAGTGGCGAACAGAAGTATCTTAGTGAGATCTGTGTATTTTAATAATAGGTATCACCTAGTATTAAGGTTCTCTATGTCTACTCGATTTAACGGGATGTATGGCGGAAATTAAAAAAAATATAAGTTTGTAATATAGAGTAACATATGGATATTGTCATACAAACTAATGGGAAAGGCACGAGCTTGTGACTGTGACCGAAAGGTTGTGGGTCGATCCCCACTCGAGGAAATGTTTTTTTTATATTTTCACTTGAAATATTTAATGTTTTTACTTCTTCGCTCGGGGAAGACAAAGTGCGGCGTTGAGTTATGCCTCTCAACACAGCACAGCGTTGAGTTATGCCTCTCAACAACCTTTCGTACTTGTAACTAAAGGAAAGCTGGTAAAAATATAAAAGCTTAAGCGTGGAGAACGGAGTATGTTAACACTAATTTCACTCTGCCTTTCACGCTATACAGTTTGAAATTCAACGAATGAATCAAACGTTAAATAATTCAAGTCTAAACTTTTTTTTATAAAGTTTTCACGTTGTGTCCATCTGGAGTGTGGTCTGTAATTAATAGGTGAGAGAAAATTGAAATAAACGTTAAGTGCTTTTCAATTTCACTCGAGGATATTCTTTTTATTTGTAATATGGTAGGTTATTTAAAATGGTTTGATCTTGTTTAATATTTATTGCGAAAATACAAAACATACTTAAATAAAATATATTTATTTATACTTATTATTACTTATTTACTTAGCTTCACGCTGTATCCCGTACGAGGCAGGGTAGGCAGAGGGAACCCGGGAACCTAGTGTTAAGACACTCCGTTCCACTCCCGTTCCCCACTTTCCGCCGACTTTGAGGCATTGCGTGTTGAGTGGCGGAACTAAACGCCGCACTTTGCCTTATTACCAGAGCGAAGAAATGAAACATTAAATATTTAAATTGAAAATATTAAATAATTCATTTCCTCGACTGGGGATCGAACCCAGAACTTATTATTAGTAAGTATCTTAATTTGTAGAAAATGTTAAAGAAGCAAAAAAATCGTTTACAGCTATCGCGTAAAGGTATTCAATGCCATGTTTTATCTTACTGTCCGTTAGGTATGGCGTTTTGTGTTTTTTTAGCTTCACGAGGCAAAGCGCGGTGTTGAGTTCCGCCACTCTATTCAGAAAGAATTGGAAAGCAGCAAATGAGGTTTTAATGGGAACGAAGAAGTTTAACATTAGGTTTCCTGTTTTCCTTTGCCTACTCTGCTGTAAGCGGAAATAGAGCTATAGTCCACAATATATAATCAGAACACTTATCCTACAAAGTCAGAAGAAAGTCTATACCTATTTACGTCTGTGCAAGATTATAGAATGAGGGAAATCTAGGTCGTCGTAATGATGCCAATTCAAATGTATCGGAGTTCAAAGTGAGATTTCATCTCAGTAAAGTACTTTTTGATTTATCTAATTTATAATTTAGATTTGAGGCCTGTCGTGGCGCAGCGGCACAAGAGTGTGACTGTAACCGACAGGTTCTGGGTTCGATCCCCAGTCGAGGAAATGAAATATTTAATATTTTCAATTTAAATATTTAATGTTTCATTTCTTCGCTCTGGTAATAAGGCAAAGCGCGCCGTTGAGTTTCGCCACTCAACACGCAATGCCTCAAATTCGGCGGAAGTGAAACGGAGTGTCATAACACTAGGTTTCACTTTCGTTCCCTCTACCTACCCTGCCTAGTGCGGGATACAGCGTGAAGCTGAGAATAATTTAGATAGAAATTGAAATAGGAAAAATTAGGCTTATCACGCTTTTAATTTTTGTTCACGCTTTAACATGCGTAGCAAGGCAGGAACAGATAGTCTAGTGTTAGACACTTGTTTGCTTTGAGGCATTGCTTGTTGAGTGGCGGAACTCAACGAACAATTATCTTTTTATAAATTTACGCTGTATTCTACATATATAACGGTAAGGTAGAGGGTACCTGGAAACCTAGTGTCAAGAGACATTTTGTTCCCTTTAGTACACTATACGTATATAATAAATACGTAGATAATAATTATCCGTAATTAAGTGTTTCGTACGGCACGTAAAAATCTATAAGCCCGTCATATCTTTGACCGAACGATGGGACTTGTAACGCTTTCCTCTAAAATTAAAAACAAACACCAACAAGAATTTTCCAATTTGAACAAGTAGTTTCTAAGATTAGTATTTTCAAGTAAACATATTTTCACTTTCATAATCTTATTATAGAATTATTAAATATAATAGACTCCTCGCGAAGGCCTGTCGTGGCGCGGCGGCACAAATGTGTCACCGTAAACGAGTCCCACTCAAGGAAATGAAATATTTAATATTTTCATATTAAATATTTATAATTTTAATTTCTTCGCTCTGATTACAAAGCGCGGCGTTGAGTTTCGCCACTCAACATACAATGCCTCAAATTCAGCGGAAAGTGGGGAACGGAAGTGGAACGGAGTGTCATAACACTAGGTTCCCAAGTTCCCTCTACTTACCCTGCCATGTGTGGGATGCAGCGTGAAGTTGAGAGTTACCTTGCGGCTTTGTCCGCTTGTACTACATAATAATTAATTTATTAATGTTTGTTCATTAAATTAACAATTTTAAACAGTATTTATACCTATATGGAAAAGCAAAATTTTAGTTTCAATAAAACAGTTACTTGTCAAACTACATTTTTTAAAAAAGCTTTTATCTTTTTTATTTAAAAAGAAATATACCCTATTTGTCAAGAGAGGCTAGAAAGAAACATTAGTGAAAACTGCAACTAAATCAGTTAAGCCATTTCTGAGATAAGCGTAAACAAACACACAAACAAAAAAATTTAAACAAAAAAATTTAATTTGACCTTATTAACACTATCACCTTTCATTCTTATAGATATTCCATGTACAGACGTCGATACGTTACGATTTTATTACAAGTATAGATAAACTATTACCTATAACCAAGATGTCACCTCACGAGCACGTACCAACATGTAGATGGGTATCGATCTGCGCTCATTACTTAGCGAGTTGGACCTGATGAATGATTAAAGTGGATTTACTTAGTATCAACACGCGATTTTACTTTTAATATTATTACACTTTTTAGGATTCTGATATTTTAGAATCATTTTATTGTTCGTTTGTTTGTAAGTCTGTAGGTTTATCCGTCTATCAAGTCCATTTAATTGGAGATCGTGTAGAAATACCAAGCTGAAGTTGGAATACACAGAAAAATATAGTTATAAAACAATGCGATCAACATTTTTGATAATTGTTTTTGTTGCATTTTGTATAAAATGCTGGGTAGTAAAAACTTATTTTTTAATTAGTAAGAAAAGATCATAAACTAATTCCACTTAATTTTAAAGAGACCACTTTACTAGAAAATTAATTAAATACAGACAGACGTACTAAATTTAAAAATGGACAAAAAAATCTCTGTAAGGAAAAAATTGGAACTAACTAAATTAGAATTAAATCGACAACGTTGGTTCATGATGGCGATCCAAGACCAGGCCATTGAAACAAAAAAAAAATATATATATAATTAAAATTTAATTCTAATTTTTTTTGTAGATGATGCAATAGAGCTTCTGGAACTATTCAACAAATAACCAGTGTATATCACTCTCCCAGACTGATTATAAGCACTTCATGGTCAAGTTGCACATATTATCCACCAGAAATCAGCACTAAACTACTAAGGGGCTGGCCATTAATCACGTAAGGTTTGAAATGGGAGGAGGGGGTTTAGGCGAAGATCACAAAATATCACAAGATAGTACAGTAAGATATCACGTGCAGTAAGATATCACGTGTACATATAAGTATGTAATTAATAAGTTTAAACCTCACCACGTATCGCCAAGGGGGGAAGGGGGGTTATAAAATGCTACAAAAACATCACGTGATTAATGGACGTTTCCAAACTTAGTTTAGCACCATCAGTACCATATTACAAGCATACTACAAATTCTTGACTGGAAAATAAAATATACAAATTATATTTTTAATAGAGCATATATTAACTGACATAACTGTATCAACAATAATAGACTGGATACCACATTCGTAGATAAAGTAGATAAGCCGCACAAATTATAGATATTACAATACCTAATTCTCATAATCTGCAAAAGCCTTTTAAGAAAATCTTTCCAACTATGATGAGCTAAAAGAAAAATAAATCTTTAGAATGTGGAAATTGAAGAAGGTACCATAGACACAAGTAGTTCCAGTACTTATGTTTACGGCATGTATTTGTATTTCCATTACCAAAAACCTTCACCAGTCACTTAATACATTAGGTCTGTCCTAGTGTACGTATGCCCCTCTAAAATAAGCAGCATTTACAAATACTAGCTTCACGCTGTATCCCGCACAGGGCAAGGAAGGCAGAGGAAACTTGGGAACCTAATGTTAAGACACCGCGTTCAACTTCCATTCCCCAATTCCGCCGAATTTGAGACACTGAGTGGCGGAACTCAGCGCCGCGTTTTGCCATTTTACCAGAGCGAAGAAATGAAAACATTAAATATTTAAATTGAAAACATTAAATATCACGAATTCGGGTGAGATCGATCAAGGAATCGACCAAGTACAAATCAGATTCGTTCACAAAATATTTAATATTAATTACATGTTTGTAGGTCAACGAGAAGTACCACTTGCAGAAGTTTACAAACTTAAGTGGGCGGACGTATGCATTGATTTTGTATGAAATAAACTTCAAATATAAGTTGGCAATATTTTTTTTAATGAAATATTCAGTAATGTCAAATTGCTCTGTAACTTCATAGCACCTATAGTTCACACGGCGCATATACGCTCGTACCTTTTGACTACGGTGATTTAGAAGCTTGATATTTTTGTACTCTTAGAGACTGTAGACATGTCCTTGATCACGACGCAATCACGAGAGAAATGATTTCAACAAACGATTTTCCCTTTTAATTTCGGAATCCTCAAAAGCTTATATTGATAGTTACATTATATATGTTGTTCAAATTTATAAACATTTTTTAAAAAATATATAAATATTACGTGAGTAACCTTCATTTCAGCTCAGTTTATTGTGTAATTACAAAACTTGTGGATTCTCATGCTGAATTGATGTGTTAAATTGCGTGTCGTGGCGCAGCGGCACAGGCGTGTGACTGTAACCGACAGGTTGTGGGTTCGATCCTCAGTCGAGGAAATGAAATATTTAATATTTTCAATTTAAATATTTAATGGTTTCATTTCTTCGCCCTGGTATAAGATAAAACGTGGCGTTGACACCCGCCACTCAACTCGCCAACACGCAATCGCCACGTCTCAAATTCGGCGAAACGTGGGGAACAGAAGTGGAACGGAGTGTCTTAACACTATGTTCCCTCTGCCTACCCTGCCATTTGCGGGATACAGCGTGAAGCTGAGTTAGTGAGTGAGTGAAATGGTGAAAATCTTTGTCTCAATATCAGAGCGAAGTAAAAAATATGTTCAATTTATCGTATCTTCGAATGGGTTTTATATAATAAACGTTCACATAATGAATATTTAGAAAAAAATCTACATAACCATAAATACGTAGGGAAAAAATACAAAAAAAATCAGCACACAAAAGATAATATTCATCGACCTTGGACGTTTTCTAAGCTGCAATGAATCGATGTCACTCCAACATTTTTTATACCCCATTTTATTTGTAGATCTTGCTGAAAATAAAGCCCGATTGAATCTGAGCTTCGCTTAAGATCAAATTAAATAAAGCTTTCTTCAAGAGTTGCAATATGGGGTGATTGGTCACATCCGTTGAAAGTTTACTTTTTGTGTAAAAACAATACAGCTTTTCACGTTTTCCTTAAAATCTTAATTAGCAAGGGGCGCCTAATTTTAAAGTTTTCTTGTGGAAACGGAGTGTCTTAACACTAACTTTCCAGGAATCCCGTATTTGCCCAGCTATATGAACAATATATCATGAAAGTAAAAACAAAAACATTACAAAGAGTACAAATTACAATTATTGATAAGAATACAAGTACGTATTAATAAACTAAAATCTTTATTTGAAAAAACCTCAATATTGAAAAGAGCTAACTAACTTTAGAGTTTATTGTCGTCTGTCCTCTGTCATTTTGAATTTGAATTACAAGTAGGTGAGAAACGTTATAATTTAACACTTTGCCTCGTTCTAGAGCTCGCTCTAAGAAACTATTAATGGTCGAAGTCTTGTGAGGAACAGTTGCTTGCTTTTATCCCTGGGTTCATTGTTGTCCATATATATTTTTTAAAAATTTCCAATACGGAGACGATGTCGCAGACCGAAGCCTAGTTTTGATATTAAGCAAATCATCATTGCAATGCAAACATGCAAACTTTCATCCGAAGCTTTTTACATGATGAATGAGCTTTCTACGATATTGTTGTATTAATGTATGCGAAATAATGAAAAAAATGTCAACTTCGAACACGCTGTATCATCATATCCAAATACAGGGTGTTATGAAAGGAGTCCATTAACTTTTTGTGTACGCCATTAAGTCCAAATGTTTTCCGCGGCCCGTAATTATTCTATTTATGCTTTTTTATTATGCTAATGTTGTAAAGCTACATAATTATGATTTTTAAAGCTTTTTTATGGAATTTAAGGATCTGGAATTTAATAAAGGAGACTATATTTTAAATTTTCTTTAAACTATGCTCCATTTTAAATATCTTAAATTGAAACGCATCGTGGTGCAGACAGAAGCGTGAGACTGTTAACTGATAGGTTGTGGATTCGACAAAAATGCGGTGTAGGTGTAAGCCAATCAATAAAAATTACCCAAATTTAATAGAATGAGGGGTGTGTCTTAAAAGGTGTAAAGCAAAAAAATAATAATAAATTGATTGGCTTAAGAAGCTTTAGCCGTGTGATTCCGGCTTAGAATAGAATCACCCTGGTACTGATGGTGTCGTAAGAGGCGACTAAAGTACGTGTGGGAGAGTCACGCTATCAGCAATGGCAAGACGCATGGGCAGACTCGACCGGATTGTTACCACGTCCGGCATTTAAAACCGGTGTTAAGTAGTGGCTTTGGCCACTGCGTTTCGCATTGGGTAATGTCTGACCCCGGTGCCCATCCATCTTAAAGGGGAACGGAAGTGGAACGGAGTGTCTTAACACTAGGTTCCCGGGTTCCCTCTGTCTACCCTGCCTCGTGCGGGATACAGCGTGTAGCTAAAAAAAATATACATAGGTACGCTAAAAACAATAAAATTAATGTCTGTCTTGGCCAGATGCACAAGCGAGTGACTGTTAAGGCCATAGGTTATGCGTTTAACTCCCACTCGAGGAAATTAAATATTTTCAATTTAAATATTTCATATCCTCTACTAGAGGACTACTCACTAAGTGAGTAACAAGGCAAAGCGCGGCGTTGATTTTCGCTACTCAACACACAATGCCTCAAATTCGGCGGAACGGAATGGAGTGTCTTAAAACGAGGTTCCCAAGTTTCCTTCTGCCTACTCTCCCACGTGCGGGATGCAGCGTGAAGCTGAAAACCAAAAAAAGAAAAAATAAATATAGAAAATTAAATACTGTAATGTAAAAAAAATACCGTGTAACATTGTTAAAAGGCAAAATGATTAAGTAAGAAGGTGGCGTGATAATCCCGTATACTCACACGTGAATAATAAATAACTTATACCAACCGAAGCTTCTTAGTTTTATGTTTAGAATTGATAACACAACATTATTTTTAATATCAATATTTATAACAATATATATATACATACACACACAGCTTCACGCTGTATCCCGCACGAGGCAGGGTAGACAGAAGGAACCCGGGAACCTAATGTTAAGACTTCACTTCCATTCCCCATTTTCGCCGAATTTGAGGCATTGCGTGTTCAGTGGCGGAACTCAACGCCGCGCTTTGCCTTATTACCAGAACGAATAAATTACTCCTCGATTAGGATATAAATCTGTAAACATCACGTTGTCCAGAGGCCTGTCGTGGCACAGCGGCACAAGCGTGTGACTGTAATCGACAGGTTATGGGTACGATCCCCACTCGAGGAAATGAAATATTCAATATTTTCAGTTTAAATATTTAATGTTGTCATTTCTTCGCTCTGGTACAAGAAAAAACGCTGCGTTGAATTCCGCCACTCTGATTACACGCAATCAAATTAGGCGGAAAGTGGGCAACGGATGTGGAACAGAGTGTCTTAACACTAGGTTCCCAAGTTCCCTCTGCCTACCCGGACTCTGTCATGTGCCGGATACAGCGTGAAGTTGAGTGAGAGTACTATCACGTTTAAAATCAGACACTTCTGCTTCACCACGGCCTCATACTCTATGATCTTCAAAACAAAGGCTTGAGGAACGAAAATTAACATATTTCTATAATCTTTTAGGATCTATCATATATTACGATTCATCGTGCGTGTTTTGTGTGGGCTTAACAGGAGATCTTTTCTTTGATGTATATAAGTACTATTTATTTATATATTTGGAATTAAATATTATATATTCCATCGTTCGTTGTTGGTCATTGTTGCGCAGTGGTACATCCGACTGTTAGCGCAGCGGTTGTGCATTGTGATTTCGACTAGGGAAATTAATTATTTTATTTTTCCTTGTCCTGGTGACTAGACAAAGCGCGGTGATAAATTTCTCCACTCATTATGTGATGATTTGGAAATTCGGTGGACAGTAAAACATCTCAACGTAACCTAATAATGGGCCCTAATCGTTGAAGGCAAAAGTCAACCCAGTGAGCTTATCAACATTGGAGGTCTTTCGTGGCCTATTAATATTTTATCCTCTTGCTCTGGTATAAGGCAAAGCGCGCGATGACTTCTGCCATTTAACACACAATGCGTTGATTGCAATTGCAAATTGCCATTCAGTGAAAAGCGAGGAACATAACGGAGTGTCGTACCACTAGGTTCCCAAGTGCCCTCTGCCTATCCTGCTATGTACAGGTTAGGCATAGGGAACTTGGGAACCTGAGAGAGAGAGTGAGTGAAAGAATAATCATTTCACGATCCTGAGTTGACATCGAACTCAGAACCGTACCCAAAATCTCCTTTTAGAATCTCCTAAACGCCCCTGCACCATGATAGCCTCAAAACTCGAAAACCTTATAACAAAACTATTTTAACTTAAGCGTCTTTCTTCAAAAAAGTTCTTATTCAGAGGAAAGCTATAAAATTGTACTAATCAATGTCAATTTTAACTAACTTACTAACGGAGAGTTCGTTCACTCCACTTTACTACAAATAACACTCTTACATCCTTTTATATTACATCCATTAAATATTGGAATTTTAAATAATGTACCGTTGTATTTGAGGTATTGCATGAGTGGCGGAACTCAACGCCCCGGTTTGTCTTGTTACCAAAGCAATGAAGCATTTCAGAACGCTTGAACGGCTTCCAAGAGGCGCGGGTTCAAATCCTACTTCATTTAAAGGTTTTTAAATGTAGTATTTTTCTTTTCTTAGTGTGGAATAACACTTTAAAAATAGTTAAAATATGTAATATTACATTTCCTCGACCGGGGTTCGAACCCATTATCTGTCACAAGTCGCACTTATATGTCCTGCTACCACAAGCTTCAATATCTAAAATGATTTATCACATATAAAGTACACCTTAAATAAGTGATATGTATGGATGGATGTAACCCATTGCTTCATTACCCCGTGACAAATGATCGTTACTCTAATACGCTGCCATATATTATTACTGGAAAAGGGGCACTGTCACCGAGGTGTCGATTCATCAATAATACAAATGGCTTGTATTTTATATGTTTTAAAGCTTGAATTATGATATTTTGGTTAGCATTTATTGTAATATTTACTAACTTTTAAAATTATTAAGTAAATTATAATTTAATAGCGACCCGTCCGCGACTTTGCCCGCTTGAATTGCACTATCTTATTTACTCATCTCAATTACTTTTTTTTTTCTTCTGCTTCACGCAGTATCCTGTACGTGGCAGCGTAGGTAAAGGGAACCCGGGAACCTAGTGTTAAGACACTCCGTCCACTTTCCGCCGAACTTACTTTCTTGTTTTAATAACATTATTACTTTTAAGACAATATTTATCTATAGAAAACTAAAATTTTTGTATCAATTTTATCGAATTAAATATTTTAAAAGGTCGTTAACATGTAAAGCCTTAAAAAGCCTTTGCTCGGTTATTTATTATTATTTATTACGTTAGACATTCTTCATGGTGTTTGCCAGTTATTGTTGATATATAGTTGTTCATGTCAACATTCATCATTATTGGGCCCGACTGTGAAAAATGGGATTGAAACCAACGAATTTGAAATATTATATTGGGAAAAATGTTCAGTTTTGTTACATACGAGTATATATGCCTACTCTTATTAGGATAGCAAGCGTGGCGCAGTAGCACAAGGGTGTGACTGTAATCGCGGCAGGTCGTAAATTCGATCCCCATTCGAGGAAATAAAATAATTTTACAGTTTAAAATTAAATAGTTTATGTTCATTTCTTTGTTCTGGTAATAAGGTGAAGCGCGGCGATAAGTTCCGCCACTCAATACACGTTGCCTCAAATTCGGCGAAAAGTGGGGAAAGGAACGGAACATCTTAACATTAGGTTCCCAAGTTCCCTTTGTCTACTCCGCTAATCAACTTCACACTGTATCCCGCACGAGGCAGGGTAGGCAGAGGGAACCCGGGAACATAGTGTTAAGACACTCCGTTCCACTTCCGTTCCCCACTTTTCGGAGTGGCGGAACTCAACGCCGCAGACATACAGATGCACAAATACAGATGCAGGTATAGGTCTTACAAAAAGTACATATTTAAGAGGTTTTAGAGAAGTGTTTTTTTAAATAAAACTAATTTACATATTGAGCGTTGCGTTTCAATACATTTTTTAAAAAGTGGCATTTCCTAGGAAAATATCAATGATTTTAATTAAATTGGTGACATGCTCGTACATAATATTAGTACTAGAAATAGGCTTAAACAATGGAACAAAGAGTAGGTTTTCCCAATAGACACCCTCCGAGTTTGTTCTAAAACACAATTTAAAAAAGGTGTAGAAATTGTTCAACATGTTGAATTTTCACAAACATATTTATTTATTTTATAAGGAAGACATATAGTTTAACAAATACTTCGAAAATGAGTGTAATTTACATGTAATTTACATTCATTAATCAATGAAGGCCTGTCG
The DNA here is from genome assembly GCA_019049475.1 of Eueides isabella. Classification (NCBI taxonomy): domain Eukaryota; kingdom Metazoa; phylum Arthropoda; class Insecta; order Lepidoptera; family Nymphalidae; genus Eueides; species Eueides isabella. Next base: position 1,705,956 of record CM032394.1, on the reverse strand, counting down.
TGGCGCAGCGGCACAAGAGTGTGACTGTAACCGACAGGTTCTGGGTTCGATCCCCAGTCGAGGAAATGAAATATTTAATATTTTCAATTTAAATATTTAATGTTTTCATTTCTTCGCTCTGGTAACAAGGCAAAGCGCGGCGTTGAGTTCCGCCACTCAATACGCAATTGCCTCAAATTCGGTGGAAAGTGAGAAACGGAAGTGGAACGGAGTGTCATAACACTAGGTTTCACTTCCGTTCCCTCTGCCTACCCTGCCTAGTGCGGGATACAGCGTGAAGCTGAAAAAAAAAAATAACCAGTGAAGTCTTTACATAATATAGTACAAAAAGAGCTAGACGTGCAATCTATTCAAACAGAAATCCAAACAAAAACAAAAGTATAATCCTAAATATACGCGATCAAACCAGTCTAAGAATTACGATTAATTTATATATGTATATTATGTTTCATCTTACAATTTTAAATAAAAATTATACAACAAACTCTACCAAATTTAGATACTATTAATCGTTAAAGAGTTCCCTTACGTTCCCTTTAAAGGAAAGGTGAATAATCTAATAACTAACAATCATAACCAAGCAGGAATCGAATCGATAACCATTATATTTGCAAACAAACTCTGTCCTACTGCGTTATAATACGAGTACATATATGTACATACTCGCATAAGCTACAAAATCATCATCATCATGTAGGCAGCAATTTTACACTCTACGTGGCTCTTTGACAAGCGTTAAAATTAAAGCCACCCGGAATAGCAAAATGGTCCGCTTTTGTCATAGTTGATATATTTTTAACTAGGTTTAGATTATTAAATATGTGGCTTGCGACATTCCTGACATTATATCTTACTAAATTTAAATTAAAAAATTTGGAACGTAGCAGGATTTGAACCCAAGCCGTTTGGAATCCGGCCAAGCGCTCTGACAAACTAAGCCATACGTTCTTATCAAGTTACGTTGAAATTCTTATACGCTTGTTACAATTTACTGATGTTGTTAGCATCTACAATATACCTTAACGTTAGGTTCCGTATACCTGGCTACATGGGAATAAATAATTACTTTTGTCCAACTTCATTATAAATAACGTTATAATTGCAAAAAAAGTTACTGTTTTCTGCTTTAATAAAGGTAATTTAACCGTGATGTCGACAAAGATTAAAGGTCACTGACTGATGACGGCAAAGGACAAAAATGTCATTAGAATAAAAAAAAAAAAACATTTCTTCAAACATAATGTATACCTTATCAAGTTCTAGATATCACGCGACTATAATAGTTGCGTTGCCCTTAAATAGTAAATACATTAATGTCTGAAGTAGGTGATAATAAATAAATTTATTTAATGCATCTCATTTAGAACAGATCAATTGTTACTCATGTGAACAAATTATTAGATTATTAGACCTGTTGCAGTGCTGAGACAAAAACGCGAAAAAAAAAGAAAAGACTCGAGGATATGAAATATTTAATAATTTTACATTAAAATATTTAATATTTTCATTTCTTTACTCTAGTAAAGGCAAAGCGCGGCGTTGAATCCCGCCACTCAATACGCAATGCCTCAAATTCGGCGGAAAGTGGGGATCGGAAGTGGAACGGTGTATTTTAACACCATGTTCCCAAGTTCTCTCTGCCTTACCTGCCATGTGCTGAATAATAAGGATACTGCGTGAAGCTGAGTAAATAAATAATTGTCAAGCTCTGTAATAATTTTTATATTTATATTGTGCCAGAACGAAGAAATGAAAACATTAAGTAGGTATTTAATATTTTTACTATGTTTTTAAAGTGTTATTCCACACTTAGAACAGAAAATACTAAACTTAAATTTAAAAAGCGTATAAAAATTTTGAACGAAGCAGGATTTGAACCCGCGCCTCTGGAAAACCGTTCCAGCGCTCTGACCAACTATGCCATTTGTTCGTTGGTCAGAGCGCTGGAACGGTTTTCCAGAGGCGCGGGTTCAAATCATGCTTCGTTCAAAATTCTTATACGTATTTATTAAGTATTTAAATTGAAAATATTAAATATTTCATTTCATCGAGTGGGAATCGAACCCACAACCTCGCGGTTACAGTCACACACTCGTGCCGCTGCGCCACGACAGCCTTTAGTATGATTATATTGATATTTATTTATTAATTTGAATTACTTTTGTGTTTTAGTAACTTTGAAGATAATATCTATGTATTGAAAACAAAATTTTCAGCGAATTGAATTACTTTATTTGATATAAAACAAGAACAGTTTATATTAATATAATCATTTCATTTGTTTTCATTCAAATAAAACATACACAAAATGTTAAGGGAAGTTTGCTAAAATACAAAAGTGAATAATGAATTAAAACTGGTAAGCTGTTTCTGATATTAGCGTAAAAAAAACGCACATACATATGGATAAACGAACAATCAAACACTAAAATAAAATAAAATCACTGCGATCAGTTACAATTTTATTATAAGTACATTGTATATTGTAGATATGTATCAACAATTGTTCTCAAAGAGATCCCAAGTGGCTCTCAATGTAGCCTATTTTCTATTCTACAAATTCTTGAAATGGTGATAAGCTTTCAAAGAAAGCTTTTACTGTCGTTTTTTTATGTAAAAAATTGTATGGTAAATTTATGTTCAATTTTTTTTTTTTCAGCTTCACGCTGTATGGAAATGTAGTGTTAAGACACTCCGTCCCACTTTCTGCCAAATTTGAGACACGGCATGTTTAGTGGCGGAACACAACGCCGCGTCCTATACTATGTATGTAAATATTTTTTTTTTATCTTCACGCTGTATCCCACACGAAGCGGGGTAGGCAGAGGGAACCCGGGAATCTAGTGTTAAGACACTCCGTTCCATTTCCGTTTCCCACTTTCCGCCGAATTTGAGGCATTGCGTGTTTCAATAATTTAATCATAGTAAATAAATAATTTATTTAAAAAATCGATATTGTCAGTCTAAAATATTTGGTTTTTCATTGATTGTCGTGGCGCATAGGCGGATACATATATAGCGGTTTACTATAATCATAAAGGTAGTGGGATTGATTACCATTTGAGGGGGTTTTGTATTCATTTTATTTTAATTTCTTAGCTGCAGTGGTGGAACTAAACGCCAAGTAATCTTAGGTTTGTAAAGATTTTTTTATGAAAAATAATAAATTAGAACGAAATATATGCAAAGTATTCTATTATATTAGGTATAATATTTATTAATGAAACGGAGTGTCTTAACACTAGGTTCCCGGGTTCCCTCTGCCTACCCTGCCTCGTGCGGGATACAGCGTGAAGCTAAAAAATATATATATTTAAGTAGGTATATATTTTTTTTCAAGTTATAATATGTGTTAAGCATATAATATTAACCAATACAATCCACAGTAAATATATATACTTGAATTTCTATACTACCACTTTTTAAAGAAACAATACCAGGTAAAGAAATTCATACAAAACAGCCAGCATTATACAATGCTTTCAAAATAATCGCCCCCGCTACTGAGATGTGATGCTCTCTAAAAAGATAATGAGAACATTATATAGGTTATAAATAATTATATTTTTTTTATGGCTTTGCCTTGTGCGGGATACAGCATCCCGCACAAGGCAGGGTAGGGAACCCGGGAACCTAATGTTAAGACACTCTGTTCCACTTCCGTTTCCTACTTTCCGCCGAATTTGAGGCATTGCGTGTTGAGTGGCGGTACTCAACGCCGCGCTTTGTTTTAAATAATTATTAAACACTTATTGATACTTTTCAATGGTCTTTATAGTATACTAGGTTTTATTTACACTATCCTCTAAAATGGGAATGACTTTTAAGAAATTTTGACTCTCGACTTATATATTAGAGTTTTTCGTTACATTAAAAGCTTAAAGTGACTTAGCATAGCCTATAGCTTTCTTCGACCCGTGGACATCCAACATAATTATATTGTTTCAATTGGACCCAGTAGTTTTTGAAATGCTCAAACTAACAAGCTCTTCCGCTTTATCTTTATAGTATATAGTTTCTACTATTTCCGGCGGCTTCCTGTTTAAATATAATTTCTAATCACAAATACTTTCTTGTTCTAATAATATTATCACTTTTAAGACAATATTTCTACATTGAAACTTGAATTTTGGCAATTTTGCCGTACTTAATATTTTAAATTGACGTATTCCTATTAAACTTAAATTTAAAGCGCTCTGCTAAGCCATTCGAACGAATGGCTTAGTTGGTCAGAGCGCTGGAACGGTTTTCCAGAGGCGCGGGTTCAAATCCTGCTTCGTTCAAAATTTTTATAAATTTAAGTTAAGTATTGTCTGTCCTAAATGTGAAATAACACTTTAAAACATAGTAAAAAAAAATGACGTATTCCTTTTATTTAATAACCGATTTAAATAAAACAAACTCTAAATGCTGAGGGAAAGTTGCTAAAATACATATAATAGTGGAAACTGCATTTAAATCTAGTAAGTCATTTCTGAAATTAGCGCATACTAACAGACGAACAGATGAACTTTAAAAAATCCTACTTTATGCAACATTATATCAATAAACGTATAATTTTTTTAATGTATCCTTTTTAATGTATGTATATACAGTAACCGGTAACTGATTTTTTATAAGTATAGATTAAAATATGAAAATATATTATATAGCTATATAGATACTAAAAAGCTTTAAAGCTCAGGCAACAGTATTTTTTGGCTTCACGATGTATCCCGTACTGACAAGACAGATTACGGAAAATCGGTCAGTTACTTTTATAGCGTTTCGTTCCCATTAGGATACTCTTGCTGCTTACTTTTCAGCGAATCGCAGACGCATTGCGTGTTAAGTAGCGGAATTTAACGCCAGTCTTTAGCTTGCTGCCAATGCGAGGAAAATGAAAATATAAATATATGGAAATAAGGCAAAGCGTGGCATTATACTGCCAGTCAACACGCAATGCCTCAAATATGACGAAAAGTGGGGAACGGAGCGGAGTGTCTTCACACAAGTTTCCGAAGTTCCCTCTGCCATGTACGGGATATAGCGTCAAGCTGAGAATAATTAGAATGTTTGTAAAAGTTATAAAAATAATATTAATTTAAATATAAAGCTATAAAATCCAAAGATAATGTTATAGTTTTAAGATTAGGTAAAATATTAGAAAAATAAATATTCACTCGCTGATATTCTTTGTTTTAATATATAGAGGTAAAACGCGGCGTTGAGATCCGCCACTCAACACTCGCTGTCTTAAAAATATTGTGTACATTTGTATTTTTTATACCTGAATTTTCTATTTTGCTTCAGCACTTTTTAATTTTTAGGATACCGTTTGAAAGTTAAATAGAAAAAAGCACAGCTAAAAAATTCAATTTCATTTTATAAAGTCTAGTTCGCAAATATCACGTTTCATATACAAAAAAAAAACTAACTAACTGACTACACGTACGTTTTATTTTGTAAATAATTAATTTATTTAAAAAAAATATATTTTTCGGAACATTCAACAGTGCTCCGAGAATCTAACGAAGGAATACGTTATTCTTTGTAAAAAACTAAAAACAATATGTTTTACAGAATTCCTTACCTCTATTTTTTCAGCTTCACGTTTTCTTTATATAGCAGGGTAGGCACAAGGAACCTTAGAACCTAATTTAGAGAACTATTATAGAACTTTCTTTTGTACCAACCATTAAGATACTTCCGTTTCTCACATTGTGCCAAAATCTGGAGGCATTGCGTTTGATTGGCGGAACTGAAAGCCACGCTTTGCATCGTTACCAGAAGGAAAAGATGAAATTTTAAATATTTTATTTCTTTAAGTGGGAATTGAACCGATGAATGGTCACGTGTTTGTATTGAATCGGTTACATTTAGTACTATACATTTTCAAAAACCTGCCATTTTCAACACTGCTGTAGTCTGTAGTCAGAAGTAGACTGAAGTGGCATTCGTCTGTCAGTTGGCAAAATGGTTATATTGAATCATTAAAAAATTTTAGTATGCATGCACACTACATTATATTCTTGCAAATGACTTGGCTAATTGCATTTTTTTTTTATGGAAAGGACAAAGTAAAAGAGCGCATGGATCATTTGGTGATCACGGTCGCCCATGGTCCTGTGTAACACCAGAGGAGCTACTAGTGCGTTGCCCGCTTCTAACGTGGAGATAGATGAACGCGTTTTTTGAAAGTAAACATGTACAACAGAAACACTGCCGTAGGTATGCCATTCTACAGATTTAATTTTATTTTAGCCGTGTGATTTCGGCTTAGAATGGGATCACCCTGGTACTGATAGTGTCGTAAGAGGCGACTAAAGTACGCGTGGGAGAGTCGTACGCTGTCAGCAATGGCAACACGTATGGGCAGCTTCGATGGGATTATTACCACCCCCGGCATTTAAAACCGGCGTTAAGTAGTGGCTTTGGCCAGTGCGTTTTGCATTAGGTAATGCCGGGCCCCGGTGCCCGTCCACCATAAAGGCCGGCAACGCCTGTACCTCCTTTGGAGTAATACGGGGCCGTGGGTGACGGTGATCACTTACCACCAGGTGACCCGTACGCTCGTTTGCCGTCTTGTCCATAAAAAAAAAGATATGTGCCGCATGGAAAAATTTTATTACGGAACCGTACCTTAGTAGAGTATGTAGAGTATGTGTGTGGTGAGAAAATTCAATAATATAGGCCAATAATTCTCCAGAACATCCACAATGATAAATACGATAGAGAAGTCAAGTACACAAAGTTACACAAAGTACACAAAGTAAAAATTTGAAACTACTTACAGATTATTGATTCTCTAATGTTTCTAACGGGTTTTTATTTGCAGTTCAGAGAAGATGGCCACTGATGTGGTAGGTTTGAGACTTCAATCATTGAATACAATTAAAGTGGATGGCCTACCCTACTATTTAAGGGGTACACTGGAAGTATTTACATTAAAGCAAATTTAATCTACTTTATAAACTATTATCATTTTGAACTATTTGATTATTGTTATTGTTGTTCCAAAGAATTTGATTACTTGATGTTTTAAGCGAATTTCGTAGTATTCGTAGCACCCAAATTGTTTTATTCAGACATCTGTCTTTTATAGTGTCACTTTCATTTCCGCGACTGACTAAAGAGACAAGGGTAGCCGTGAGGGTTGTAACTCATTCTTCTATGTAATTTTATCATGAAAGAATAGAATTTTATTTGTCGATACATAGAAAAAGATATATTCAATCATTTCGAAAGTAGGGAACGGAAGTTTCTTAATGGGAACAGACTAACACGGGATACAGCGTGAACCTGAAGGAAATGATAATAGAATAATATACCTTATTATTTATATAGGCTGCCTACAAGAGATGTTCAGAATAATTGAAAATGTATTCAAGAATCAGTAATACCGCTGAGATCGCAATCTACAATCAACGGTAGAGGTAACTAACTAATTCAAGTAAATCTTTCAGAGAGTTATTTCACACTCAGAAAAGATATTTTTTTAGAAAACGAGAAAACATACTGCTACGTTAAAAATATCATCATTTTTTTCAGCTTCATGCTGTATCCTGCACATGCCAGGGTAAGCAAAGGCAACTTATAAACCTAGTGTTAAGACACTACATTCCGTTCCCCAGTTTCAGAATTTGAGGCATTATATGTTGAGTGGTGAAACGCCATGCTTTGCCTTGTTGCCAGAGTGAAGGAATGAAAACATTTCATTTCTTCTTTCATGAGACATTTCATAAATATTTCATTTCCTGTCGCAATCACATACACACCATTGTGTCCCTGCGCCATGACTGGCATCAAATTGTTATACGTTTTCTAAAATAATCAAGTATTCATCGATTTCCTTCCCCTTTAGTAAGTCTATAGAAACAACAAAACAGAGCGCCAAAAATTTACTTTTCACAAAATATTTTTTTTTTTCACCTTCACGCTGTATCCCGCACTAGGCAGGGTAGGCAGAGGGAACGAAAGTGAAACCTAGTGTTATGATACTCCGTTACACTTCCGTTCCCCACTTTCCGCCGAATTTGAGGCATTGCGTGTTGAGTGGCGGAACTCAACGCCGCGCTTTTGCCTTATTACCAGAGCGAAGAAATGAAACATTAAATATTTAAATTGAAAATATTAAATATTTCATTTCCTCGACTGGGGATCGAACCCAGAACCTGTCGGTTACAGTCACACTCTTGTGCCGCTGCGCCACGACAGGCCTCACAAAATAATCCCCGTTAATTACCTTTATTTATTTAATTAAGAGAATCAACGCGTGTAACGTTTAATTAGTAGAATGTCAAAACTCAAGTGAAATTGTTGAAGATACCGTAGACTTATTATTAAGTAAATAAATAAAATTGGCCTGCCGTGACGCAGGGTCACAAGCGTGTGACTATAAACTATGTAACTAGGGTTCCATCTATACTCGAGCGAATAAAATATTTCATATTTTCATTTCCTAGCTCTAGTAACGAGGCAGAGCGCTGCGTTGAGTTCCGCCACTCGACAGGTAATGAGTCAAAATTGGCGAAAAGTATCCTTTTGGGAACGGAGTGTCTTAACATTAGATTCTTGAGGTCTTTCGGCCTACTTTGCTACGTAAGAGATACAGCTACAAGTAGATAAAACCTAATACAGCAGTTTTTTAGTGTATGATTGTAAACACTGTCATGGGGACAGGTTCTACTCAATAAAATGAATCACTAACAAGACAAAATACGGCGTTGAGTTTCACCACTACAGTAAGTCGGGGGTAAAAATTGTTAAAAAGGAACCTAAATAAACAAAAATAATAATTTCCAAAAAACGATGTTTTAGTCGAAACAACATTAAACGTAACAGCCTCTGTAATTAGTCGTTAACACCATGACTGCAGTCCTCAGTCCTTTATATAAGATGGTTAATTACGAAAACACCATAATTGAGAATAGGGGTACAAGCGAGTGAGTGCAAACGCTACAAATTCGATTCTCTTTCCCTCTGGCAACCAGGAGAAGCTCGGCATTGGGTTTTGCTTCCGAAGTACTCTAGTGGGAACAGAGTATCTTAATACTCTACCCTGCTAAATGCAGGATACAGCGTGAAGCTAAAAAAATAAACTGTATACTATATTAACACACTATTTCGATGTAATCCAGTCTAACTGCTTAAGTTACCTCGCGCACTTACAATGGATCATGTTTCATATAGAATTCCTAATTAGTTGAGCTCCGCCACTCAACACGCAATGCTTCAATTTCGACTGAAAGTGGGGAACGAAGATGGAGCAGACTGAATTATAATTATAATCACGCCGAATAAAACAAAATATAAGTTAAACATCTTTTTATTAACAACCTTTTTTTCTTTTTTCATCCCGTGAAACAATTTCACAAATTAAATACTTTCATTTGATATCCATATTAGGTGAGCTGTACGAACATTTGTAATCCGCCATTTTGTAGCAGCGGCCATTTTGGATTAAGAACAGCATTAATTAAATATGAATTATTTATTAGATTTTATTAGTTATAAGAACAAAAGTCATCTAAATCTCAGCTCAATCGGTAGATCAAATAAAAGCTTGTAAAATAAATAAAGTATGATAAAATAATTTATTAGAAAACCGGATAATGATCTTGCTTTTTTTTTTCAATTTAATCTTTATTTGTATCGCTTTACAGACGTTTCTTGAATTCCGAAAATGAACACTGCATTTTGTTAAACTAGAACATGGCGATATGAATAATTTATCAAAAAATAATGTACCAAATGTTAAGGTCTAGTTGTTAAGGTAAGTCTTTTCCAACTTTTCTGTCCTCAGAATTTTTGAGTCATTGCCTGATTAGGGGTAAAACTTAACCGTGTTTTATCCTGTAACAAGAGCTAAAAAATTATTATTCCAAAAGGGAATTGATCTCACAACATTTGCGTATAATACGAAACTGTACAATAGTGCTACAACGGGCTCATTTTAATAATAGTTTTCGCAAACCACTATTGAGGTTTCAAATCAAAACGTCAATCTCACTTAATCGTGTCGAGCTGTTTATCGCACAATCGATGCTGGCTTAACTAGGATTTATTTGACGCGATCACAGCCTTGCTTTAAACTGAAATTGAAAATCCGAATTGCCAACGCCTTTCATTTTACGCTGACGCCCGCCCAATAGTTTAGTTTAACACTGTAGCTGTTAATTAAATGGCAACACTGGATGTTATTTGGAATAATACGCGGTAAATTAACAAAACTTTTAGTAGAATTAGTTGGGGTTATGTTTATACGATTTTGATTAGCGTTTTTTGGCTTATTTTTAAATTAATAATACAGACTTTGCATTGACTGATTTGAGTTGTTTTTTATATTCCTAAATATATCATGTGTCTACTTTAAAAATTACTTAAACGCTTTATATATTTAAATATATAATTCTCGAGTAGGGGGTCAAATCTACAAGCTGTCACGCTTACAGTAACACACTTGTGCCTCTGTGTCACGACACATACGAAAACTAGTCTAGTTTAGTGGAAGTCAATCTTGCGCCATAAGTGTTGTATACCATCCATATTAATATTATAAATTCGAAAGTGACTCTTTGATGTGATTACTGCCAAATCGCTGAACCGATTGGGATGAAATTTCATTTAGACAATTACTTGAGTGTTTTGGGATGATCAACATAGGCTTATTCTCCAATTCTTTATTTATATTTTCAATAATTTTATTGTGCTGGTTTAACCTTATAATATATAAAAAAAACAATGATATATTTAACATTGTCCTTTAAAAAATCTATAAAAAATCCACGATTTACCTCTAAGGATTGAGTCAGTGTGGCCATTTTAATTTACTGAATTAAAATGATGTCAGGTTGTTAATATATTTTCTACAATTTGGTATCAATGCTTATCATAACAAATAAACGAGTTGTACTTTACAGTATATAATCAACATTATAGTAAATACTGTAGGAGATATTATAGATTCAAAATTACCTATGCGTGAGAGGTGTGGACGTGGCTTAGCTACGGAATGACAGATTGATATGTTGTATCAGTTTTCATATATTGATACATTTCTAAATATCGACTTGCTTGAAAGACTTAAATATCATCTTGTGTTTTTTTTTTTTTTTAGCTTCACGCTGTATCCCTCACGAGGCAGGGTAGGCAGAGGGAACCTAAGATGTTAAGACACTCCGTTCCGCTTGTGCTGCTGCGCCACGACAGGCTTCAAATATTATCTTATTGATCTGTATTATTTACGTTTCCTTAGGAATATCATGATAAAAATAATATCTATCTTGAGGCCTGTCGTGGCGCAGCGGCACAAATGTGTGACTGTAAACGACAGGTTGTGGGTTCGATCCCTACGAGGAAATGAAATATTAAATATTTTCTAATCAAATATTTAATGTTTTCATTTCTTCGCTCTGGTAACAAGGCAAAGCTCAGCGTTGAATTTCGTCACTCAGCGCACCATACCTCAAATTCAGTGGGAAGTGGAATGGAGTGTCTTAACATTAGGTTCCCAAGTTTCCACTGCCTACCCTGCCATGTGCGTGATTCCGCGTGAAGCTGATTAAATATTATCTATACATTTATTTGAAAGTAAAAATTCAGCCAATTTAATGAAACTAACTGTTTAATTGCTGACGCACACATATAGATTTTTGTTAAATAATTGTTTTTAGTTCTGTTATGTTTCCTAACATATTTTCTACGCGCAGTCACTGTTCCGTTAGGATTTTTATGTAGATATTTGCCTTTTATTATTAATTCATATTTTTTGACCTTGCTAAAAAATAATGATAATAAATAAACTCGCTTTTGACGTAACTTAATTTTGACGTATGTAGCTCGATCGGAATGTAAAGGCTAGAGCGCTTGGACGGTGGTCAAGAAGTACGTATTTGAGTAACGCTACGCTTATTTTTTATTTTTTTTAGCTTGACAATGTATCCTGCACGAAGCAGGGTAGACAGAGGGAACCCGGGAACCTAGTGTTAAGACACTTCGTTCAACTCCCGTCCCCTACTTTCTTATTTTTTCATGTTTTTAAAATATCAATATTTTTCCACTATGACATTAAAACTTATCACAACTGATAATCTTACGCTTCTTGTTGGCTCATTTTTATAAGTAAATGAGGAATGGAAGTGTTTTAATGGGAACAGAGTGTCTTAACACTAGTTCCCCAGGTTTCTTCTATTTATACTGCTATTTGTGAAATACAGCTTGAATATGAAAAAAAAAAAATGTACAAAGAAATGAAAAATCAAACATCTTTTTATAATTAAAATACGGTGTAATTTTTGTTTTAAAAGCGCAAGTATTATTAGTTAACATTGTTCCAAGCCCCTTGTCACCAGCCAAGTACTCTTTCATTAGGTCAATTAATATTGAAATCTTACTGATCACAGAATCAAAGAAAATGAGATCTCGTTGAATAAATTTTGTATTTGATTGCTATTTTTTTGCTTATAATATTATTTACGCCGTTTTGCCCCATATGTTTAGGGTAGGTACAAGAAAAAACAAGATTGAATTAGGAAATCTAGTAATAAAATTTCCTCTTGCATTATTTTTTCTTATACACAAGCCATTTTTTAGACATTGCGTGTTAAGTGGCGAAACTAAACGCCGTGATTTGTTTTTAGCAAATAATAATAAAGTTATAATCTTAAATTACTCAAAAAATATACATAATTCCTTTGGTAAAGATTGAACCACCATCATGTAAATATCAAATATATATATATTTTTAGATGCCCTAGCTATAATGGCGTTTTCATAAATGTAAATGAAAACGAACCAAATACTAAAATAATTAGGCAAGCAAGCTAAACGGCTGATCAAAATGATATAATAATAGATTAGCTCTTTAATTAATAAAATTAATATACATATATTTATTTTCTAATATATATTTTAAATAGCAACATGAAATGTATAAACCTTAAAAAAGTGACAATTTAAAGTAATTATCTCAGCAGAGTTCCTACAATCCGTGGCAATTAAGTTGCTCCGACGTTTTTGTCAAAGCTTGGAACGTGAACCTATTTAGTTAAAGCGACGTCCACAGCAAGAGATAGACTTTACAATATTTATTAGAAAGAATTTCAAGAACTAAAAAAAAACTAAATTCCTCTCAAAAGAGTTTCTATGTCCAATTGTTAAGTAGTTCTCTGATCTGCGATCTTTGTGCCTGTTTCCTTTTGAAATTTTGAAAGATATGAATTTTCATCTGTAACTATGTGTAGTAAGGCGGAACAGAACTACACTCTTTGTTTCACTAAAGTGAGTGAAACAACATATTTATTATCGGGTTTTAGCCTGCAATTTTGCTTGTATGGACGAGTTTTAGCCTGCAATGTTGCTTGTACGGACTATAAAATATTTTTATGGTCCCGTACTCCATTCTCATAATAATTTCTGATAATTCTTTGTTATTATTCTTCTATATTTAATAGTGAAATTTATCGCCTTCCAATTTTCTATGTTAATTAACTTTTTAGTTGCTCAGTTAGTAATTAAATATGTTTATACTTATGATTTATCAGAATTTAACAGACCGCTGTACACAGCCTTTATAGACTATTCCAAAGCGTTTGACAGAATAACGCATACTTCGATATGGAAGGCCCTCAAAAACAACAATGTGGAAGAAAAATACGTAGCTATATTAAAGAATATCTATTCCAAGAGTGCTAGGAATATCAGATTGGAAAGAGAAGGTGAATTATTTTCAATAGAAAGAGGCACAAGACAGGGAGATCCACTCTCTTCTAAACTTTTCATAGTTGTTCTCGAAGAGATCTTTGGAAAATTAGATTGGAGAGATTATGGCCAAAAAAAAGGATGGCCTGTACCAAAAAAAAAGTAATAAAAAAGTCGGACTAGAAATGAATGCTACAAAAAAAAAAATCATGACGAATAGCCAACAGAGACCAATTAAAATAGAAGGCACACCAAAAGATTATGTACAGGAGTATCCATACTTAGGCAAACTAGTGTCTTTTGGGACCAACAACAATGAGAATGAAGTAGAGCGAAGAACCAATACATCGTGGATGAAGTTCTGGACCCAAAAATAAATTTTCAAAGGAAACTATAGTCTAAAGATGAAGAATCAGTAATATATTCTTGTATTCTTCCCAGCCTCACATACGCAAGTTAAACATGGGTTTATACTAAAAAAATAAAGAACATGATCTTGTCCTGTCAACACGCGATGAAGAGGAGCATCCTAAAGTTACGAAAAATTAAAAAAACAAGAAACTCAGAGATAAGGAAGAAAACAACGCTAAAAGATGCTCTCCAACATACTTTAAAGCTAAAATGGAGATGGGCAGGACACATATCTAGACACACAGACAACAGATGGACAAATCTGGTAACTAAATGGCGAGGTCCGGTTGGAAAGAGGAATGTGGGGCGACAAAAGAAAAGATGGGCTGATGACATAGAAGAGGTAGCCGGCAAGGACTGGATGGAAATAGCAAAAAGCAGAGAAAAATGGAAGAAGATGGAGGAGGCTTTTACCCTTAAAAGGGACCATGCAAGCAAAACATAAAGCATAAATAACTAGTCTAGTCTAAAGCGACAAGTAGTGATTTTAATTCCCATCACCATGAAAAAAGGAAATATTTTTCTTTTATCCCTTTGGTAACAGGACAAAGCGCGGTGTTGATTTCTGTAACAAAACACACAGTCCTCTAAATTGGACGGAATATGGGGAAAGAAAGTGTCTCAATTAAAACGTAGTGTCTTAACACTATGTTCCCAAATTTCCTCCGCCTATCCTGTTATATAAATTGTGAACCATTAAAAAAACAGGCATGTATCAACTTGACGTAATAGTCTGATATCATCACCAAACTATTTATACCAGTTTTCAGTTGAGCCTTAAACTTATAAGTATAGTTCTGAATAGATTAAAATACAAACTTTGCACCATTATCCCACAGATTAGTCAAATTGGGCACTTCGGCCCAGTTACAATAACATAGATATATAGTTGACTTCCCACGTACTTTAGAGGTTAATTTAGGCAGTTTCAGTAGTCAGTCCATCATGAACAACAAATGTTTTGGGCAGTTCGTAATTTTGATAATTATTCAAAACGTGGTGAGACAAGATAGACTTAAGTGGTTAGATCTTTGCTTTTTATTTATAAAATATATTTGACAAGTCCTAGTCGTCTTCAAATTAGGAAAAAAAATAATCTAAGGTAAGAAAAAAATATATAAAGAAATAAAATAAATTATTTATCAAAAGAAAATCTATGAAAATCGTTTGATACATCATTATTCTATATGAACTACAAATTAATAGAATTTTAGAGTTCCGTACCTAAAAAAGAACCTTATTACCTTTCTTAGTAAAGAAAACAATAAATGCAGTTAAACTATACGTATTTAACTGCATTTATTGTTTTCTTTACTAAGATATTTTTAAGTATTTATGCTACATTTTACGTGAAATTTGCCGCAAAATCAAAACCTAAAAAATAGTTACTGTTGACCTAAAATTGGTACGAAACCTTCGAGCGAGCCCGACTCGCACTTAACCAATTTTTGTTATAACATGTAAAAAAAAACAATAATAAATTATCTTTACTATCTTTACTATGTTTTAAAGTGTTATTCCACACTTAGGACAGAAAATACTAAACTTAAATTTAAAAAGCGTATAAAAATTTTTAACGAAGCAGGATTTGAACGAATGGCTTAGTTGGTCAGAGCGCTGGAATGGTATTCCAGAGGCGCGGGTTCAAATCCTGCTTCGTTCAAAATTTTTATACACTTTTTAAATTTAAGTTTAATAATAAATTACCCGAGGCTTAAACAGTTCAGTATACGTATGCTCTTTTGTTAGATACAAAGAATAAGTTTTTCCACTTTACATTTATGAATGATAAAACTGTTGGGTTCACATCCCTTGTTAACAGTTGGCTCATCTTGTGCATATTCAACGCGAACTCATTTAACTTAGACACTTTGGTGTCTCCATGAATTGTAAGTAAATCTATATAACTGGGATGTTATTAATATATTGTGTTTTGTGTTAAATTAAGTTAGTGTCATGTGTAGACTAGACTTTTGATGCGATTTTGTCTCGAAAATTTCTTCTTTAATGTATGATTGTATGTAGCTTCATGGCGTATCATGTAATAGTAGGGTAGGCCGAGGAAACAAGGTATTTTCTAGTGGCAGAACTCAACGCCACGCTTAGAGAGGTTACTTGATCAAAATATTAAATTTCCTTACTGAGAGTCGAATCCTTATTCTAATCTACTTATAGTCAGATTTTTTATTTTAAGCTGATAAATTAGACCGCGACATAATTCTAAAATGTGGAGGAAACAGGGAAAGAGTGTCTTAACACTAGTTATTATCTCTCTCAGTAGTAGACCATTGAATCAGGGAGAAGGGTAAATAAATGCTTATTTCATTTGAAGTATTTTCTAAATTAGATATTATCTACTAGAAATCTTGGCACAGTTTAGAAAACTCAATGAATATTATATGTGCTTTATATAAAATAATCGAGAGGGCCGCTAGTTCGTTTATTATTAAGATATTTATAATAGTCAAATTATTTAAATCTCTCAAGGGATTAAATATTCTAAACTTAAATTTAATTTCTAACGGCAGAATTATACATACATATATTGTTCTCTTAATTCTTCTTCTTTTACACATTTTTATTCTCTTACGTTGAGTCCTGCACAGTTCAGGGCACGTTCTTATTGAGACACTTCCGTTCCCTACTCTCAGCTGTAACGTGTTACTGGGCGGAACCCTGATAACGATATCAGAACGGGGAAATGGATATTCAAAATACTTTATTTCCTCGAGTGGAAATTGAACCCACAACCTTCTACGTTTCATTTAAAAATTTCAGATTGTTATATTATATTATCTAAATATCCTAAGAAAAATTCTCCAGCAATTAAATATTAATTTTCAAAACACAAGTTATATTTAGTTAATTTATAAAGCAAAATGGTTCTGAAATAGAAGATCAAATTAATCTCTAGAGGCAGCACTGCGCAACGCCACAGCGTGTGGCGGTAAATGTGACGATTGTGAGTTCGATTCCTGCTCACAAAAATGTAATGTTTTCACTTCCTCCAGTAAGAAGTCAAAGGGTTGCGTTAATTTTTCACAAAAAGATTAACTTTTAAATGTTACCATAAACTTTAGTAATCTCTATGAAAAAAAAATTAAAATATATTATTTCACTCGTTAATAGCCCGCGTAGACCATACGATTATATAAAGTAAATGAACAAAAATATGTTTAAAAATGTCTAAGCAATTTTTTATTAGCTTCACGCTGTATACCGCACATGACAGGGTACGCTGATGGAACTTGGAATCCTAGTTTTAAAACACTCCGTTTAGTTCCCGACATTCCACTGTTTTTAAGCATTACGAGTTGAGTGGCGGAACTCAACGCTGCGCTTTGCGGAAGAGCGAAAATGTTAAATATTTTATTTCCTCGATTAGAGACTCGCCACTTGTGCCACTGTACCACGACAGTATTTTTGTAACACACCAAATATTTACATACCTTACTTTGGTTGAACACGGCGTTAGTTTCCGTCTTGCTTTCCCCGCTTTAAGCGGGATGAACCGTGAAAAAAAAATACCACGCAAATTACAATTTTAACGACATTAAAGTCATTAAATTCAGTTTAAATTAGTGCAACTTCGGTAAATATCTGATTCAAATGACTGTTTTGCATGTGCATCGTTTTATAGTCTGGTGGCACGATAGCCTATTTATATTTTCTAAGAAAACATTCCTATTTCGTACTGAGAATTTCTGATATTAGTGAAAATTGCTTACAAATTATGTATATATGAATCGTGCCTACATTAGTAGTTTTTTTTTTGAGTTTCATGCTGTATTTGGCACATTGCAGGATAGGCCTAAAATATTTGAAATCTAGTGTTAATACACTTCCCATAAAAGGATTCTGTTCTAGGCCGTTTCTCCGCTTTCCCTCCGAATTGGAGGCCTTGCGCGTTGAATGGCGGAACTCAACGCGCTTCATTGTTGCCAGAGAGAATAAATGAAAATTTGAAGTATCTCATTTCCTCAATTAAACATCAAACCCACAACCTGATCGTGTCACATCGTACAGTGGTACGCTTGTACCCCAGCGCCATAAGAGGCCCCCACGCCTAATTTAATTTGTTTTCTGAATCTTTATTGTTAAATTAATTAAATATATTTAATATTTTTAATTTAAATATTTAATGTTTTCATTTCTTCGCTCTGGCACAAGACAAAACGCGGCGTTGAGTTCCGCCACTAAGCACGCAATGCCTCAAATTCGGCGGAAAGTAAAGAACGGAAGTGAAACAGAGTGTCTTAACACTAGGTTCCCAAGTGCCCCCTGCGTACCCTGCCATGTGCAGGATACAGCGTGACGCTGAAAATATATTAAGCAAATAATCTTATAGCTAAAAGTAAAATAATTGTTAAAATTGCTCAAGTTTCAAACTGCATACAACCAGTGCCTTTGAATATTACATTAGTAACTTGGACTGTCTGTATAGAGAGTCATTTACCTGTAGTGGGAAAAGTTAAAAGTAATTTTAAAAACATTTCTTATTTTTAGCTCGTTTTTGTTAGGTACAGTTATTATGTCAAATAATCAAGGTAATTTACTTGTAATAATTGTAATATCATGAATTTCAATTATTTTTAAATATATTTGTAAATATTTATTATCCGGTTGTTAGCTTCACGTTGCATGATACAAGGCAGAGGGAACATGGCAAGGTTCCCATGTTCCCTTTGCCTAGTAAGTATGTTAATAAAAACGGAAATTGTGTTCAAAATTTCTGTTGTCTATTAACATACTTCAATCTCCACTTTCGGAACGGGATTTTAGATCGAATTCTGAGGCTTTGTGTATTGAGAGGCGAAATTCAACGCCACGTTTTACCTTGTTACTGGAGCGAAAAATTAAATTGTCGCGTTAAAAGTCACACGCTTGTGGCCACGATGGCCTCATCCCTTATTGACTGATAAAAAACGCGCAGACAATATTATTGGAAAGTAGAAGCTTCACGCTATCCCATAGGCAGGATAGGCAAATGAAACTTGGGCACCTAGTATTAAGACACTCTGTTCTGTTGCCCAATTTCCGCCAAATTTAAGGCGTTGCGTGAGAGCGGAAATCAACGCCGCGCTTTGCCTTGTTACCAGATCGGAGAAATGAAAATATGAAATATTTAATGAAGTGGGGATCAAATCCACAACTTGTCACTTTTTTTAGTCAATCACTGGTATCTCTTGCTCCATGATACGCCTCGATTAGTAGAAAGTTGATAATTGATAATACTTTAGTAGGTTAGAGAATGTGGGTGGATACTAAGAGAAAATTTCTCCAAAATTTTGGGATTTCATATTTTTCGTTTTAAAATAAACAATGTTGTAGGCCGCAACTGTACTATAATATAATATTGATCATTATTTTCAATTTCTGACGCAAAAACGCGTTATAAACTTCACATGTCTGTCTGTGGGACCGTAACTCCTGAACGATTTTTTTTTTTATAATTTGATCGATTTTTTACAATTAGACGCCTTGTTCTACGTGGTGGTTCTTAAATAAAGAGTAGTAGGTATTTTATGAAAATAGTATGTATATATAACGGATTAAGAACTACAAGTATTTTACAAAGATGAGAAAATTATTTATTATGATTGCGTCGGCATTAACAACGTATTTTTTTTATGTAATTAAATCTACGACAGTTGCAAGCAGAAGTAAAGTATGAAGTAAATTCACACCACAAAGTCAAAAACAATAAACTGCATATTTTGCATCAATTTTTGAATACAGACTGTCTGTTTTAAGCAGTTCCAAAATTACAGACTTTTGGCAAAGTGGATTTTAATGTTAAACGGTTTGAATGGAGAACGAGAGGAATTCATTTATGTATTAATAATTTGTAGCTATATAAAGCCTTGAGGCTTGGGCCTATTGTGGCGCAACGGCACAAGCGTGTGACTGCGAACGACAGGTTGTGGCTTCGATCCCCACACAAGGCAACGAAATATTTAATATTTTCAAATGAAATATTTAATGTTTTCATTTCTTCGCTCTGGGGACAAGTCAAAGCGCGGCGTTGTGTCCCGCCACCAGTCAACACACAATGCCTCAAATCCCGTGGAAAATGAGGAACGGAGTAACGGTAACAATTGCCAAATTTATGTACTCTTTATGTTCCATTATTTTATATGTTATTAAGTTGTGAAGCAGTCTTTGAACAAATATGCATACAAACAATTTTCATCAGTATTTCTGCATACTTATCAATTTCAGTATTTAATGTTCTCATATAGGTACATAAATATGAGACCAATGCGGCTGTGAAGGTCAGTGTGGATTCGATCCACATTCGAGGAAATGAAATAATAATTACCTCGATTTGGTAACGATTGAAAGTACGACGTTGAGTTCTACCACTCATCACACAACGCCTCCAGAACTTAGTGGAAAGTGGGGAATGGAAGTGTTTTAATGGAAACGGATTGACTTAACGCTAGGTTCCGTTTCCTCTGCCTACTTTGCTGTATGCGAAGTAAACACTAAATTACTTTAGATTGCTATGGCGGAGAACATGACAGTTCTTTTTTCGATCTTTGTAAGGCCGATAGCATTCAATTTGGCATAATTTTATCAATACAACAAATTTTATAATAATATGAGACAAAGCCTTAATTTAACCTTTTTTTAATAGAAAAAAGATTTTATTAAATATATTTGATTCATCTGTTCCAATTTTATCCGTTCATCGTAGGTAAATTCTTATGTATTTATATGTATATATTATTTTAGCTTCATGCCGTATCCCTCACAAGCCAGGATAATTACACAGGATCACAAGGAACTCGGGCACTTAGTATTAACACTCTATTTTATTACTACTTTCCGTTAAATTTCAGGCATTGCGTGTTGAGTGGAGGAACTCAACGCCGCTAATATAAGCTGCATTATCTATCTATGTTTATTATCTTGTTATTGGTACGATAAGAGAATGCATGTTAAAAAGAGATCCAATTCAAAAACAGCCTTCACAGTTGTTTTTCTATCGTGTAACATTATATCTATAACGTACGATCTCGTTCTTGTGCTTCCATACAAAATTACACTGGCGACGGATTTTATATTCAACTAGCACTCTCGAAAAACGCCACAATTAAAAAAAACACACTGAAAATATTTAATAAATAAAACATGAAACGTAGCTCAGGATAGCAATTTAATACTGTCTACAGTGTCTTAAAAATAAGATAAATTATAAATGAAAAATACTTATGAATCAAATCCTTGAGGCATTTAAAATATCAAGACCAAAACAGCAATGATGTTGAGGCACTAAATAAGAAATTGTCATTAATTTGCCTTGAAAGAAGCGTTTAGTTTCGTTTCTAAATCGGGTGGCACAACTAAGGAACTATAAACGCGACAGATTCTGCGTTCTCGAGCAAAATTGAATATTTAACATTTCTTTTCCTTTGGCTCTGGACACGAGGCAATGCGGGTGTAGAATTCCAAATTCCAAAATTCGGCGAATATACTGTCTTAATACTAGATAATCAGATATATTTTTCCTACCCTACCATATGAGGTATACAATAAAGCTATACGAAAGAAAAACTAAAATTTCAATGAATTCAATAACAGAACGGTTGACCGGTGGAGACCTTACGTAGAAAGTGACAGTACTCTCATCATATCTTGTCGCCAATTATTTCGAGAAAGAATCGAACTTATCGAACTGCCAGTTTTAATAAACAGCAACGCAATGATTATTTTCATTGTTTATTTTAAGCTATATAACACCTAATTCAACAAAATCATCGACGATCCCTTCCATCCTTTCATAGAAGCTTTCATCAACTTTGATCGTCATATCTAAAAGCTCATCCTTACTTAAATCCGGTACATCTTCTGACACAAAGAACATAGGCAGCATATACAAAGTGTACATTAGAGCATAGTCTAAACTATCATTAAAACACGTATCAAAATCATCTTTTGTACAAAAATCATTAACATTTATGTCGAAATAGGCTAAAAAATCTTTTAAACTTTCAAAATATAAGTTTTTTAGGTATTGTAAGTTTTGTTTTCTGAAAGCTCGGTCGCTTGACGCATATAAGAAGTATATGAGGTCGATAATTGGACAGCCGTAGTAGATTTGTTGATAGTCAATAGGTATTACTTCGGTTACAACACCACCCTGAAAACAAAATGGTTTTATATATTAGTAAAAAATAACTATACCAGCGGCCGGTTAACGTTAACTTGTGTTTATAAACCCTATTATATAAGACTTGTCTTTCTGTCTGTGTCACCGTAGCTCTTAAATGAACAAACCAATTTTAAATTCGAGTCCTGTCGTGGGGCTGTGTGACTGTAAACGCAACAGGTTCTGGGTTCGATCCTCACTCTAGGAAATGATTTTTATATAAAATTTTCAAGCTAAAGATGGAATG
Source organism: Eueides isabella (assembly GCA_019049475.1). Lineage (NCBI taxonomy): Eukaryota > Metazoa > Arthropoda > Insecta > Lepidoptera > Nymphalidae > Eueides > Eueides isabella. The sequence continues at coordinate 1,683,463 of CM032394.1, read as the reverse complement.
TTTTCATTTCTTCATTGTAATATCAAGGTAAACCGTAGCGTAGAGTTCCGCCACTCAACCTGGAAAGTGGCCAACTGAACGGAGTGTCTTAACATTAGGTTTCCAAATTCTTTCTGCCCCCAAACCCAAAACCTGTCGTGTTTGCAGTCCTTGTGACCGTGTGCCACGACAGGCCTTACTGGATTATCAATCGAGCGAGGCCAAGGGCAAAAGCCAGTTACAAGCACTGTAACACAAAATTTAAAATCCAGCTAAATTATAATGCATTGAAAATTCTTTTAGAAAACCAATTATATTTTCAATTAAGGTCACGTTTCAAATAAATTTTGATGGAAATAAATTACATTTTTTTAATTAAGCCCGTCCATTTTGTTAAAAACTGAACCGTAAATTAAAAAGTTCACATAACAGTAGTAAATTAATCGCTTTGGTGCATATTTAGAGAACTTAGAGTTTTCTTGTTAACACTATTCTGTACGAGTATTTGGTACATTAGAGTTGGTAGAAGTTATCAGTTCTCTCTTTCAAGCGCAATTTCAAGACATTACGCCTGCTTAAAAGCGGAGCTTAACACCTGAGAGAAAACAAAAATAATTCCCCCTCTAAAAAGAGAGAGAGAGAGTTATAGTTTACAGTCAAAAATGGACGAAAAAAAGAGAGTCTTGACACCAGGTTTTAGCTATTTATATTAGAATAAAGTGTGAAGCTGATAAAAATATTAAGTGAAATATATTTCCACATCGCGCTAATATTCCTTAGTCATAACTTTAATAAAGAGAATTTGGTATATTAGCTATCGATCCTCAAGTTAATTAATTACGTTTAGTGAATAACTTAGTAAATTCTATAGAGTAATAGTCGAGGCGTGTCGTGACGCAGGGTGGAAGCGTGGGAATGTAAATACTATAGATAGGTTGTGGGTTCGATTCCCGCTTGAGAAAATAAAATATTTAATAATTTCATTTCTTTGCTCTAGTAATATATATATGGTAAGGTAAAGTGCAGCGTTAACTTTTGCCACTCAATTGTGATTGATATTGTGTATTAATTTTATATGGAAAGAAAAGAGACTAAGGTACATTAAAAAACCAGGTAATTTACGTAAGTGACGTCATATTTTGTGTGTACTAGTTATAGGTTCAATCTTGACTTGGGGGTATCAATTAAATTAATTATTTTTATTTCTTCGTCATACTGTATAACCTGTTGTCTCATAACAAAGCCCTTGTTGATCTTAAAGTGCTTATACGATTTACATAAATCATAGCTAACAATCACTGTACTGTACTGAACGAGGCTTTCGTTATAAAAAAATTTTTTCGCTATTTTATTAGCTATGGTCTTAAAAAATACACCCAGACATACAGGTAAAGCTTACAACATCATTATTTGTGATGTCTCTTAACACGTAATACTTCACGATATATCGGAAGTGCACGGAGAATGGAGAGTCTTTACACTAGGTTAACTCTGCCTACGCATTTGTATACGCATTGCAGTCTACGCGGAAAAAAATTCAAGCCATGATTTTGGCGTACTTAATTATTTAAACTGCCATCATTTTATAGTATATGAACAGTTAAAACAAGTGGAAGTAGAACGAATTTGCTGACTCAACAACAAGGCGTTAGAACTTTGCTCGTTAATGTCAGTTGATTGAAATTTAAGGTGCGAAAGAAAATAAAAGATAAATATTCGGAAAAATATTCAAGATAAACTTTCGCATCTAGTTTTAAGCCAATTAGGGGTTTTATTTTTAATTTTTAACCGCCGATGCAAAAGCATAGCTGTATGAGTTTCACCTGTCTGTTTATTTTTGTTTAGTGGCGGAGTTCAACGCCGCAATATAAGCAAACCAGATTGAGTGATGGTTATTAGCTATGTTTAATGAATATTTGACCATTAGTTTAAGAGCTACAAGCACTGCCGTCGTGATTTTTTGGATCGAAAGCTTTTATAATAATAAAATAGTAGGATGGATAACGAGAAACTAGTTTAAAGACACTTCTTTGCGCACTCCCTGTAAATTTTTCGAGATATTGTTTGTATAGTGATGGAACTCAATGCCACGCTTTATCTTATTACTAGAGCGAGAAAATTAAAATAATTCTTTCCCTCGCACGGCAACTGACACCATCACGCTTTATCTTATTACTAGAGCGAGAAAATTAAAATAATTCTTTCCCTCGCACGGCAACTGACACCATTACCGTCTCGTTTACCGTTTGATTCTGTGCCACTGTGCCACGACGACCTCAAATTTTTATGTTTGGTTTTTTATAAAGAAATTAACAGGACTAAAATACTCTTCCTTCTAGCCTAAAGAAGCATGTTAGTTAATAAAACTAACCAAGCACATTATTTAACTAGAGATTTTGCTATAAAAAATATATGTACAGCCATAATTATGGTTGTGTTACTTTTTTTCATAATATGAATATTGAATAAAACTACTCACACTTTCTTTCATCAGAATATTATTCATTTTATAATCGCCGTGGCATAAAGTCTTAAAAGGCATGTCAGTGCCGTTCATATATTTAGGATATTTCTCTAAAGATATTTCAAAGAAATTATCTGTTTTCTTCTTCATTTCATCATTCAATTTCGAAGTCGACACTTTGTACATATTTCTAACGAAATCATTCCAGTACTCGTCGTATACAAACGATTGTTTCAGAGGTTTAATTTTCGTATTAAAATATTCTGGTCTTTCCCTTTGTAGCACGAAAGAGAGCCCATGAAATTTGGCAAGTTGTTCTGTGGACAGCTTAGCGAATTCTACTGTCATAACATCCAACCTGTACATTGTTTTGAAACCCTCCTTGGTTAAGTTCGCAAGTATTATAGCGTCTAAATTTGTTTCATCGTAACTTTTAACCATTTTGAATCTATCTTGCAAAGGAATTTTGGCATTATCTTGTAATTCTCGAAAGATTTTATCAAGTTCTGTGTAAATGAATGCTTCTTTCGCGTAAACTTCGGGTATGGAGTATACTTTAAAATCATCATTATGAATTATATGCTTTAGGAAAATGTTAGTTTCTTTGTCGATATCATTGATTTTACCTCGCACGTTTATTTCGTATAGCTCACCCAAGAAATTATTTCCACCGGTCGATATTTTTTTTGTTTCAACGCTATGTGTGTCATAACCTAACTTTTTTATGATGTCCTTTATACTGTCTTGTATTTTATCTGATAATTCTTCTTTTAATACAACATCATCACCTTTGTAATTATCACGATCCATCTTTGGTTATTTTTTTAGGTTATGTAATCATATTACAACAGTAAAACACTCAACACAAACGATATATTAGCTATGGGGTCAGTGACGTTACTTCACATATTATTTATCAGGTACGTACTTGATAAGAAAACAGACAAGAGATAAATGATAACGCACTATTTTGTACGACAAACGACAACCAACTGATCAGCTTTAGCAGAAACACGTTTCGTATACTTGCGTTATTGCACAATGTTGATTATTTTTTTTTTGACAAATAAAAATGAGCTGTGTACAGCAAGGATAAGATTCATACTCGTTAAGCAATACTTTTTCTTTTTTGACAGTCTTCCCTCTCTTTCGTATATGCGTTATTTGCTCGTGTTTTAAGAGGAGTAGTCGTCATTATGTGACCGACGGTGAGTTCGAAGTTCTAAGTTCAATTTTAACTCAGGATATTTCCTTAAATAATTATTTATCTGTAGTTTAAGCTTACACATGGTGTAAGTTTTAAAATCAACTACACGACGAGGCAATTAAGTATTCAATATTTTCATTTCTTTGCTCGGCGGAAAGTGAGGACCTGAACGAAGTGTCTTTACACTAGGTTCCCAAGTTCCCACTGCCAACCCCGCCACGTGCGAGATACAGAGTGAAATTTAAGCTCATTAACTGATATAAATGTTCACTGATATAAATTTAAATAAAGGTTTCCGTTTTTATAACAAGGTATATTATCGAAAACTAATGTGCTTTTGAAATGGGTATAATAAGCCTTCATTAAATAGCTGTTTGAACTTGAAATATGTTTTCTAGATTGCTTTTTGATTGGATTTCAGAATAACATATTACTTTTTATGACTAAAATTATTTTGGATTTTCACTTAAGAAAAAACTGAACATTGTATTTCATTTATGACAAAAAAATTGGAGGGAAACAGACTATCTTAACACTAGGTTCCCTCTGCCTACCCTGCCTATAAGGATATCGCGTAAATTAAAAAAAAATGAATATTTAAATATTTTATTATAATTCAAATTACAAAATTCCCCACTCTACATATTCTTCTAAAATTTCATTGATTCTTTCCTTAAAAACTATATTAATCTTTGCTTTTTTTGGATCTGAATCGTTCTTGACCATCTCTGGATCGTCTGTTAAAATAAAAGGCAGAATATATGTAGCTACCATCAGCCCAAAGTCTAAGCATTCTTCAAATTCTTTCTCGAATAAACTTCTCGGGAACTTCGTTTCTATATCCAAATCAAACTTTAGCGCGTGATTTTTTAATGTTTTGTAATATAAGTCCTTTAGGTATTCCGTATATTTATTTCTGAAATCTCTATCTGTGCTAGTGTAAAGAAGATATATTATGTCCAATACAGGTGTATTGTAACCTATTAGTTGATAATCAATTAAGACGGTCTCAATTTGTTGATTAATCTGTAAAAAAAAAACAAAATTAATTATTCAAAAGTTCTATAATACTAAAGATTTTTAAAAAAAGTTACTTTGTAACTATACTTTTGAAATATTTTTGCAATTTTATCAATTTCATAGTATACGAGTTAGAATATACCGCCGTTATATTTATATAAAACAAAAAATGCTCATAGGTTAGCACATAATATACTGTGCTCATGGGTTTTTTGGTATTAATACCATCTGAAATCTATAACAATATCGAACATTAGTTTGTATTCTCTTTTGTATGAAATAAAATAAAGTTCAATTTTTTACACTTTGGAATAGTATAAAATTAATTTATATAACCTACAAAAATGAATCTTTATAGCGACCGAATCTACAGATACCGCGATACGAGTACTTTCTCAATTAGCTAATATTAGATCAGAATAATAAGTAAATGAATTTTAAGAATAACTACTAGACTTACATTTTCTCTCATTAATATATTGTTAAGCCTGAGATCTCCGTGACATATACATCTGACTTGTCCAAGTTTACAAGTCAAATATTGTGGCAATTTCTCCAAAGTTTTCTGTGTAGCTATATCTTGTTTATGTTTCTTGTCATCATCAACGTGTTTAAAAGCTTCTTCTACCATTGACACAATTAAATTTTTCCAATTGTCACCGGATTCTTCAGAATCATCATATGTGAAAGGCGATTGAAAGTTTTTGGTTTCCTTTCTAAAATAGTCTGGTCTTTTATATTCCAATACAAACGATAGCGCATGAAACATAGCTAATTGCTTGATTGCGTCTTCAGCAAAATTTAGCGGAACAGTATTCATTCTATTCAATACTTTAAAGCCTTTTCTACATAAATTTTCCATGAGTATCACGTGATTATTGCAATCGTAACATTTGACTTTTCTTAAACGATCATTTATAGGTACATTTGCCTCATTGTATAGTTCATCATATATAGTACTTAATTCTGTATACACGAAGAATTCTTTAGCGTAACATACATCTATATGAAGCAATCCTTTAATTACTCCTTCTTCTTGTATAATATGTTTCACAAATATATAATCCTCTTTACCGCCATTTTTAGTTTTTCCTTTAATGTTAATTTCCATTAAGTCGCCCAGAAAGTTTCCTCCATCGCTTGTTACAATCTTTTTATCAATTTCATAGTATATATAATTTTCGTTTTTTATGATGTTGTTTACAGATTGTTGAACGATAGGGCACATAATATCTTTCTTGGTCACATCTTTAGTGTCGATGGTTTTTTTAGAATAATTATCACAAATTCTTTCCTCGAACTGCATTTTGTAAAATTAAAACGTTTCTAAGATCATGATACATTTTGAAACCTCTATTTATACTGGCTTGTTCAAATATAGACATATTTTCCATATTTTTAGTTAACATAAAGCGTGTTCTCCACTGAGAAGTTATGTTGTATATTTAATTAAAATATTAAAAATATGTTTTAATGTTTATAGCTTTTTTTGAAAAAGATTTTAATACAAATCAATACAAGAAATAACCTGTTTGTATATCAACTCTTTGTTGTTTCTCCCAAGTTCTTGTTCAAAATACCCAAGTTAGAAACGAAAAATATTGTCAGATCCCACGGCCGGGAAAACGTACTGTAAGATATTATTGGTATGATTTTCTTTTTCAGCTTCACGCTGTATCCCGCACTAGGCTGGGTAGGCAGAGGAAACCTGGGAACCTAGTGTTAAGACACTCCGGTCCACTTTCGTTCCCCACATTCCGCCGAATTTGAGGCATTGCGCTTTGCCTTATTACCATTTTATTATTTTTTTTTTTTAAATAAATTTTCTAAATATATAAAATCACAGAGTTTCTTAAAAATTATCATAAAAAAAACACGTGTCTTATGAACGCCGCCTAACAATATAATAAACAATGCAATAAAGTTAAAACGATTAAAAGTGATGAGTTTACAGAAACAAAAAGAACGTTTAACGGTTATTTATTTAAATTGTATATCAAATATTTAATCATCATTATCAGGATTCTTATGTTGACATCCTAATAAACTGTTATGTATAATTGTTTTGTTTTAAAATATTATACATATGTTTATATTTGTTAACCTTATCTCATTATGTTTAAGATTAATTTTATTTTAGAACATATTGCTAAAATTTGCTGAAGGAAATTGAAACAAAAAAAAGATTAAAGAAGAAAACTTGATGGTAAGTTACTTGGTTCTTGAATTCGTCTATTTGTCAAGGCAACGCTTTAATTGGCGGAACTCAACGCCTCATTTTGTTCAGCCTAAATAGGAAATAAATTAAGTAAACTGTTCCACTGCACCACAACGGTGTTATTTTGATAATTAGCTATTTTTCATTAGTAATTATTGTCATCAAGAATGTTTAACAACAGTACTTGTGTAAACATTATTCCTTTCAACTTATTACAATGAAATATTAGTTACACATAAAAAGTTTTGAAATAAAGTGTCAAATGTGAACGAATATAATTTTTTTTTATCACTGTCTTAAACTACTAATATGCTCAGCTTCACGCTGTAACCCGCACACGGGGGAGGCAGAGTGAACTTGGGAACCTAGTGTTAAAACACACTCTGTCCCACTTCTCTTCCCCACTTTCCGGCGAATTTCAGGCATTTGCGTGTTGAGTGGCGGAACTCAACGCCGCGATTTACCTTGTACCAGAGCGAAGAAATGAAAACATTAAATATACAAATTAAAAAATATTAAATATTTCATTTCCACGTGTGGGAATCAAACCCACAACCTGTCGGTTATAGTCACACGCTTGTGCCGCTGCGCCACGACACACATTTTTAAGAATGTGTTAATATAATATAATTACGTGTGACTGTAAATGATTAAGAATGTGTTAATATAATATAATTACGTGTAAATGATAGGTTGTGGGTTCGATCCCCACTTGAGGAAATGAAATATTTAATATTTTCTATTTAAATATTATATGTTTTCATACAATGCAAAACGCGGCGTTGAATTCTCCACTCAACATGCAATGCCTCAAATTTGGCGGAAAGTGGGCAACGGAAGTGGAATGGAGTGTCTTAACGCTAGGTTCGAAACCTATGTTCCCTCTGCCTACCGTGCAATGTGCGGGATACAGCGTGAGGCTGAGTATATAGCGTTTTGATATAAGCAATAATTGATTATAAAAATGTAATTGATCTCTTTGGTTAAATTAAAGATAATTCAGGAAAATTGGTATCAAGGACAACCACAAGATGTTATTACTTGCAAAATTACGCTTCGTTGTTGAAAAGTTGAAAATGTATTTTTTGACTTTAGGTGGAAAAAGAGACGTCTACTACAATAACATATGGTTTTTGTATTTTAAGTTATGCTTAAGACAAATAGTATTTGTTTGAGAAAAAAATATAAGTTCAGTAAAATAACAACATTATGATACAAAACTTAATTATTTTAATTTCTGTAAATTGTCTATGGTGTTTTTTTTTTGAAAGGGGAAACGGAACGAACTTTTACCTCGAGGTTCCTAAATTTCCTCTGACAATCCTTTTATATGCGTGATACAAGCTGATTTTAATAAATCTTAACCTATTTATTAAGTAGCAAAATACCTGACATTATTGATCAAGAAGGACTTAGTTTCAGAGAAATTTGATTATAGAATTCACAAACACACACACACACTTAGGTTACATCTTAATTCATTAAATATGTAATTTTTTATTCTTTGATAAGTATAAATATTTCCCTATAACACAAAACTTGTTTGTGGCAAGCGTTTAAATGGCTGCCTTTGCTGGCTTTACGATACTGAAGCTAATAACGTGAGTCAGACTGCTTAGAAATATGGGGGTATTGTTCCATGACCTTCGCCCTAAGACCGCTTTCAAGTTTGTTGTCGTTAGAGTTGCAAAATTTATGAAACAATTTTGTAATATTTTCCTATTTTGTTTTGAAGAAAAATGATAAATTCTATACATTAATTATATATAAATTATTTTCAACATATTTTAAGTCATATTGAGGTTTAGAAAAAAAGACTGTATTCGTAGTTAATAAAATATTTTGATTAGAACCCGCGTCTCTTGGAAATATTCCAAGCGCTCTGAACTATTAAGACATATGTTCTGCTCTAATAATTTCAAATTAATTCGTAAAAATGTCTTTATAGACATACTGACTACTTAAATAAAATGGAACAAACAACGTTATGTTAATTGGTCAGAGTGCTTAGACAGTTTCTACGTTGTCTAAAAAGAATTACGCAGTTAGTTTAATTTTAAGTTTTCTCATTATTTGTTACCAAAATTATATACATATATAAAATCAATGTTTTGGTTGATTCTTTATAGAGATGTGCAATAGAACATTTACATTATAACGTTTCTATAAAATTCAGTTGCTAAATTAGACTTATAAGGTGTGAATTGTTACGCTTCCGCCGCTGTGTTTTGTTCCTGACAGAACACTTTGTCCCATATATAGCAGTGTAGCCAGAAGGAATCAAGTATGAAAACACTACGTTACCTTCGTACGAGAATAAGGCCTGTGACAATTACATTTACAGTCACCCGTCAACATTAATAATTGTATAACGAAATTGCCTTGACTTCTACCTCGTTTCTGAAAGAATAGACAGAATGGAACGGAGTTTAACACTAATCTCTCAAGTTCCTTCTGCCTACCCTGCCATATGTAAAGACGGTGTGCAGCAGATTTTCTTTTATCCTATTATAGTGCTGTACTTGGGAGCCTAGTGTTAATACACTCTGATCTGTTCCCCACATTCTGCCGAATTTGCATCTTGAGTCGCGGAACTTCAAATGTTGTCACAGCGAAGAAATGAAACATTACATATTTAATATTTCATTTCCTCGAGTGGGGATCGAACCCACAACCCGTCGCGTTTGCAGTCGTTCTAGTGCCCCGGCGCCATGAAAGCCCTCAAAACTTTTTTTTCATAAAATTAAATTCCATAGCTTCCCAAGTTACCCCTTCTTACCCTGCCATGTGCGATATACAAGGTGAAGCTGAAGAAAAATTTAACTTTAACATTTTAAATGAAACACTTTTAACAGGATTAATCGCGTATATTGATTGTTAAACATGTTTTTTGGAAACTGACGTTTTGAACACTTACAGTAGTCCGTGGTCACGATTGGGTTGAGTCTACCCGTGGCCACGGACTACTATAAAGTGTTCGAAACGTCGGGTTTCCAAAAAACATGTTTAACAATCAATATATGCGATTTATTTTTTATTTCATTTAAAATGTGTAACAATCGCGAAAATCAAAGACATTATTAACTTTAACTATGGATAAAAAAAAAAAAAACCAGAGCTCAATGTACCAACCAGAGCTTCTAACGCAAGTAAATGACATGAGCTTTGTTTGAGAATAGCGAGTGTACACGATTACAACCATAGTCCATGAGACAATAGGCCAACCCCATTTGTAAAGTGGACTGCATTTACACTGTACAGCCATTATAATTCTTGTTATTTAAGGAAGCAGTGTGCTTATTGTTATTTTAAGGATTATAGTCCTTTCAAGTTAAAAAAGAAGTAGCTAGGAGAAAATACTCCTTTTCTTCTTTATTTGCTGGCTGCTTCATTTACTTTTCTTTAGAGATATATGTTGAGGCCTGTCGTGGTCCAGGGGCACAATCATGCCACTATATAACGTGAAAGATTGTAGGTTTGATCCCCACGCGAGGAAATAAAACATATAATATTTTCAATTATATAATTAATGTTTTCATTTCTTCGCTCTGGTAAGAAGGTAACACGGAATACCTCGAATTCGGCGGAAAGTGGGGAACAGAAGTGAAACGGAGTGTCTTAACACTAAACGGTTGCCAAGTTTCCTCTGCCTACTATGCCATGTGCGGGTTACAGCGTGAAAGTGAGTACTGAGAGAGTGCGCAGGAAAGGTAGAAGAACTTGAAACACTTCCGTTCTTTAGAGTACTCTGTTATTTATTTTGTTAATATTTTGAAAACATTAATTATTATGTAACTGTTAATAAATTAATAAATTTCTTATACATCAAAATTTTATAAAATTGTATCTATTTGAAACTGTATCAATTTATGAGCTACGTTATATGAAAGCCATTGACATTATACAAAGGTACAGGAGACGATAATCTAAATAAAGTTTCACAAGCTCCTGGCATGGCAGGGTCAAAATGTCACGGCGGACTGAAAAATATTTTAAGTCTCTACAAGGTTAGGTTAATAAGTACACTAGTATTCCAGAGAATATTCGCGTAAAGTAAGCTGTTATGGATTTTATTAATTTTTGCAAAAAAATAAAAACTTTTGTTTTTGAAAGAACGTCATCATCATAAGGCGGTTAAGGTGCATCAACATAACTTCCGGCTGTAAATGTAACGACTGTATGTTTGATTTCCATTTGGAAGGATAAATTATTTTCATTTTCTCACTCTGGTAACCAGGTTCGACGTTGGGTTCTGTCTTTCAACGCACTATATTCAATATCATGAAAATTTTGGGAAGTGCAGAACGCTGTCTCTTAGTCACTGACACTAGATTCCCTCTGTCTACCCTGCTTAAAGTGGTGTACAATGTGAAATGTTAGATATCTCCGGCTTTTCTCTCACATTTAATGTATGTATTATATATACAAACCTTACTCTTTTATCACTAAGTCTAGAATTAAAAACTTCATTAAAATCTGTTGCATATTTTAAACGATGTTATAAGAAGTATATATACATCGTTGAGAGCTGACGTTCTTTTAACTTAAGGAATAAGTTTTAAGTTCTGAACAAAAATATGGCGTAGCAAGATTGTTTATGGTCACATAAAACTTTAAAATATTATAAAATAACAAACAAAAGAGCAATCTTTTTGCGATATGATCGGTCTTTGTAATAATTTTTAAGTAGGGAAGTTTTAAGAATCATTCTTCTAAAGTCCTGAACTCTAGAAGCCTTGGTAACGTAGCGCTACAGCGCTTAACTGTGATGCAAAAGACATGGGTTGTCGTAGCACCTTCTTGGCTTGAAAACCTGGTGGAATGTGGAGATCGAACGACTTATATAACGATCGAAATTTTACTTAGATCAAAAGCAGAAAAGTAGAAGCCAGAATTAGAGTTCTTTTTTACTGGATCTCTTTGTCTGTTCGTCAAGATAATTTATGTCTAGTTCAAGTTAAGATAAGAGATACTTCAACTGAATTTATTCAGTCTCCCATCGTTTGGACCCCAGAAGAAATAAAGCTGCTGAGTCAAGGCAATCAAAACATATGAGCATTTATGTTTTGTGTTTTCTGTATTTTCAATAAAATTCGCCTATAAAATTTGTGAAATTTGGCATCAAGGGAAAACTTACTATAAAAATACGAGAAAAGTCCAAAAAATGAACATAAAACCATTTTGTAGTAAAAATCATTACAGATTTATGTTTATCCATTTCATTCATTAACTACCTTACCTACTGTTGCATGACCAATTCGTTTGTGAGCAGTACTTTATCCTAAGCAGTTATACACGTTTTCACCTATCAGCTTGAAATTGTAATTCTTTTGTATACAACAACAAACTGCAAAACATTATACTTTTTTTAGGCTTCACTATGTATCTCGCGTATGGGCAGGGTAGGCACCTTGGAACCTAGTGTTAAGACACTCCGTTCCACCCCCCACTTTCCGCTGAATTGGAGGCATTGTATACTGAGTAACGGAGCTAAACGCTGCGCTTTGCTTTGTTACCAGAGCGCAAAACGTGTTTACAGTCATCGTACGCTTGTGTCTCTGGCCATACATATTTAACATAATAATAACATAATTTCTATAGGCATTCGGTGTGACCGTGTGCCAGGTTTTTTCGCATCTAACCTTGGCTGAATCGACCCGTTTCACGAACATTCCGACGACACTATACCGTTTTATCTAATACTGTCTTGCCCTTTCGTACTTATCTATTGATAAGGTAAGGGTAAATTGCAAAAGATCTTTGAACTTTTAAAATTTGCCTTATTTTCTTGTAGTTGTTCTTTTTTTTATATTTTAAGGAATGTTTTAAATTAAATTTGTATTTGGACAAGAATATTTAAAATATTTTGAGTAAAACTTATCAATGTTTTTGTCTTATTTAAAAGAAAAGCTTTTTTAATTGTTTTAGTTTTCAATTTATTTATTGAGGATCGTGTCGTAGAATCTGACTATAACACTAACAGTTGATGGTTTGTCTTCATTTGTTCGCTTTTTTTTATGCTATACCCTGCTATAGCCATATGTCTATATAGGCTAAGGGAGCTTTGTTCCGTTTCCAACTTTTTTGTAATTTGCCTCTCCTTAGCCCACAATGTTGTTAAATTTGGCGAAAAATGGAGAACTAAATGTCTTTACCTAGGCTTACTTTGTTATATTTTTTTTATTTATTTTTCAGCTTCACGCTGTATCCCGCACTAGGCAGGGTAGGCAGGGGGAAAGGAAGTAAAACCTAGTGTTATGACACTCCGTTCTACTTCCGTTCCCCACTTTCCGCCGAATTTGAGGCATTGCGTGTTGAGTGGCGGAACTCAACGCCGCGCTTTGCCTTATTACCATTTCTTTGTTATATACAGTGTGAAATTGAATAAATATAGCACATGGTTAAATACCTCTGATAGAAATTAAAAATAACTAGAATTGACAACCAGAGCAAGAGCGCAAGCGGGCTACGGTAAATTCGACAGGTTGTTGAGTGTGAGTTTGATCCTCACTCTATATCGAGAAATGATAACTTTATTTCCTTGGTCTGGTAACGCCACTTAACACGCAATGTTCCTAGCGGAAGTAGAGGTACGGAAGAGTCTTGATGGGAAGTATCTTTACAGTTAGGTTCCCTCTGCTTATATAATTTAAATTAAGAAGAATAAGACAAATACAAATCATATTAATTTAGACAAAATATTTTTTTATCAGCACAATTTTCATTTGTTTAAAATTTCTATATAAATAGAGATTTTAGAGATATCGCCTGAACCTACAGACTCCATCTTGTTTATTGACCGAAATAATATAAAACCCATAATAAATAATAAGCCTTGACATTAACAATATTTATTTGGGCATTAGTTCACCAGAAATATTTAATTTTCTTATCAAAAATACACTCTTCAATCTTATCTCGCGTTATGTGGAAATAAAATCTGTAAAACATTTTTTTTTGTTGACGGTAATTTACGTTACGCGTTTGAGTTACGTTTTTGTCGTAAAATTACTTTTAACTCACGTACGTAACGTATACGTTACGAATGTATGCCAACGTAGGTATATACAACATCTGTTTTGTCAACTTCTGTGATGTTTTGTGATGAATTTGTTTTCAACAGTACGGATAAGAAAAGTGGAAAATATTTGCTTTATTATTACATTTTCTTTTTTTTTATTTCTTCGTTCGATTAGACGAAGTGGCGTAACTTAACACAGTAGTGGTGATTTCCGCCAATGGAGCCTGAAATTGCCTGAAAATGTAGATCTAGATGTCAGTACAATAGGCTTCCTCCGCCTACTCTGCTGCTAGAAGAAAGCAGCTGCTTTTTTAAAATTGTCTTTGGTGTACATTCACTTTTGTAATCATATTTTCCCAAGAAACTAATAAAATAATATATTGTTCAATTAAAAGAAATAACAATCTAATGTCATATTACTATGAGAAGTTTCAATTTAAAGCTGTTAAAATCGTATAAACTACTACTTTAACTTTTGGCGTATGAATACCGTCACATTAGTCTTTATGACTGTCACATGTATAGAACTACGCAATGTTTTTGTATTTACGCTTGTGCGGTATTATGACGCGTAGGGATCATATCAATGATAATCATATCATTAATTTACTTTCAACTGAAAAACAAAGTATGGCGCATTTATTTTATATTCGATTGTTTGTGACGATGGTTGTTTTCTGTTCAATTGCGTAGAGTGGCGGGACTTAACGCCGCAATGTTATACCAGAACGAGAAATTAATATAGCTTATGTTAGCGAGCAATGGATCGAAACCATCATTACGTTTATAATCTGTTGTCCTATTGCTGTACTATGTATCAGCTGATCAAGCTGATGGTACAGCAATAGGACTATATACTATGTATCAAGCGGAGTAAGTGAGTAAGTAATATATAAAATATTACTTACTCACTTACTCAGCTTCACGCCGTATCCCGCATATGGCAGCGTAAGCGCAGGGAACTTGCGAACGGAGTGTTAAGACTCTCTGTTCTACTTTTGTTTCCCACTTTCCGCCGAATTTGAGGCATTGCGTATTGAGTGGCAAAACTCAACATCGCGTTTTGCCTTGTTACCAGAGCGCAGAAATGAAAACATTTTTTTTTTCAGCTTCACGCTGTATCCCGCACTAGGCAGGGTAGGCAGAGGGAAAGGAAGTGAAACCTAGTGTTATGACACTCCGTTTCACTTCTATTCCCCACTTTCCGCCGAATTTGAGGCATTGCGTGTGGAGTGGCGGAACTCAACGCCGCGCTTTTGCCTTATTACCAGAGCGAAGAAATGAAACATTAAATATTCAAATTGAAATGAAAACATTAAATGTTTAATTTGAAAATATTAAATATTTTATTTCCTCGAGTGGGGATCGAACTCAAGAATTGTCGTTTACAGTAACACGTTTGTGCCGCTGTGCCACGACAGGCCTCAATATTACTTTTGAGGCTGATTTAGAGGCTGTCTAAACGCAGGGACTATTTCGCTGTGTACAAACTGTGAGTTAAATTCTCATCTGTAGTAGTTTAATATTCATTGTTTTCGTTTTCTCGTCCTAGTTACAAAGCTTTTTAGATTTCGGTAAATTATTTAGTATGTATAAGTAAAGCATAGGGATGAGTCAACCAAATGTTGTTTTCAAATTTACTAAAAAGAATGAGCGGAGAGCGCAAAAAATTGTCAAATTAACCACTTGAGAAGAGTCCTCGATTGGCTTTCGAAAACGTATGATCTATGATACTGGAAGAAGGCCACACAAAAAGGGCAAGGGCCCTCCGGTATGTATGAATGAAGAGGTTGGTGACTGTGGACGATGCGAAAGAGGTATGCAAAGACTCTCCGTAATCACTGGCTATACCGCTAGGGATACTTAAAAACTAATCGTAGACTTTAATAAATACGAAGTACATTAGTATATCAATAGTAAGTAAATGTTAAATTTTTATTGAGAAATAAATAACGTAAATTGGGTCTAGGTGAAACAGAATTATATATTTGATAAATATTTAAATCTTGGCCTAGAGTAGGTATAAAAATATTAATTTAAGAAAAGGGCCAAGTTCGTTGTTATTAACACTCATAATGCCTTAATATGTAAAGGACAAGGTTTTTGAGGCCTGTCGTGGCGAAGCGGCACAAGCGTGTGACTGTAACCGACATTTTGGGGGTTCGATGGACGAAATGAAATGTTTAATATTTTCAACTTAAATATATAATAATTCAATTTCTTTGGTCTGATAAAAGGCAAAACGTGGCGTTGAGTTCCGCCACTCAACACGCAATGCCTCAAATTCGGCGGAAAGTGGGGAACAGAAGTGAAACGGAGTGTCTTTACACTAAGTTCTCAAGTTCCCTCTGCCTACCCTGTCTCCTGCGGGATACAGCGTTTATATATATATATATATATATATATATATATATATATATATATATATATATATATATATATATATATATATATATATATATATATATATATATATATATATATATATATATATATATATATATATATATATATATATATATATATATATATATATATAAATAAATAAATCCACTTTATATAATGTTAAAGAAGCCTAAAATTTATCTCGTTTGTATTCACGGCCGGTGCAAGTCATGATTTTGGTTGGAACAGAAATCTGAAAAAAACATTATTTGTATTCTATTACGTTACTCGTCTGGAAAACGCCTGTGTCTGGATCTGATTTAGGATTCTTCATATTTTATCATCTTTTGTTATATATGCTTACTTACTACAACTTACTCTAGTGAATTACTTCAAATGCGGGTATGTGGTTCAAAATTTTCAACAGCATTTTTTGGTTTCGGTATAAGAAAGATCTTCTTATTGGTTTATTAAAAGAGTTTCGTTGCAACGCATACTCCATTTAAATTAGAAAACTAAAATAATTTCTCAGCTTTACTAGAAAAATAGATAAGTTAACCATTTTTTTTTTAAGATTAAACATATCTATAATTGGAAATGAACAAAGTTGTTACGTCATCATGTTTTAGGTTATTTTTTAATTTCCTCTTTATCAAATACATGTGAAGCAAATGAGCAATTTGTAAAGGATCAACCAAACGTATAGATGAAATGGAAGCAAGGGAAGCCGTTAATACTTACACAATGTTTTGATTTTTTTTTGTTAGCTTTACGCTGTATTCTATATATTGGGTACACTATATGGTAGGCAGCGGGAACCTAGTGCTAGAACACTCCGTTTCTAATTTATTGCCTAACTTTAAATTTCTTTTGTTAATTAACAAAATTTAAGCCCTCTTTGTCTTATTACCACATCAAAAAAAAAAAAATAAAAACGTTAATTCCCTAATTTGGAATTGAACCCAGAACCGTCACAGTTACCTCAAGCCAAACGTTCAATTAAATAAGTCTCAACTACGTTAGACCTCTTATTGAAATTAATACCGATATCTCTATAGCAATATTATTAGTCAGCGGTAAGCTGGGTCAGTAGTGCTGGAGAATTTTAGAATTTATACAGTTAATAATAATATAACAAACATATATAATGTTATGGTAATAAGGCAAAGCGCGGTGTTGAGTTCCACCACTCAACACGCAATGCCTCAAATTCGGCGGAAATTGGGGAACGGAAGTGGAACGGAGTATCTTTACACTAGGTTCTCGGGTTCCCTCTGCCTACCCTGTGTAGTAAATGATAAATATATTCATAATGAATAGTTATAACCAGATTTGAAATTACTTGGAAAATATTACCATTAATATTTGTTTGTTCCAAAATATTCTTAGACAAAGACTTTTGAGCCAATGTTAATTCCAAGATTTACAATTATAGATTATTAATATAAGAAAATACAAAAGGCCTTTTATTGAATTGCGAGAAAAACAATTAGGTATAAATTAGGATCCAAAAGGCAGATTTAATTATTTAGTTATATAAAAAAAATATTAGTTAAAAAAAGATCACAAATTTGGATTTTCTGTTGATCTTTCCGTCGAGTTATATCACAAACGTATGCTTATGGCAGGTTAGGCAGATTAAAATTGTGAACCTTGTGTTAAGGCACTCCGTTCTATTTCAAACCTTCTGCCGAATTTGACCCATTGCGTTTTACTAGAGCGAAGAAATGAAAACATTACATATTCAAATTGAAATTATACAATTTTGTCGAGTGGGGATCGAACCTGCAACCTGTCGCATTACAGTAACACGCTTGTGCCCTTGCGCCACGACAGACCTAAAATCATATATATACATATAGATATAGAATCTATACTCACTTGCTTAAAACTTCGTCTCGCATTTGCATTTTTTATGCCATATTAAGATGATGTATAGACGCATTCATCATCACGAAGGAAGAAACTTTTGCGAAATTACATCAAACTTGCCAAGACACGTTCATAGCTTACTTTGATTAAGGGTGTCACTTTACTAAGTGCTCTTACTGTATAAATTATTGCGTTGTATAATTGTACTTAAATAATATGTATGTGTCAAACAAAATAAACTTTCCCTTTTAATTACATCTGTGATGATAATTACTATGAACGGGGAACGGAACAGAGTGTCTTAACATTAGCATCGTATAACGTTGGCTTCAGCCACTGACATTAACTGGAAAATTTCTTGGTTCCACTCGTTAATCTCAATAACTGCTGAATAATTCTTTGTTTTGAATAGTCTATGTATAAAGGCAGGTCTTTCCCCATTTTTCAAAGACGTACCTCTAAAGACGATCCCCACTTTCATTTTTTCATTTCTTGATCTATGCAAATTAAAACAATATATATATATATATATATATATATATATATATATATATATATATATATATATATATATATATATATATATATATATATATATATATATATATATTTATATATATATATATATATATATATATATATATATATATATATATATATATATATATATATATATATATATATATATATATATATATATATATATATATATATATATATATATATATATATATGTATATATATATATATATATATATATATATATATATATATATATATATATATATATATATATATATATATATATATATATATATATATATATATATGTATATATGTATATATTAGACCCATCTTCATGTATAAGACACTTCAGAGACAATAGAAGTTACTGCAATAATATTTTTAAGTGGACTAAATCCTTGAAAACACGAATCGCGAGAAAGTTAGTCAGCAAAGTTTTTTAACGGCAGCTAATGGCCGACATTAATAATAACGTTTACAAGAAGAGAAACAGATTTTGTATTTCTTGCAAAAATATGAAAATGTAACTCTTGGCAAGACTTCAATTAATAATTTGTTATTTATGATCGTTTTCATAGTAACGATGGTGAAGGATCATTAGTTATGTAGATATATTTTTTGGCTTTTTTGTATGCAGATACGATTTTTCTTTTTGGCATATTTAAGTAAAACACTCAATATATTTGTGAGAAAATGTATGAAATCACTTTGCTCTACGCAATAATATTGTAACAAGAAAGGTTCAACCTTTCTTGTTACAATATTATTGTTACAATATTATTGTTACATCATTCTTGTTACAATATTATCTATATGTGTTTTTTTTTTTAATTTTATTCTATCGAAAATCATTACCCTCCTTTCTGGCACAGTCGGGCAAAAAGTATAAATTTACACTTAGCTCTGGATTTTTTTGAAAGTAGTTATTATTAAATTAAAAGAACGCAGTTGTGCAACAGTGTAACATCGCAATGTAGCAATTGTAAACGTGACGATTAGAGATTCGATTCCCAATGTTTTATTATTTTTATTCTGGAAGAATGAATTACTTTTGTTTCCTCGTTTTGGTAAGAAGACAATGCGCTGCGTGGAGAGAAGAATGTAAGATTTTAAATGAAAACACTTTTATCCGGATAGACTACCCGTAGAGACTGCCCGTGACCACGGACTACTGTAAAGTGTTCGAAACGTCGGGTTTTCAAAACTGTTTACCACTCAGTATACGCGATTAATCTGGTTAAAAGTGTTTCATTTAAAATGTGTATCAATCGCTAAAATCAAAGACATTATTGAGAATGTATGAATTGTAAGTAGCAGGTTTCGAATCCGTGCCTCTTTAATTCAAACCAATCTTTTTTCACATATCCTTTTACTATACAAGCAGAAAATCAAAAAAAAAAATATTTTTTCTAAATTAGACATATTTGTATAATTTACTACTCGTACAGCTAATTATCTTAGGAATGTTATTATAGCTATATATACAAATAGATATACCATCAATAATATATCATTCTAGCGTCATTGCCATAGCTGCTCGATAATACCATATCATTATTATAACCTAAACTATGTATAGGCGTTAAGTTTAAGTGGGTCAAGTTCAGTTTCTTTATTTACAAGCAGATTTTATTTAAAATCAGATACAACACAAGCATGTGCGCAAGCGTATTCTTGTGGACCTGCAATATTGTAGGTTCGATTCCAATTTGAAGAAATTAAATATTTTGTTGAAAGTATTTTTCGCTCCAGTAATAAGGTTAAACGCTGCGTTTAGTGCCGCCAATCAACACACAATGTCTCAATTTTGGAGCAAAGTGAATAACGGAATACAGCGTCCTAACTCTAAATTCCCAAATTCCGTCTGCCTACCCTACATAAGCGGGATACAGTGTGAAGCTAAAAAAATCCTTATAAATGGTTAGAAAATATCAACATAAAGAGAAAACCCTGTACCGGAAATGGGTTAACTGGTAAAAGTGAGACCAATCTCTTAGTTTCCCGTCCCAAAATGGTCTTTGATGTTGAAAAACATGTTTGCGCAAACAGATTGATTGATATTATTGTTTTAGATGTAAGTGAGTTTTAAGTAATTATTAATGCCATGTGCATTAAGTGCAGGGTAGGCAGAGGGAACATGGAAACCTAGTGTTAAGACACTCCGTTCCTGTTCCGTTCCCCACTTTCCGCTGAATTTGAGGCATCGCGTGTTGAGTGGCGGAACTCAACGCCGCGTTTTGCGTTGTATTAGAGAAAGTATTAAATACTTCATATCCTCGAGTGGGAGTCGAACCCACAATCTGTCGTTTTTAGTCGAGAGCGACAGCCAAGAACACCAGAGCGAAGAAATGAGCATATTCAATATTCCACTTTTTCCAGTGAGGATCGAACCCACAACCTGTCAGTTACAGTCACACGCATGTGCCGCTGCGCCACGTCAGGCCTCAATTTATTTATTAACATTTGAATTTATATAATAAGTGTTAAGTGTTGATTGAGTAATTAAAATCAATATTTTTGTTTGTATAATAACGATTCATGATTTTTAACATATTCAAAGCAGTAATCCAACACTTAGGAAACTTATAAAAAATTAAACATAGCGAAATTTTAACCCGCATATCTTGGGAACGTATACATCAATTTGATATATGTATATCACACATATATGTTGTTTGAGCATCAGAATCAAAACATGATGGTAGATTTCATAACATAAAATTACAAATACTTTTCATCCTCTACATTTCTCCAGTAACAACAAAATGTGACGTTAACTCTCATATAACTTACTCTTTGTTTGTTTTGCCTTCTGCGGCGTTAAATACCACCAAAACATATAGTTGAAAATGAAATGCTTTAAAACTAAGTACTTCCTGTCTCTATTTTCTGAATAAACAATAAAGCTATGACAGCAATTGTGACAGTCACAAAACGGAAAAAAAACCAACTCCGCCAATTTGAACCGCAAAGCTGAAATGTAATTCAAAAGAATATTTAGTTAAAAAAAACACGTGTTCTTCATGTAAATATGTAAATATTATGCAAACGACACTCTTTAGCGGTCTTTTTGAGGAGTGCTCTTGAAATTTACATTTTGATTCACAAATGCACTGAACGGTGTCAGATTTACCATAAATATTATGTTTATTTAAATAATCAAATCGATATGGTTTCACCGCAATTATGTATTTGTGGATTGAAAGATATGATTATTATTATTGTTTTTTTTTTCAGCTTCACGCTGTATCCCGCACTAGGCAGGGTAGGCAGAGGGAACGAAAGTGAAACCTAGTGTTATGACACTCCGTTCCACTTCCGTTCCCCACTTTCCGCCGAATTTGAGGCATTGCGTGTTGAGTGGCGGAACTCAACGCCGCGCTTTGCCTTATTACCAGAGAGAAGAAATGAAACATTAAATATTTGAATTGAAAATATTAAATATTTCATTTCTTCGACTGGGGATCGAACCCAGAACCTGTCGGTTACAGTCATACTCTTGTGCCGCTGCGCCACGACAGGTATTATTTATTTACTGATGAATTTAATAAAATTATTGAAACCAGTCCGATTTAGGGGGCATAAGAGTGTGCCTATAAACGTGACATGTTGTGGGGTCGACCCCCACTCGAGGAGTTGGAACATGTAATATTTTCTAATGAAATATTTATTGTTTTCATTTCTTCGCTCTAGTGTGAAGATGAAGCGCGGCGGCGAATACTGCTATGGTATTTACAGCTACGGCTTATGGCCCTGCCTTAGTCGTTAGGCAGGGGGCAGGGGCACAAAAGTATGACTGTAAATAGCATATAATCATTTCTTAGCTCAAGAAACTATACAAATCGCGGCGTTTTCTTCAACCAGTAAACACGCCATGACTTAAGAATTCGGCAAACTGAGCTATCCTAACGAGATCCGAGTGCTAACTTACACTAGGTCCTTTATTTCCTATATATAGCAACACATGAAATTCATAAAAAAAAAACAAAGACAGTTTACATTATTCTGATCATTGATGATTTACTAGAAAAATAGTTATAAATGCAAACCCCTGTTTATATCGTTCTTTTGCTCCAAAAACGATGTACACGTACTTACTCAAAGTTAGTGAACAATGAATTTCATTTATAGTCCTTAATGGATTTTTGCACATTAAGAGATAGCTTCGGAATAACAAAAGTTCGATTCGATTATCTTTTATTTCTTTACGTTTATTTTGAAATTAGAAATGCCCTTTTAAAAGTAATTTAATAAGGTCAGACTAAGGGCGGTTAATAATTTACTAATAATGATAATTAAATGAAATATTTACTCGTTAGTGGAATACATATTACGTCTAATTGTGTTGGCCAGTATTGATCAAAACCACGTAACCATATTTTTTTCTTTTCTTTTCAGATGATGATGAACGATCTCTACCACCAAACAGCATTCAAGAATGACACAAACATAAAATGACTATCACACATGCGATGCCATCGCAAAAGCAATGCCAAGCCATTCTGACCAAACGCTTCAAAAATCCGACCAAATTCAAGATGAACAGATCTCCTATTGTTATTTTAACAGTGATCATATTAGCATTGCTGCCTTATAGTTCTACACTTAACTTACCTAGTGGTGATCCTGCCCCAGGGAGATCCCCTGGACCACCTACATATAAAGAAATAGATAAAGAAGATGGCAACAGAGACCTAGAAACTAATTTAGAAGTACCAGATGATACTTACGACGAAGTGACGACGAATGACGAAGTTTCTTCGACTGTCAGTGAGCCCAGTGTCAGTGAACGTACGGTGGGCGACGCGTGCTCCTTCGCGAGGATCTCAAGTGACAGTAACGGTATAGTGACTCTGAGTGAACGGAATAGTGACATCAATGTAACGGTCAGTCATTCAGTCTTCGAAACGGAGGAGCTGGTAAAAGGAGTTATTTATGATGGTGAGTTTTTCATAAAATATACAAGTTAATCTTATTATTAGATACAAGTTATTCTTATTATTAGATATATATAGGGTGTTAATTATAATTTTAAAAACGTATAAAATATATTTGAACGCGGCAAGATTTGAACCTGCGCGTCTTGGAAATTGTCCATGCACTCTGACTAACTAAGCCATACGTTCTCATCAAGCTACGTCGAAATTCTTATACGCTTGTTAGTATCTCTGTAGGAAGATTTTTACTCATGTCCGCAACCCAAGGACAATCCGAGTGTTTCTCTCTTGTAAAACGAAAATTGTTACAAATATTCTTTTTATATTCAAGCTATATTTCACCTACTTTTTAGTTACGAAAATTTTAAGGATTATGATTTCAATTTTGATGACAATGAATTTACATATCGTTAATATTGTTGTTAATCCATTATGGCTGTCGTAACAAGATGGCGGATTACAAAAATTGTGTCCAAATATGAGTATCAATTGAAAATTTGTATAATATACATTCACTCACTCACTCAGCTTCACACTGTATCCCGCAAATGGCAGACAAAGGTAGACTAGGGAATTTAAGAACTTAGTGTTACACCGAATTTGAGGCATTACGTGTTAAGTGGTGAAACTTAACGCCGCGCTTGGCTTTATTACTAGAGCGAAGAAATTAAAACATAAATATAAATGGAAGATACTTATATCAAAAAATATATTTATTTCAACTTTTATCAAATAACCCAAAAAAATTTCAAGATTTTCTTCGGTTGTTTGTGCTAAATGAACTCAGAAATGACTCACTCGATTTAAATCCAGTTTTCACTATTACATTTTGGTTACTTTTATTTCAATTATTAAATATTAAATTCATTTCTTTTATTTCAATCCGTCCATAAATAAAAAAAGTTATATTAATTAACTTTCCCACACGGACGAGGTCGCAAGGATTGCTAATAATAATATCTGGTCGGTAATGAACTGTTATTACAGATTTATTTGGGTTTGTGAAAGCAACTGAATCAGGATAAAGTCGTAAATTGAAAATCATGCTCATTTATTAAATTTCTAAATGTTTAATTATTTTCATCAAAATCTATTTTCATTATTCTGTTCATTTATTATCGGTCTGGTGATTAGACTATGATTATAGATTCACATTTTTAAGATGGGTATTTTTATTTAATTAAAAAAAAGAATCAAATTCGGCGGAAAGTGGGGGACGGAAGTGGAACGGAGAGTCTTAATACTAGGTTCCCAAGTTCCCTCTGCCTACCCTGCCATGTACGGAATACAGCGTGAAGCTGAGTAAGTGTGCGTAAATGAGTAAAAAAAGTATATAGCGCAGCGTTATGGACGTCGTGGCGCAGAGGAACAAGCGTGGGATTGTAAACGCGATAATTGTAGTTATGATTCCCATTAGAGGGTACAAAATCTCTACTTATAACAAATCTTTAAAGTCTAAAGTCTCTACTTTTATATTTTGGCAAAAGTTACCATTAAAAATTTAGTATTAATTCTATTGAAATTGGTTGAAAAATGAAAATTAATTTGACATTAATATTTTAAAGGCTTGCTTATGCTTGCCATTTGAAAGTAATAAGGTTGATAATTTATTTAGCTGCAATGTTACTTTTTAATAATTATAAATGACAATATTATTAAAACAAAAAAAAATAGTTAAAATTAGTAAATAAAATAATGTACAATTCAAGCAGGCGTAGCCGCGAGCAAGTTACTAGTATGTAATATTTTCATTGCCTGGCTTTGGTAATCAGGCAAAGCGTGGCGCTAAATTCGGAAATACGTAATTCCTCCAGAATTAGGCAGAAATTGGGAAATGAAAATAACTTAATGGGAATGTAATGTCTTAACACTAGGTTCCCAAGCTCCCTCTATATACCTTCTATATCCGACACAGCGTTGGCTTAATTTGGCTTTAATAATGTATAAGCAAGCAATAGATTAAGATCGCTCTTTGTCTTCTTACCAGAGCCAAAAAATAAAAAAATACACCAAAATCTTGGATCACAGACATGATCAAGTTTATGATGACTCTACGAGACAAAGCTTTATTAAAAGCACACACGCAAAATAGTGATTCATCTATAAAATACTATGGATAGAAAAAAAAGGGCCTTTATCAATAGTACTATAAAAAACACATTGCATCAGCCAAGGGTAATGTGGTTTAATTAAAAATATAGTGCTCATTAACAAAAAGTCAATAATCAATACTCCTGACTATATAAATGATCTGGACAAAATCAATACGTATTTTCTAGACCTGCCCCCAATTATCGAGTCAGTTATTGATAATAAAACTTTGCCTAAAATTAATTCGAACGTAGATTTTCACTTTAAAGTTACTACTCAATCTGACGTACTCAAAATAATAAATAACATTAAAACTAAGGCGGCAGGATATAATGATTTCAATATAGACATGATAGAGCTCACCCTGGATTGGACTTTACCTATTATCACTGATATCGTTAACAAATCCATCGTAACTCTTACGTATCCGGCGTGTTGGAAACGTGCTTTAGTCAGCCCTATTCTTAAAGGGAAATGTGTGGAGCAGCTTAAAGATCTTCGCCCAATAGCAATTTTACCGGTGTTATCAAAGTTTCTGGAAAGAACAATATTGAACCAAATGTTAGATTTTCTTGATGCAAATAATATCATACCCAAATTTCAATCTGGATTTCATCGATGCCATGGTACGGAGACAGCTCTTCTCTACATATTACTGACGACATAACCAAAGCCTCCGATAATGGCAAGAGTACCATTATGATCTTGCTTTTTTAATCACGGGCTTTTGACTGCATTCTCCCGCAGCTACTCCTAACCAAGTTAGAAAGCTACGGTTTTTCAAAAGACAAATAAAAAAGAGTATTATGTATTATTATTATTATTATTATTATCTATTCTCCCTGCATGAGAATCGAACAATCAACCCTTTTATTGTCAGATGACCTGCCACTGTACCACCACTGTCTTATATAACCTTATATTTATATAAGCAATTAATCTATTAATTCCATAAATTACTAAAACCTTTTCAATTTTCATATTAAATACGATTTACAAATAGAGCATTTAAACAATTATTACGTTTAATAATTAATTAATCGTACTATTTACTGAGCTAGAGTATATTAGTGATTCAAATTACGTACGCTGATTGTGTCGGCTCGGCAATTATGATTATTGTATGCAAATTAGAAAGCTAGAAAATGGCGGATTTGTGGTATGATATATATGTTATGTATTCATTGGTAGTAATTTTGTATAATTCGGGCTTGTTTGTGTCTTAACGCGATAGATCGTGACTACGATTCTTGAAAGAGAAAAATAAATATTAATAATTTTTTTTCGTCGCATTGGTAACGAAGCACAGTGTGCTTCGTTACCAATGCGACGAAAAAAAATGCGGTGAGTTTAGTTACCACACTACACTTCAGATTTCGATGGAAAGTGAGAAATGGAAGTGTTTCAACTTATTATAACGGAGTGTGGACGATCACCACCCAACGAAATGAAATATCTAATAAATAAAAGAAATATATAAAGATATACGCGGTGTTGAGTTCCGCAACTCAACACGCATTACCTTAAATTCGGAGAAAGAGGGCGACGGAAGTGTTTTAGCTTTAGGTTCACAAGTTCCCACTGCTTACACTACCGAGTGCGGGATACAGCGTGAAAGTAAAAAATAAATCAAAAAAATACTTTCACCGAGTGGAAGTATAAAGCTTACGGTCAAATGTCATACCACTGTATTCAACACCCTCATGTGATACGCAAAAAAACATTACAAAATAACAGCATGCCAGTAATAAATATATTCAGATCTATCATTTTTAAACAAGCAAATGTATCATGGGCTTTATTACGAATTAATCTCATATCAACTGGCGTACATCTACAAAGGGAATTATTAATCTCCGAAACGGTAATACAATTCCCACAATATTCATGACCGAAACGGTAATTACTACAGCCCTAGTGATAGAGACACGGTGAGACACCAATTATATTAAAACGTCTAGTGTAGACGTCTCAGGTTATGGGTTCAATCCCCACTCGAGGAAATTGAAGATTTAAATTTTTTTTAAATTTAATATCAAATGTTTTCATATCTTCGTTCTCGTTACAAGACAAAACGCGGCGTTGAGCAACGCCACTTAACACGCAATGCCCCAATTGCCCAATTAAATTCAAAACAAATTTTAAATAATTAGACACTGGTAAAATATATTAGACACTTAGTTCCCAATAGTCCACCGAAACTTTGTAACATTGCGTGTGGAGCTGCTGGTCTTAACATTGCACTTTGCCTTCTCACAACTAGAAAATGTAAGTATAAGATGATTTATTCCTAGGATTTGGAATTGAACCGCCACCATCCCTTTTAAGCATATTTTTTTTACATTTCAGCTTCACGCTACATCCCGCAAATGGCAAAGTAGACAAAGGGAAATTGGTAACCTAGTGTTAAAACACTCGATTCCGTTCCCCACTTTCTCCCAATTTTAAGGCATTGAACTCACAACCTGTGACGTTTACAAACACACGCTTGTGCCGCTTCACCATGACAGACCAATTTTCTTTTCCATTTCAAATACATAACATAATAAAGTACAAAAAAATACAAAATTATAAATGTATTTCATACTGCATTCGCATACTCTTCCTGGAAACCTGTCGCTTGCACTCATTTTCACATTTAATATTATTTTACATTTTGCTTACGCTTTATTATTTCTAACTCAGGACCGTCGCGACACAATATCTCAGCAGTTAACTTAAAAACACGCGGCGTTGGCTTCACGCTGTATCCCGCACATGGCAGGGTATTAAGAGGGAACATCGGAACCTAGTGTTAGGACACTCCGTTCCGTTCTCCGCTTTACCACCGAATTTGTTTTACGTTTTGGATGGCGGAACTCAACGCCACGCTATACCCTGTCACTAGAGCCAAGAGAGAAAATGTTAAATAATTAATTTTTTCGTTTGGGAATCGAATCCACAGCCTGTCGCGGTTATCACACGTTTGTACGTTCCCCTGCGCCACGCAAGCAGAATGACTTTATCATCATCAATCATCTCAATTTATATCTTTCGTCTCAAGTTAGTCGTTTATTTCAATTAATTATATAAATTTCGTTAAATAATAATATTAAAGTAGGTCATTCTAAAACAAGACTTGTTGAAGCTATTTAAAGAATATTTAATTTGGCTTGAATTTTGTACGCTATAGCTTAGCAGTTGCAATGTATTTAGTCTTTGGTTTCTTAATTAGTTAAAAAGGAATGTTTTGAGTTCATTTCCCGTATTGGGAAATGGGTTAATTTTCCAATATTCCTAAAGCAAGGGAAGTGGCTGAGTTATTGCCACATTTAATTTATATTACGACAAGTCATACCTTAAGATTTTCTAAGTAAAGATTTTTTCTGAGAAGTCTAAATGTGCGTTTTGTTTTCTTTTTGATAGTTTTATCGACTAACCACTGTTTTCAATGTCAATTTTGTTCAGGAACAATTAAAAAAAGTATACTACTTTTTTAATTTATTCCTGAACAAAAGTTTTATAATTTAGTTTTAAAACACTTCTTTCACCACTCTTCACAAAACATCGAGACAACACATGTTAAGTGGCGGAATTAACCGCAGCAATTTGTCTTCTTATCAAAGCTACGAAACGAAAATAATCAATTCCCTCTAGTGGGAATCGAATCTGCAACCGTCGCGTTTATATTTACACGCTAAACACTAACGAGTTTAAGAGCAACTGATTTTAGTAACACATGCATAATTAATAGCTCGACACACACTGATCTTATCACCGTAAGGGACTGTCATGTCTGCCATCTTGCCCATTTATCCCATTTCCTAATCCGAACTATCTTATAATCTTTGAGCAATAAATTATGCTTAATTTTGGATCTTCAGTATCCTAAGAGTGCTTTCGGAAGCAGTGGGGCGTGAAATGGAAGGGCTTGAAAGTATTTTTGGGTCAAACTTAACAAAATATATGATAAATTAATGTTTTTTTTGTTCGTAATATTTTGTTGATGGATTCAAATATTAAATCATTTTTGTTGTTTTTAGGGTTGTTCTTTTTTTTATTTATTTATATGATTAAAGAATGGTGTTCTATGATATTGTTCACAGAATTGTAATATATATTATAAAAATAGGTAGAACGATATAGATAGTAGTTTCTTAACATTTGGTTCTCAAGATCCCTTTGACAACCCTGAAAGCCAGAAGCTAAAAATAGGTATTTCATAAAGTCATTGAGGTAGTCGATTCCGGCTTAGAATAGGATCATCCAGATACTGATGGAGTCGTAAGCGGCGACTAAAGTACATGTGGGAGAGTCACATTGCTAGCAATGACAACACGCATGGGCAGACTCGACTGGATCATTACCACCCCCGGCATTTAAAACCGGCGTTAAATAGTGGCTTAGGCCATTGCGTTTCCCATTGGCTAAAGCCAGGCCCCGGTGCCCATTCTACTTATAGACACGGCCACGCTTCTATAGCTCCTCTGGTGCTACACGGGGCCGTGGGCAGCGGTGATCACTTACCATCCCTCACAAAGCACGATAAAGAACACTTGGGAACCCAGTGTTAAGAAATTTCGTTACTATTATGCCATTTCCGCTCTTCACTTTTCACAAAATTCTCTAGGCTGAAATCAAGTGCTTTGCCTTATAACCAATGCAATATAAGAAATGCAAATTATTAAATATTTTATTCCCTCGAGTGGAGATCGAACTTACAACGTGTTGCGTTTTATTGCAAACTTGTGCCCCTTTACAACGACAGACATCTTTATCTAAACCATATACATAAATAAATTATAGAATTTTTTTCAAAACATTAAGTATCCACCAAACATGGCAAGCATTTCACGTGTTTAAAACAATCAAAAACAATCGTACGGTACACGCAATCAGCGGCACGTGGATCTATATTAAGAAACTTTTGCCCTTACGGCAGTTTCACCGATCCTCCATCGGATATTAGGATGGTTGGCTTAGTTCTTGGGATTAGCCTATTATGCAGGGTTTGACGCTTACCAAGTTGTTACTCATTCACCTCACGTAACTTTGATTTCTGCACGATTTCTTGCCTTATATCGGGCTTTGATCGGTAAGAACTGGTCATAATTTTTGGCAACTTTGCTTTTTAAATAAACGAAGAAAATATATTATGATTTATTGATTGACGAGGTCTGTTCTGACTTAAAAACGACAGGTTGTGGGTTCGTTCGGTTTTCAACTCAAAGAAGTGATTTAATATTTTCGAATATAATACTTAATACCTACATTTCTCCAAACTAATAACAAGGCACAGCCAACACGCAATGCCTCGAATTCGGCGATTCTCGGAGGAACGGAACAGAGTGTATAAACATTAGGTTCCCTCCTCCCTCTACCTACCCTACCTACAGCGTGAAACTGACAAAGATACTAATATATAAAATTATCTTTTACGTAGACTTGATATTTAATTTTTTATATACATCTTTTTGATAACCTTTGCATATTGTTAACAGTGGTCTATAGATATTTATGAACACGTAAGCATAGAGTGGTCGATATAATTATATTGACAACTTTTTATTTGACTTGGCGTGTTAATTGGTTTTGGTGTATGTGAACTCCCCAGTGCCCCATTGAGCTGAATATTGAGTTACGACTTCATTTCCAGAGACTTATATTTCTTATTTACATATAATTATAGTTATTGCTTACCTAAAATGGCGGCACAACATGATGGCGGTAACAACATTTTTGTATAACCCGCCTAATAAAAATATCAA
Organism: Eueides isabella; assembly: GCA_019049475.1. Lineage (NCBI taxonomy): Eukaryota > Metazoa > Arthropoda > Insecta > Lepidoptera > Nymphalidae > Eueides > Eueides isabella. The sequence continues at coordinate 1,651,997 of CM032394.1, read as the reverse complement.
ATGAAAGAGCTTAATTTGTAAATTAAAGTACAACACGAGAAAAAATAACTAAAAAGCTTGTTTTCAAATAGTTACTTTTAATAATAACATATTTTCCAATATCTGAATATTTCCAATCACAAATCAATAAGAAAGCACCTAAATTTCCATTTATTTTCCAGATTATTTTGTTATTTGGTATTTCATTGTAACTGAACAACGAAACTTAAAACAAAAGGGATCACGTGATCGTAAACAATACTAATGTTCTTTTGTTGCACAATAATAGAGGGTATTTAAAAAAAGCAATACAACTTTTTCAAGCTCAGCTTATCACGCATCTATCGAAACTCGCTAACGTGGCGTGAGCTTGATTTCCGTTTCATTTCTTTGGAAAATTGTTCGTTTATATATGAGTTATAAGGTGAAAATATAAGGAAGTAGATGTGTAAGTAATAAGTGTAAATATCATGTGCAGGATGCAACGTGAAGAAAAAAAAGATATGAATAATGACGTAAAATGGTTCATGCTTATTTCTTTTTTATGAAAATCTCAATGTTTTATAGCATTGATATACAAAATATAGTTATATTTATTAGCAAATTATTCAAGAACCCTATGCTAGAGCATTTTTAAGGACATGTAATATATACAAATGTGTTTAATCAAGATTATTTGAATTTTATGCAGTTTAGCTATCATTTTATTATTACACACAATAAAATTATAACTACGATATTTAAAACAGCAACTGCTGAATTTGTTGCCGGCTCTACTCTAACTGTTTTATGTACATTTGGCATTCAAAGACGATAGATATAGATTTTAAAATATGTCGTGTTTTTATTTTAAAAAAAATAATTTAATACAACTTTTATACATTTAAATTTGACCGACGGTTAAACTTTATATATAATAATTATTGCCATTTAAACAAAAGTCATATTGCTAATTTTTATTTGACTTGCTGTATTGGTATGTGGGTTAGTGTATGTACTATGTGAAATCTTGCAAGCTCAAATTAATCTAGTTGCCAGTGTCCAATTAAGCTAAAATTTGTATTACAACTTCAGTTCCTATGGTAAAGAAATTTTATATCATTAATCTAAAATGGCCGCCGCAACAAGATGGCAGTTTAGAATCCCACTGAACACGTACAACAAATAAGTTTTTGTTTATCGAACTTTCTGTCTAAAAAGCTCATTTTGAGCTCCGCTATATAGATAAGAGTAAATTACTTTTTTTTTCAGCTTGCCGTTAGCCTTTGAATACCGCACATGGCAGGGTAGACTGAGGAGACTTAGGAACTTAGTGTAGCGGCACTCTGTTCCGTTTGCCATTTTCTGCGGAATTTGAGACGCTTAGCCTTATTAAGAGAGCGTATAAATGAAAATATTTTTTTTTTCAGCTTCACGCTGTAGGCAGGGTAGGCAGAGGGAACCCGGGAACCTAGTGTTAAGACACTCCGTTCCACTTCTGTTTCCCACTTTCCACCGAATTTGAGGCATTGCGTGTGAGTGTTGAGTGGCGGAACTCAACGCCGTGCTTTGCCTGCGAGCGAAGAAATGAAACATTAAATATTTCATTTCCTCGACCGGGGATCGAACCCAGAACCTGTCGGTTCGAGTCACACGCTTGTGCCGCTGCGCCACAATAGAAATAGAATATTAGGTATATTATTACCAGAAGTGGGGATCGAACCCACAACCTATAGCGTTTACAGTCACACACTTGTGTATCGTGCCGCTACAGTCCTAAGGAAATTAAAAACTTATAACAGATTATTATTAAACGATATTGCCAAACAAAAACAAATTCCTTCACTTTTATTTCTGTAATCGTATAATTTAATGTGTCACGTTCAACGTCACATTAAATTTTAGTATTGCGCTTAACACGAGTTTTGTGTTTATAATTATGTTGCCCGCGGTGTGGGTGTACTTATATAATGTATGCTACGTAAATAACACGTTGATATTATTCTCCTGGATCCGTAATATTCTCCTGGAAAAATGACATTTTAATGTTAAGAAAAGAATGTAACGTCAACAATTACTACAGCTTTTTTATTGAAATAAAGTATAAAAAGAAGGGGGGAATAGATACAGGCGAATTGGGATTTTTTGATAAGACACTCCGTTCTGTTCCTCACTCTCCGCAGAATTCAACGCATTGTATGTTGAGTGGCGGAACTCAAAGCTGCGTTTTGTCTTGTTACCGGAGCGAACAAATGAAACCACTAAATATTTTAATTGAAAATATTAAATATTTCACTCCATCGACTGGGGATCGAACTCACAACCTGTCGTTTACAGTAACACGCTATGTACCTCTGTGTCACGACAGTGTTAAGACACGCTCATTAAGACAATTTTGTTGTCTATTTTGCTCTCTAAAAAATCTCTCTAAATTCTTGAGGCATGGAGTGTTAGTTAAGTTGTAAGCCATACTACCAAAGAAACCAAAGAAATGAAACCAGGAATTGAAAATAATTAAGAATTAAGTATCACATTTGCAGTAGTACGCTGGTGCCTTTGTTCCTCGATATGCCTTTAATATTGTTGAAATTAAAGTTATGTCAATTTTGTTAATCCAGGTTGTTAATTATGCCTGTCCTAGTGCAGGGGCAAAAGTGTGCGATTGTAAGCACAGACAGGATTCGATTTCCACTCGAAGAAATAAAATATTTTATATTTTCATTTCGGCGTTTATCCGCCACCAACGTACGCCGGAACGTGTCCTAATACTTCAAAAAATGTAAAGACTTCTAAACATCTCATTCATAAGCGGGTTAAGTAGTTAGAGCAATGTCTGGGATTTGGAACCTTAGTGTACCTCTTAGGGGTCCTTCCAAATTATACACCCCATAATAATAACACTCACCTCCACTATGCAAAATCTTCTTACCTAACCAAACCAAACTAGTTGGCCAACGTCACTTTTGAAATATTTTTTTGAGCTGATGATAGCTCTACATAAGCAAGCTACGAGTACCTATGTAGATTACTCTATTTTATTTTTCATAACTTTTATATCTACTCAAATTGCTTTATAACTTGAAATAGAAACATGTATTTTTTTGCTGCAAGATTAAATATGTTTTTTGTTGTGGCTTCACGCAATTTCTTGCAAAGCACCCTGCTTTGCGGGAAAGAGCGTGAAGAAAAAGAAGGCATGAAAAAAGAAATTATAGTTAGGGTTTACTGAAGCTAAACCGCCGCGTAAAACGCCGTGCTTTTTATATTGTTTTAAAATGTAAATTTAATACAATAGTTTTTTCGCTTTCGTCTCGAACTCTTAACGGTTCTTTTATTACCCAAATAATACCACACTGCGCTATAACGGGTTTTAATGGTCTTTTTAGCTTCACGCTTTATTTTATATCCCACCAGCCACCATAGGGTAGGTAGAGGGAACCTGGGAACCTAGGGTTAGAATACTCTGTTTCCCACTTACCGCCGCATTCTGGAGACTGCGCTTTGCCTCGTTACCACAGCGAGGAAAAAAAAATACAATTTTCCATCCAGACTGGGCATCGAACTTACAGTAATCGAGTAATACCTAGTCGTACGCTTGTAGTACTTCTGAACCACGACATCAAATTCTAAATTAGTTCAAAATTATAGCTTAAATTAATTATATGCTCAGCAAAGGGGAAATTTATTTGAAACACTAATAAGCTATAGAGAACATTCGCAGCTTGAAAAATATATACTGGAATTTAATATAGAGTTTTTTTTGGCCACTTTAGTATATCGTTGTTTAAATTAATGTTTGGTAAAATATTGAAATATTTTATTTCATTTTTTTTCGCCTTCACACTGCTTTTGCATATCGCTTATAGATAGGCTTAAGGCAATCTAGTGTTGAGTGTTGAGACACTCTGTTCCACATTTTCCACTACATCTTCGAGACATTGCCTATTGAAAAGCGAAACTCTAACGTTGTCTTGCTATTAGAGCGAAAAATAAAAATCGTAATCGAGCTTAAGACCTTTGAGAAAAGTTTCGCATTTGGAAGAGCCAAAAACAGAGTTTAAGCACTTCGTAAGCCCATTGCCTGCACAATTTGTGAGATATTATATGTTAAATGGATCTAACTATATGTCTTGTTTTGCCGAAGTTAAAATAATTAAAATGTAAACTCTACGACGACGACGTGGGAAACGCGACAGGAAATGAAATATTTAATATTTTCATTTCTTCGCTGTGGTAACTCAATAAACCACAGCGTTAATTTACGCCAATGATCACACCAAATGTTTTGAAAATTGCTAATTTTATTGAGAAAATTGGGAACAAAGTGTGTTGACAGGTTCACTTCTCCCACCTTGCTGCATGCGGTATACTTCGTCAATCTAAAAATATTAAACATTGAATTTGCACTTTTTGTTTTCATATAAATTGTACTTCGCTAAGACACAATGGTCATAATAAAATAATTGAGGTGAAATACATCGTATCTGTGCCCATAAAACACATTTATATATTAAGAATGGCTCTTTGATGCCCACATTGTTTGGACCGCTTTTGGTTTGTATGACAAATTCCTTGAATTATTTAATTGTTTTATTGCAAATGAAAATGGTTTACTACATGACCTGTTTTAAATAAAGCTCGGTATTTTTTTAATGAATTCCATTTTTATTTATATAAATTGGTAAGTGCGTGTCAAAATCGTCCATCGAGGGCTCCCTATCAGTTTCCAGAATGTAGGTCTACTGAGGTATAACTTATGAAAGTTGGCATACTTAAATTTTAACGTAGAAGCATTTGATACCTGCATTTACAAATTCCGCTATAATCCAAGTTTTATATGTATTTTAAGGAAGTATTACTACGGCGTTTGATTACGCATCGAAGCAAACTGACAAGATTGCGTATGCGAGTGTCTTCAGGCTACTCTACTAATAATAATTCTTAACATTTTTTTCTACGAAAGACCAATAATATGAATAAAACTAGGATAATTATTTATATTGTAGAGCTTTAGAGCTTTCACTTCGTGCCAATATTCATAATTCAATAGATTCACTAAAAGTAAAAGTATATATAGGTTTGGATCGCGCGGACCAACGGACGTCGAATTTTATATTTAATAATTGTATAGAGTATGGTGTGTTTCCTGACCTAATGAAATATAGTAAAATCATACCTATATTTAAATCGGGTAGTATATCAGATCCTAACAATTTTAGCCCTATATCAGTACTACCTTCATTTAGTAACATTTTTGAAAATAATATTTTAAACCAAATATTAATACATTTTAATTACCATAAACTCTTGCACAATAAACAGTATGGTTTTACTAAGGGTCGCTCTACTACTGATGCTGGTATAGCTCTCTTAAAGAGTATTTATGAGGCATGGGAAGGATCGCAGGATGCTCTTGGCATGTTTTGTGACTTGTCGAAGGCATTTGATTGCGTGCAGCACTCGACATTGGTCATGAAGCTACACCATTACGGCATAAGAGGACGTGCACTCGATCTTCTGACTTCTTATTTAACTAATAGGATTCAGAGGGTTTATGTGAATGGTAGGAAATCTCCTGGTTCTTTAATCAGTATGAGGGTCCCACAGGGGTCTATTCTTGGTCCTTTTCTCTTTTTAATATATATAAATGACCTACCATATTTAGTTGAAAGGAGCCATGAGATAGTATTGTTTGCAGATGATACATCGCTAATTTTTAAAATGAAAAGAAGACAAAAAATATATGACGATGTAAACAATGCTCTCTCAAAATTAGTACATTGGTTTAGTGCAAATAATTTACTTTTGAATAGTAAAAAAACCAAATGTGTTATATTCCGAACACCCAACACGAAAATTGTGAAAGCCGATGTACTTTTAAATGGTGAAGCCGTGGATCCTGTTGATTCAACGGTATTTCTCGGGATCACCATTGACTCTAAATTACAGTGGGGACCTCATATCGATGGATTGGCGAATAGACTTAGCTCAGCAGCCTTTGCGGTTAAAAAAATCAGAACATTAACAGACGTGGAAACGGCTCGCCTTGTTTATTTTAGCTACTTTCACAGTATTATGTCCTACGGCATCTTACTCTGGGGTAATGCAGCCGGTATTCAATCAATTTTCGTCTTGCAGAAGCGAGCTATTCGTGCAATCTATAAATTAGGCCCTAAAGATTCTTTAAGGGAAAAATTTAAAGAAATCAATATAATGACCGTTGCATCGCAATACATTTTTGAAAATATTATGTATGTTAAGAAAAATATTAATGAATTTACCAAGATAAGGGATATACATACTATTAATACTAGAAATAAGTTTAATCTTAGTGCACCTATGACTCGATTGCATCGAGTCCGTAATTCTTTTATGGGTCAGGGTGTACGCTTTTACAATAGGAGCCCAGAAAACGTCCGAGAATTTTCTATTTCGCATTTTAAAAAAGTTGTGAAAAGACGTTTGTGTGTTAAACGTTATTATCAAATTAACGATTTTCTAAATGATAACACGCCTTGGGAATAAAATGCTCGCTCCAGGCTATTTCAAATGTATCATTGTCACAATTGATTATATGATGTAAAAGTTGATAAACAAAAAAAAAGACATGTCCCGCTGAGTTTCTTTCGCCGGTTCTTCTCAGGTCTGAGGCAGTAACTTTAGTGAACTGGTGGTAAATTGTTTGACGTTCAAAAACGAAGCTTGTAACTTCTTATTTTGAATAAAAATATTTGAATTTGAATTTGAATTTATACTAAATGTAGTTAAAACGATGCGTAAACTCGTGCGCAAAAAAACAAAACATGCGCAATCTTGAGATATATGATCTAGACGGGTACTGAACCCTAAAAATATTAGAATTTGTATATAAGCATACAACTGTATACTCTCCTTTGAATAATTTTCAGTAAGTAAGTTCAGTGTAAAAAGATCAGTTCCCATTCTGGTCACCGTTAATTTAAAATGCAGCGTTAAGTTTCGCCAATCAACCCGCAATGCCCCAAATCCAACCCAAAAGGACGAATTCGGGCAGTTAAGATACATATTATCACACAGCATGTGCACAGTGTGAAAATTTCAACAAATATATAAAATAAATGGCCAAAATGGAATTACGGTTTTTTGTGGTAGGATAGCCACGGAACCTTTGGCTTATCTTATAAATTAATCAGACCTTTCTTATGTAAGTGGTGACCTACTTCCAGCGGGCTGTTTGTACTAATATAGGTAGGTATATGTATATATTTATTTTCTCACTCTCAGCTTCATGCTGTATCCCGGACATGGCAGGGTAGAAAGAGGGAACTTGGAAACCTAGTGTTAAGTTACTCTGTATTGTTCCCCATTTCTTTTTCACTTCAAAATATGATCAGTTATTTCACATTTACTTTGATTTTATTATTGTAGCGCAGAGTTTGACTATAAAAATTAAAGTCTTTGCTTTAATAAAAAGATAAAGCGTATTCACAGCTTGATACGCAATGTCTCTAAAAGTTAGGAGGACGTGGACAACGAAATGTCTTAGCACTTGGTCCGCCGACCTACCCGGCTATTTTTGAGATATATAGTGTATAAAAATTGGAAAAGCGTGGCGTTGAGTTACGCTTACCGTCTAATGTCTTGTTGGATGCAAGTGATAAACCGATACAACAGTGTTATACATACGTTATGTACCTATATAATGTGACAGAACTAAATTAGAAACTATTCCGCTGTAAACGTAAATTTAAATTAGCTCACGATTACCTTCTACGAACAATTTCGACTTCAAAGAAAATTATTACTGAATCTATTTTTGTAGTGAATTCGAAGAAAAATTGTGCTCACGAAGTCATACATAGGCTATTGGTTTGTATGTCAATTTTTATTATTTTACCGACATTGATTCCGGCTTAGAATAGGATCACCCTAGTACTGATGGTGTCGTAAGAGGCGACTAAGTACGTATGGGAGAGTCACATTGTCAGCAATGGCAACACGCATGGGCAGACTCGGCCGGCGATTATTACCACCCCTGGCATTTAAAACTGGCGTTAAGCAGTGGCTTCGACCACTGCGTTTCGCATTGGGTAATGCCGGGAATCGGTGTCCATCTTTAAGGCCAGCAACGCTTCTGTAGCTCCTCTGGAGTTACACTGGACCGTGGGCAATGGTGATCACTTACAATCAGGTGACCCGTACCCTCGTTTGCCATGTGTTGTCCATAAAAAAAAGAAAAAAGATATGTACTGTTTAATTGGTTGTGAGTATCGACTATCTGGTATTTATAACAGATTATTTAGCAATGTGTATTCAAGGCACCTCACTGCTGGCTTGAATTTAATAACTGTAGACGTATTGGCCTGTCGTAATTTATTCGCTCTGTTACAAGGCAAAACGCGGCGTTCAGTTCCGCCACTCAACATGCAATGCCTCAAATTCGGCGTAAGTGGGGAACGGAAGTGGAACGGAGTGTCTCAACATTAGGTTTCCATGTTCCTTTGGCCTACCCTGCCATGTGCGGGATACAGTCTGAAGCTAAGTGACGTAGACGTAGTGGCACTGATATGATGTCAAATTATGATATCTTTTTAAAAAAAATTGTTTGCTATTTATTATTATAATTTTACTTTGTTACTATTTATTTTATCTACATTCAATAAATATTCAATATTTTATTGTAAAATTGTGATTGGCAGATTTATTGTAATATTAAATATACATTTTATGCAAGTTTATTTTCAGTTTTTATTTTTTATATTTAATTTTGCTTGCCTATGACATTTTATATATTTATATATAGAGAGAAATTTAAAACTTAGTTTATTTATTATAATAAACCTACATACTTATATATAATAGAAAAAGAAAAGTCCCAAAAATGGTTCAACAAAGGACTGAATAATACGAATGATAGCCTTACAAGGCTATGGTAATTTTGTGACATCAATAATAAAGGCGGCGATGATACGGATATTCGATAACCATGATATCTGTGAACCTGTGGAGACAATAACATATTTTGAAAATTCTAATATGACAAAACTGTTGAGGCCTGTCGTGGCGCAGCGGCACAAGCGTGTGACTGTAACCGACAGGTTGTGGGTTCGATCCTCACTCTAGGAAATGAAATATTCAATATTTTCAATTAAAATATTTAATGTCTTCCGCCACTCAGCACACAAAGCTTCAAATGGGGCGGAAAGTGTCTTAACACTAGGTTCCTAAGTTCCCTCTGCCTACCCTGCCGTGTGCGGAATACAGCGTGAAGCTGAGTGAGTGAGTGAGTACAAAACTGTTGACCAGAGGCCTTTTGTCGCGCACGGGCACTGGAGAGCGACTGTAAAGGTGAATGGTTATGGGTCAATAAAATTATTTATTTAATATCTTCATTTCCTCGCTTTGTAAGTACTTCATAAGGCAAGACGTGGCGTTCCGCCATTGAACTTTCCATATATACACATTTCGATGAAAAATGTGGAGCGGAAGTGTTTTTAGGTTCCAGGTTCCCACTATCTCCCCTGCCACACGTGGGATTCAGCGTAATCCATATTCATAAACTAATTTGAAATAATGTCACGTTCATACACACATTCAAGTATGTTACGAACTCGTTACAAAGTTCTGAGCTGAAGATATCATAATAAATCTTTACACGTGAGCAAATGTATTAAGAGTTTTTATCTTTAACCAAGTTATTATTCGTTAACTGTGTATTTTTCAATATTAAAGGCCCGTCGTGGCGCAGAGGTACAAGCGTGTTATTTTGTACGCCACTAGTTGTAGGTTCGATCCCCAATCGAGGTAATAAACTATTTAGTATTTTCATTTCTTTGCTCTGGTAACGAGACAGACGGAGTGTTTTACCACAAGGTTTCCATGTTCTACCATGTAGATAGATAAGAAAAATCTACATTTCAGTTTTTATTTCTAGACAGTTTAATTTTTTTTCTATGTTGTATATAAGTTCTTTATAAAATTCTGACAAACAACGCCCAAACGAAACTACTGGATTTAGAGCTAATAATAATAATAATAATAACCCCCCTAAAGTCCAACCATACGTCCGAATCGAACACCTGATTCTTGTGGGGGGCGGATACGTGAAAATAAATTACTTACACGGCTAACATGGCACTGGTAACCCGTTTTTATGGAGAATATGGAACATAAAAGATATAGTTTACGGCCGCTGCCCGGGGGTCGCCGGGGCGCATCTGGAGCTAACGCTGGATGTCACAGCATGCGAACCGTTGGCGATGGGGGACTGAGCAGGCGGGTTCCCCTCGAAAAAAATACTACAGCCGAAAAATCACCCTCATCACCCACTTCCTCTCATTCACTTTTTTCAAATGTCCACTCACCATCTTCATCTCATACCCTATTCATTTCCTCTAATTCGTCACCAGTACATCCATCACAAAACATGAGGTCAACAGATGTTGTGCAGGAGGCATCGGCCAACTACCCTGCACCGACTGCAGGCCCTTCACGTGCGCGAAAAAAATGGACTGAAATAATGAATCGTCATATTTGGCGCACATATCTCATTATAACAAAATGTGAAACTACATTAATAAACAATTATTTAGAATCATTACAACAGGAATTCAATACAAAATTTCCCGAAATGCAGGTAACTAGGCAACGCATAGGAGATCAACATAGAGCAATAATAAGAAGAAAACTACTCACAGAACATACCTTAGCTGAATTTTTTGATGAAGTACAAGAACTATTAAAAAACGACAGTCAATCTCTTACAAATAATAACATTGATATAACTCATCTTTCCTCACAGACAAAGACTAGAATTAGGTGGTCCAACGAACTTAACGAAGAAATTGTTAGATGCTACTTTTTGAAGTAACCCACTTAGAAAATAATTAGAGTTGTTATCGGAAAAAAATGTATACTTTATTTATATCTAGGAACCCACACCTATCTCATTTTACAGAACAAAGAATAGCAGACCAAAGACGATTAATATTCACAGGTAAAACTATAGATAGTGATAGAATTGTTGAAATAAGAAGACTAGTCGAAATAAAATTAGCTAATAATAGCCTTTTAAGTAAAAATATTGTGGACGCGGATTATCCAATCACTCAGACAAATGAGACGGTTGATGTTGCAAATACACAAAACTCACAACCTGTTGAAATACAAATACAACATTGTATAAGTAAGCAATATTTGACAGAAAAACAGCAAAATTTTTTTGAAACAGAATTTAATAAAGCATTAATTGAGTTCAACAACACTAATCCTGAAACTAGAATTTATATACCTAAACAAAAACCATCTCGTAAATTCTCTCAAATAGTTAGTTTTTTGAATAATAAAGTACTCCCAAAACATCTAAATAGCGAATTAGATTTTATCGCACTTCATAAAATCATATATACAGCTGCCTACACTGCAGCCCTATGTAACGGAACAAAATTCAGCTTTAGAAGTAACTTTCGAACTAGTGATAGAAAACCGTCATGGCAAAGACGAATTGAAACTAGAATAAGTACATATAGATTACAAATTGGCAGACTTACACAATTTATATCAGGAAATAGGAATCATAAAATAGAAAAAACTGTAGATGAAATAAAACTCAAATATAAAACTCATTCAAATCATGAAGAACCTAATACCGAACTAAATCACTTTTTAGACACTCTAAAACAAAAATTAAATGCAACTTCTAACAGACTTAGGCGATATTTAACATGCACGAAACGAAAGCAACAAAACAATAAATTCAGTAACAATGAAAAATGTTTTTACCGAAATCTAAATAGCGCAAATCAAAAAACCACTACACAACCTCTTGAAACTCCTACGCAAAATGATTTGCGGTGTTATTGGGCTAATATTTGGGAAACTCCAATGCAACATAACTTAGATGCAGAATGGTTAAAAAAATCACCTGACGTAGATATAAATACAATGAGTTTGAAGACATAAGTATACAAACTTTAAATCAAATCATCACGCGGACACACCACTGGAAGGCACCTGGAACCGATAATATACATAATTACTGGTATAAAAAGCTTACATGCACTCATTTACTCCTTCTTAAATACATAAATCAGTTTATACATTCACCACTCACTTTACCAAATTTCGTGACAAATGGAATAACTTATATGTTACCGAAAGGATTAGATCCCAAAAACCCAGCTAACTACAGGCCGATAACATGCCTACAAACAATATATAAAATTATTACTGCATGTATTACCGACATTATTTATAAGCACATTGATCAAAATAATATATTAGTAGAACAACAGAAAGGATGTAAGAAAAATAGCCAAGGGTGTAAAGAACAACTCACTATAGACGCAGTAATTATGAAACAAGCCTATAACAAAAATATTCATACAATGTACATAGACTACAGAAAAGCATTTGATTCAGATCCTCATAGTTGGTTAGTATATATTTTACAGAAGTATAAGATTCATCCCACTATTATAACATTTTTAAATTCAGTTATGCTTTATTGGTGCACAAGATTGAAATTAACTAACAAGAATGAAACATTAACTACCGCCCCGATTAAAATACAACGAGGTATCTTCCAAGGAGATGCGCTCAGTCCACTGTGGTTCTGTTTAGCGTTAAATCCCCTTTCTGAATTACTTAATGACACTAATATAGGATATCAACTAAAACATAATAACACACAACATACGATTTCACATTTGATGTACATGGACGACATCAAGCTATACGCCACTAACAATGATAAACTAAAAAAGCTAGCCGACATCACACAATCCTTCTCTATACATATACGAATGGAGTTTGGAATTGCAAAATGCAAGATACATTCGATTATTCAGGGTAAAACTATACGAAACACATACACACTTAATACTGGCGAACAAATAGACTCGATAAATAAAAACAATACCTATAAATACCTCGGATTTCAACAAGCTAAACAAATTCACCAAAAACAATCAAAATTGCAACTCACTCGTAAATTTAAATACCGTCTTAATCAGATTTTAAAATCACAATTGAATTCCAATAATATTATAAAAGCAATCAATACTTATGCTATCCCAATTCTTACTTACTCCTTTGGTATAATAAAGTGGTCTCAGACTGATCTGTCAAAACTGCAAAGAACTATAAGCACCCACATGACGACTTATAGGAAACATCATCCCAAATCATGTACCCAGCGTTTGACTATATCGCGGCAGGATGGAGGAAGGGGTCTTATTGATATACGTAACTTGCACAATAATCTCATAACTAAATTGCGTACCTATTTTTACTCTAAAGCTGAAAATAGTGAACTGCACAAATTCATTGTACAGTTAGATAAGAAATGTACACCACTTAATTTGCACAGTAAAAATACACAATTAAATCAAATTTTGATCAGTCAACAACAAAAAAAAGAAACATGGTCCTTAAAGTCACTTCACGGGAGACACTTTACCGATCTCACTCAAAGTCATGTCGACACAGTTGCGTCGAACGAATGGCTCCGACAAGGAAATCTTTTCCCAGAGACAGAAGCCTTCATGTTGGCCATCCAAGACCAAGTAATAGACACTCGGAACTATCAAAAATATATAATTAAAAGATCAAACATGACAAACGATTTATGTAGAAAATGCTATAGTAATCCTGAAACAATTCAACATATTACCGGAGCCTGTAAATCCATTGTCCAAACTGATTATAAGCACAGACATGACCAAGTCGCTGCTATAATTCATCAACACCTTGCAATTAAACATTCACTTATCACACAGGCGGAAAGAACTCCTTTTTATAAATATACACCTCAAACTATCTTAGAATCTGCTCATCACAAACTTTACTGGGACCGCACAATTATAACAGACAAAACCATACACTACAATAGACCGGATATTTTACTGCACGACAAAATTAAGAATATTGTATACTTGATAGATATAGCCATACCCAACACACATAATCTTGTGTCTACGTTTTCAAATAAAATAGATAAATATACCGATTTATCCATAGAACTTAGAAGTCAATGGAAAGTTCAATCTGTCACTACGGTACCGATAGTTCTTTCAACTACAGGAGTAATACCTCATACATTACACGCGAGTCTCGAAACAATAGGAATGCATCGTTTAAGCTATATTCTTTTACAAAAAGCTACGATTTTGAATACTTGCCGTATTGTGAGAAAATTCCTATCATTATGAAGTAGTTAACAGTTAGGTCTAGTTGCTAGTTATCATATTTTATTACTCAAGAATATTAACCCAAAAATTGCTTGGCTACGTGCTCGCAATTATTGGTAAAGATACCCCAATTATCTGGGAGAATTAAAATTAAAAAATATAATAATAATAATAATAATAATAATCCTCGATACTTATGCAAGTGTGAATAGTAAAAAGGTGATCTCGGTAGAAGGTGTGACGGTGAAAGATTTATTTTCCAGAGAGCGTGTTGATCAGAGTAGACGAGGCACAAGGCCATAAAACGTAGTATAAAACATTCCAAAATAAACATATTATATTTTTTTACCATTTCAGTTTGACAAACAACTAATTCATTTTCTTTTTGTGCCATTTTTTCTGTATATTGATTTTTTTTTTGTATCTATTGAACCCATAACCCACAAATCAGTTGCGTAACAATTGCACCAACCTGTCCTTCTTTCCATATAAGGAAATTACAGTACAAAATCTTATATCCAACGAGATACAGCTCGAGGCACGTTATATATTAATATTATTACGATATAAATATATGTATGAGAGGAAAAGTTTCTGAAATTCTTTAACAAAAGAGCGAACAAGACGATCTTTGATCTCAATTCTCATAATGGCAAAACTTATTATTTGTATTATTATATTTTGTAAGGTACCTTTTGTATGGCTTTTCTGGAACTTTAAAGATTTACAAGACCGTCATAGCGCAGTGAAATAACCTCTTACATTAAGCGCAGTAGTTTGGGGTTTGGTACCCATTCTGAGGAATAATCATATATAATTAATTTTAACAGCTCTATGAGATATAGTGTGGCGTTGACTTCCTCCACTAAATATGCAACAAGTCTTCGAATTTTAGTTCCATGTACCTACAATACTTAACAGGAGATAACATGGAGCTAGGATATAATAACTTTTAACATGTCATAATTTTGACAAAATTCTACTAATATCCAAGACATCCAAGTGGGAAATCAAGGTGTCCTACTGGGAACAGTGTCTAGACAATATGTTCCCAAGTTCTCTATACCTGCCTCGCTATATGCAAAATACAGCAAAAGACTATAAAAAATAAAATATATAGGTATAATAGCTTCAAGTCTTGCTAAATAATTATTTTCGTACAACATTTCAAGTACCTATGTAGATGTCTATTCTTTTGAGGCCTAAAATATCACAAGAGCTATAAAGAAAAGATTTTAACTACATAGTATACGTACAACTTCGGTCTTCTTTAATGGTATCATTCAATTGTTTTTCTGTTCATTTTTTATAGTTACTAAATCCTAAGCGTGTTGTTAGCTTTTTATATTGACTAATGTCTATTAGTAACTGCCGTGGCACAATTGTACACCGTCTGGTTGTAACGCGTCGGTTGCAGGTTCAATGCCTTCTCTAGATTTTTTTTTATGGAAAAGACGGCAAACGAGCGTACGGGTCACCTGATGGTAAGTGATCACCGTCGACCACGGCCCCGAGTAACTCCAGAGGAGCTATAGGAGCGTTGCCGTCCTTTAAGGTGGATGGGCACCGGGGCCCGGCATTACCTAATGCACAACGCAGTGGCCAACACCACTACTTAACGCCGGTCTTAAACGCCAGGGGTGGTAACAATCCGGTCGAGTGACTCTACCACACGCACTTTAGTCGCCACTTACGACACCATCAGTACCAGGGTGATCCTATTCTAAGCCGGAATCACACGGCAAAAAACTTCTAGAATTATTGGACATTGCGAGGCGAATGGAATGCCTTAACTCTAGGGTTCCCTTCTTTTACCCTGCAATATGTGAATGAATCGTGATGCTAAAGAAAATTAAAAACATACGCTAAAATAATTTATTAATTTATTATGTAACTTGATTTTTTAATTAAATAGCATACTAATCTTTATTGCAAAAGCGCGGCGTTGAGTTCCGCCACTCAATGTCTGAAATTCGGCGGAAAGTGGGGAACGGAAGTGGAACGGAATGTCTTTACACTAGGTTCCCGGATTCCCTCTGCCTACCCTGTCTCGTTTGGGATACAGCGTGAAGCTCAAAAAAAACTAATCTTTATACAAAAAATAAACATTCTCTAATACTGTAGGCAGTTGTCGAGACGCAGCGTGTGACTATAAACGACAGGTTGTGGGTTCAATCCCGACTCAGGGAAATTAAACAATTAATATTTTCAAATTAAATATATGATGTTTTGATTTCTTCCCTATAGTAAAAAGGCAAAGAGCGGCGTTGAGTTCCTCCACTAAACAAGCAATGCCTCAAATTCGGCGGAAAGGGGGAAATGGAAGTAAAATGGTGTATCTGAACACTAGGTTCCCAAGTTCCCTCTGTCTACCCTGCGATGTGAGGTATACAGTGTGAAGTTGAAATAAAATTATTACTGTAAATGGAACGTACATACATACAATTTACCTTCAACAAATTGGCGTATATCCAGATATCGATTGAGATAATGTTATTTTACGAGGTCTATGCTCTCTATGTAACACCACATTTGTAATTCAAAACTGATTCAGTCCGATTATAGCTGTAAATTACTATACATATTACATTCTTGTTTATTTTTTATAGCTTCATGCTATATTCCGCATGAACCGGGTACCGGAAGGGACATTAGGAACCTGGTGTTACGACAGTACGTTCCCTAATTTCCGCTCAAATTTCGAGACATTGTAATTTTGAGACATTAATATAATTTTTATTCCAAATTGAGAATCGAACCCACTACCGTCGCGAATAATGGTTAAGCACCTAACACTCACGTACACCGGTGTGTGTCACTCAGCTGCATACATTTTACTGTTATATTTACTTTTAAAATTAATAAAATTTTATGCATTATTATATTAATAGTTTTACCCTAGAATAATCGTCTATATCGTGGAACTAAAAAGTGTCTTAATGGGAACGGAGTGACTTAACACTAGGTTCCCAAGTTTCCTCTATCTACTCTGCTAAGCGCAGAATAAAGCGTTAAGCTGATACACAGGACTAACAGTACATATATATACGTATTTCGATAAAAAGTTATTTTTGATTAAATATATTTCGGAATTGTTATCATAAAAATCATTTACTTCAAAGCTTTTAACCCCGATTCGTGCAAAGCTACAGTTGATCGTTTGTTCCGCAGAATTAGATACAAAATTTAGTTTCTGTGACATACATTTAAATTTATTTTTATTTCTAAATATAATTCATTATATTTAATATTTTTTCTGTAGCGTTCAGTTACTCGTAGCATGGTGTTAACGTTGATAATAATCAAGGGCCTAAATTTATCGAAAATGTAATACTTGTAAGTGGTATGTTGTAGTAATTTAGTGGGAACGTATTTTAAATTAAAATGTGCCCTGTCTTAGCAATAGGTTCCCTTTGCTTACGCGATATATAAGGGAAGCAACGTCAAGCTAATAATAATAAAGAACAAGATTTTTTGGTAATAACAGCGGCGTTTAGTTCCGGTACTTTTTCTGGTGTTGACAGATGTACGCTTATGCCCCTGCGCTACAACTGGCTTTGGTTATTTTTGTTTTACTTTTCCGTTTACGTGTGCGGGGTGGATGCAGCGTATAGCAGGGAAACCTCATGTTAAGACACTCCGTTCCGTAATAATATTAACACTTTTAGCCGGATTATGTAACACTTTTATTTATGTAGCTGGATATGTAACACTTTTAGCCGGATTAAACGCGTATATTGAATAGTTAACATTTTTCTACACTTTACAGTAGTCCGTTGTCACAGGTAGACACTCCGTTCCGTTTCCCATTTTCCGCCGAATTTTGATGATGATTCGAAAGCTCTGTTTGATGAGTGGCAGTACTTAACGCTGCGATTTGCATTGTTATCAGAGCTTAGACATGAAAATATTACATATTTAATTTCCTCAAGTGGGAATCAATCCCATAAACTGCCCTAACAGCCTGTGCCCCCAAGACATGCCTCTCTTGTAATAGTATAAATGGTTGTAAAACTATAACGACCTAACTTAGGCACTATTAGTTGTGAGTACCGCGCAGTGTCAGTTCATTGCACTAGTCTGAGTTCATTCACCCCACTTCCACCTATAAAAGGTGAATCCGCTACGATCTATAACCTAAGCTATCGATTTAGGGTTGTATTAACTATTCGTTCTTTAGTTCTAGATTTAGATATTTGAAAAGAAATGAACAAAATTTATTCCATTTTTCTTTTTATGTAAACTTAATTGTATCTTATGTTTTAGTAGTTTTCTGTATCCCTCGCAAGGTAACGGGCGGGAACCTTGGGGACCCAGTGTTGAGGTACTCTGTTCCACTCCTCACTTTTTGTAAAATTTGACATTTGGCATTGCTTGTTGAGTGGCGGAGCTCAATACCGCCACATCTTTATCTTGTCACAAGAGCGAAGAAATGAAAAATTGTTACGTAAAGCATTAACTTTATAACCCATTTTACGAACTTTATTATTTCTCTGTGGATACTTTAAAAAAAAAATGCTGCTAGAAGAATAATTTATAAAGATGTTAAAACGGCGAAAAATGTAAATTTAAAACTGAATTACTATCGAAACATTACTTGTAAAGAATAGTAAGTATGCTGATATTAACATACTCCGTTTCAATTCCCATTTTCCGTGTTGAGTGGCGGAACTCAACGCCACGCTTTGCCTAAGAATCTTCGAGTCACCCGCAACCAGTCTTGCTTACAATAGTACGTTGTGTCCTGACATGCCTCCAAGGGTTATATGTAAAGCTACAAAAATAGGTAAAGTTACTGCCAAATAATATACGATACATCAACAAAAGATATATGTATCAATATATTTTCTTCATAAAAATAAAGACCAAAATGAACGTCTTTGTTCCGCTAAAATCTAACCTTATGGAAAAATTATTCTAAGCGACGACTTCGGGTCGAGATTGTAAGAATCTTTCGCGATTTATTTTGTTTCAAAATTGTGAGATAAAATTGCCTTGTATTTAAATAATTTAGTATGAAAGTCTGCTTTTATCATGTTATTTGTATTGGAGATTTGCTTTCTAATGGGTTTCAGTTTTTTTTAGTTCACGCTGTATCCTTTATATGGCAGGGTAGGCAGAGGGAACCTGGGTACCTAGCGTTAAACCACTCCGTTCCAATTAAGATTCACTTCTGTTCCTCCACTTCCTTTTACACGCAATGTCTCAAAACTTGAGCAGAACATGTAAAACGGCGTCTTATCATTTGGTTGAAAAAGAGGCTACAATATTTTTCTTTAATTTTCAAAATATTAACCAAAAAAACTCTATGAAACAAACACTTTAACTATAAAGTTATATATAATAATATTTTCTTCTCTTATTGTTTTACCGAGATTGTCTAAAGCTGTTAGCCATTGTTAGCTATTGGCATTGAAGTATTGTGCCACTAAGAATGAACAGTTGTACAATGTAGAAACTTCTCCATACATTCGTTATGTTGGTTTGTTCAGGGACATTTATTTACCTCTAAGTCAAATGTCACGTTTTTATTTGAAAAATTTTCAATAGAAATATTATTGAAGCCAGAAGTGTGAGTTGTTTTATACAGAAGTGTATTATGTCATGCTTAGAGGCCTGTCGTGGCGCAGCGGCACAAGCGTGTGACTGTAACCGACTGGTTCTGGGTTCGATCCCCAGTCGAGGAAACAAAATATTTAATATTCAATTAAAATATTTAACTTTTCATTTCTTCGCTCTGGTAATAAGGCAAAGCGCGGCGTTGAATTCCGCCACTCAACACGCAATGCCTCAAATCCGGTGGAAAGTGGGGAACGGAAGAGGAACGGAGTGTCTTAACGATAGGTTCCCGGGTTCCCTCTGCCTACCCTGCCTCATGCGGGATACAGCGTGAAGCTTATGATATATGCGTATGATGGGGCAGGGGCACCAGCAATTTTAAAAGCGACAGGTAGTACATTTGATTCCCACTCAAGAAATGAAATGTTTGATAGAATAGACACAGAGTGCCGTTAAGTGCCGCCATTTAACACGCAATGCCTACAGAATTTACCATAAAGGGAACGGAAGTGTCTTAATGGAACGAGAATTTGGTAGGTTCCCAGGTTCCCTCTGCCTAATCTGCTATATTGTGGTATCTATCATAAAGCTAAAAAAACTTAGTGTATGTTTTATTTATTTTATTTGATTTATTTAATGTTAATATGTTTCTGAATTATTTAACTATAACTACCAAATTTTATCTATCGACCGGTTTTGAAAGGACTTTTTCCCTTTCAATTGTTGACTCAGCAGTTGTGATAGTAATTCTGCAGTGCTTGTTACATTCCTGTACCTATAAGGTAATTGTTTTTTTTTTTAAATTAATATTGTTATAAGCAGTGGGAACTTGGGAACGTAGTGGTAAAACACTCCTTTCCCATCAAGTTATTTTTATTTCCCCCTTTTATCTAGTGTAAATGGCGAAACCCAACGCCGCGCTCTACCTTATTACCAGAGCAATGAAATGGAAATATTAGATATTTAATTTCCTTGAGTGGGAATCGAACTCACGAACTGTCGCGTTTACAGTCGCAGCAGTAAAATGATTTTTTTTAAAAAAGGACCCACATAGATATCCTAATATACTGTCTACTAATACTGTCAATAACGACAATTAAATATTAAATATTTTCAAATTAAATATTTAATGTTTTAATTTCCTCGCCCTGGTAACAAGGCAAAGCGCGGCTTTGAGTTCCGCCATTCAACACGCAATGCCTCAAATTAGACGGGAAGTGGAGAACGGAAGTGAAACGGTGTGTCTTAACACTAGGTTCCTACTTCCTATTCCTGGGTTAGAGGGAACTTTCTCTGCCTACCACTCCATGTGCGGGTCACATATTTTGAAATAATTTCAATATATTCGTAAATTTCATTATTTTAGAAATAAACAGGAAATTTTTTGCTGATATTTCCGCTTTGTTCAACAAAAATCTATTCAAATTGATATAACGGTTTAAAAATAGACGGCGTAAGAATAACAGAGTAATGAAAATAGTTACCTTCGTTCTAATAAAAAAAAATATAACTTTATATGTAAATGTTAACCAAAAAATATTTCAAACAGTTTTTAAAAGAGGCAAGATTAAAGATATTAATAATAAATAATCTTATTTTTTTGCGCTTGCCGTGGCGCAGCGGAACAAGCGTGTGACTGTAACCGACAGGTTATGGGTTCGATACTCAATCGAGGAAATGAAATATTTAATATTTACAATTTAAATATTTAATGTTTCATTTCTTCGCTCTGATAATAAGGCAAAGCGCGGCGTTGAGTTTCGCCAATCAACACGCAATGCCTCAAACACGGCGGAAAGTGGGCAACGGAAGTGAAACGGAGTGACTTAACACTAGGTTCCCAAGTTCGCTCTGCCTATCCTGCCTCGTGCGGGATATAAAAAAAAATTAGCCTTGATGCAACAAAAAAAATGTAGGAGGTAGAACTATCTGTCTATTTACTTGTCTGTGTATATTTCTTTAACTTTACCGTACCTCCAGAACGAATGAACCGATTTAAATGTGAAAGCTTTTTCGTTGCCATTAGTAGTACCGCTTTATTTTATGAACATCGGATTAGTGTTTAGTTTTTTTTTTACAGTTTCCTGCTGTGTTCCACACGTCGGCAACGGTATACGGATGATAGGACACTCTTTTCCCATTGAGATATTTCCACTCTACTCTACTCAGCTTCACGCTGTAGCCCGCACATTGGAGGGTAGACAGAGGGAACTTGGGAACCGGTGTTAAGACACTCCGTTCCACTTCCGTTCCCCACTTTCTGCCTAAATTGAGGCATTGCGTGTTGAGTGGCGGAACTCAACGCCGCGTTTTGCCTTGTAACAGAGCGAAGAAATGAAACATTAAATATTTTAATTAAAAATATTAAATATTTCATTTCCTCGAGTGGGGATCGTACCCACAACCCATCGGTTACAGTTACAGGCATCAAGATATTTCTTATCCATACATACCGTTTATATTTTGAAGCATTGTACGTTGAGTGGTGGAACTCAACGTTTTACCTCGTTACCAGAATGACGAAAAGAAAATAAAAAAAAAATTTAATGTCTTGAGTGAGAATCGAACTTAAAACCAGCCGCGCTTACATTTGCACACCACGAATGGCCTTTTCAAATTTAAAAAATAACAGTACTAAAGTAAAAATACATAGAATAAATTAATATAAAGTTAAAAAACGATATAAAAACAACAGAATGCTTGCGGTGTTTTGTTTTTGTTTTTAAATATGTAAAAATATGTATTAAAAAAAGTATATTTATTTTTAAACTAAAAGAAAATATATTCGCTCATAGTAGTGTAGGATAAGAGAACCTATGACTGTTCCCAAATTTATGCTAAATGTACCTCATGCATCATTTGATATACTATATTGCCAATAAAATATTAAATCAGTTATTACCTTAAGTGGAAATCGAAGCCACAAACATCGCGCCTACTGTCCACACGCTATGCCACAAGTCCACGTTGCTATTAAGGTTATACTTTAACATAATAAAATTGCAGATTTTCTGTTCGACCGGACCAATCACTGGAATAGCTAAATCAATTTTAATGGGACTTTGACTGACTATAGAGGGAGAGTTAGCGACAACTAGCCTATTTTTTAATTAGGATTTACGCGGGAAAATATAAGTCACTGTTACATACAAAAATGTTTGCAATTAATATAAATAAATTTCAAAGGTTTATAATAACAACTCATCAATCAAATTGTGGCCTGTCGTGGCGCAGCGGTACAAGCGTGTGACTGTAAACGATAGGTTGTGGGTTCGATCTCCACTCGAGGAAATGAAATATTTAATATTTTCAAATTAAATATTTAATGTTTTCATTTCTTCGCTCTGGTTACAAAGCAAAGCGCGGCGTTGAGTTCCACCACTCAACACGCAATACCTCAAATTCGGCGGAAAGTGAGGAACGGATGTGGAATGGGAAGTGCCCTAACAAGGTTCCCAAGTCCCTCTGCCTACTCTGCCGTGTGTGGGATACAGCGTGAAGCTGAGTGAGTAACACTCATTTTTATTTAATCAACACCCTAATTACACTCAAAGAATAATAAACAAACATTTATATAGTCCAAGCGGGCGAGCCGATAGTAAAAAAATAATAATTCAATTGTTAACAACATCAACAACAGGCCTGTCGTGGCGCAGTGGCACAAGAGTGTGACTGTAACCGACAGGTTCTGGGTTCGATCCCCAGTCGAGGAAATGAAATATTTAATATTTTCAATTTAAATATTTAATGTTTCATTTCTTCGCTCTGGTAATAAGGCTAAGCGCGGCGTTGAGTTTCGCCACTCAACACGCGCAATGCCTCAAATTCGGCGGAAAGTGGGGAACAGAAGTGGAACGGAGTGTCTTTACACTAGGTTCCCGGGTTCCCTCTGCCTACCCTGCCTCGTGCGGGATACAGCGTGAAGCTGAGTAGTGAGTAACAACATCCAAATACATGAATTACTTAAAATATAAGAAATAAGATAACAACACTTTCAATTTGCCAAAAGCATATCAATTTCGTAAGCTATTTACCCTTTGGTATGTAATTTCCGTATTTAGGGTCGCCTTACGACCCAGCCTTATCTTTACGTAGTGCGACCGTCGAAGGCTTCTTGTCTTCATATAAAAAGGAAACTAGGATAAAATAAAGTGAATTAAAATGTGACTTGAAGAATGTTTTGAGGCCTGTCGTGGCCCAGCGGCACAAGCGTGTGACTGTAACCGGCAGGTTCTGGGTTCGATCCCCAGCCGAGGAAATGAAATATTTAATATTTTCAATTTAAATATTTCATGTTTCATTTCTTCGCTCTGGTAACAAGGCAAAGCGCAGCGTTGAGTTCCGCCACTCAACACGCAATGCCTCAAATTCTGCGGAAAGTGGGGAACGGAAGTGGAACGGGGTGTCTTAACACTAGGTTCTCGGGTTCCCTCTGCCTACCCTGCCTCGTGCGGGATACAGCGTGAAGCTAAGTTAAGTTAAGTTAAGTTGAAGAATGTTATAAGTACAAAATCACTTGACGGAAGAAAAGGGGTGTTACAAGATTGAACTGTTTGTTGGTCTGTGGCTTCGTATCTCCTGAATGAACGGTTTATTTGATTGTGGTTTTTATATAATAAAGCCTTATTCATTGTGTTTGTTGTTAGCTAAGTTTTATTTAAATTAATAATTTAAGAGCTATAAGCACTTTGGTATTATGAGGCAGTGATCATTTGGTTCGAAGTTATTTTTAATTTTTAATTTACTCATACAATTCAAATGATACAGTACAAGTAAATTCTTTAGGCATTGCGTGTCAAATTGCGGGACTCAACGTCATGCTAAGTCTTATTACATACATACATACATACATACAGTCACTTGTTACATACATATAAATCCATACATACATTTATATAAGTGTACACACGTCGCGTTGCAATGGCAAACTTTAAATTTATAACTATGGAAAACTTAGTTTTAATAAAAAAAAAACCCATTTTAGTACAAATATTATGTGTTAAGTAACCCTTCTAATAACAAGAATTCTTTCGTTAATTGGAAGTCAAATCCACGACCATCATCATAATACTTTCTGCCTAATACTTATTATGGAAATATAAAATTTTTAACGTAGCGGTATTTGAACCCGCGCCTCTAGGAAACCGTCCAAGCGCTTTGACCAACTAAGCCATTCGATCAAGCTAAGTCGAAATTCTCATACGATTGTTACAACTTAGCTTAAACGTTGGTAGATATTTACAAATTTATGCTACCAAAAATTAATTCCTTAGAATAATCGATTGGAAAGAGAGAAAGTGTTAATTAAACAATATTACTAATTTTAAATAGTTATATATATATATATATATATATATATATATATATACATATATATATATATATATATATATATATATATATATATATATATATATATATATATATATATATATATATATATATATATATATATATATATATATATATATATATATATCTAACAAAGTATAGAGGAAGGCGCCATCCATACTTTGTTAAATGTATATAGAAAATCTACACAAAAATATACATATTTTTTTTATTTATATTAAAGTGTTATTCCACACTTAGGACAGAAAATACTAAACATAAATTTAAAAATCCCGCCTCTGGAACGGTATTCCAGAGGCGCGGGTTCAAATCCTGCTTCGTTCAAAATTTTTATACGCTTTTTAAATTTATGTTTAGTATATACATATTTATTTATTTATATTAAGTTTACTACCCATTTTCTACTCACTTCAGCTTTCGTGTCACAGCTGTAAAATTCTATAGAGAGCTTCAAGCTGTAAACTTTTATCGCAACGGTTATCTTACGAGTGTGACAGATAGTTGGGGCTAGTTGACTTTAACGAGTCCCAGCTATTTCTCTCTTTATTACAGTTATCTTTTGTAAGTTAAAAGATAGTATTTAGTTCCATAATAAACTATTGTTGTACTATAATATTTGTATTTACAATTTTGATATGTTTTGGTGTATTATTTTTATATATATTACATATGTATATTGTCGGCTTAAATGATTTTTTCTTTGTTTACGCTGTATTCTGTATAAAATGGGGAAGGAAACTTAGCAATCTAGTATTAAGACACTCTCTACTCTCTACTCAGCTTCACGCTGTATTCCGCACTTTCCGCCGAATTTGAGGCATTGCGTGTTAAGTGGCGGAACTCAACGCCGCGCTTTGTCTTATTACCTGAGCAAAGAATTGAAACATAAAATATTTAAATTGTAAATATTTAACATTTTATTTCCTCGACTGGGGATCGAACCCAGAACCTGTCGGTTACTGTCACACTCTCATGCCGCTGCGCCATGACAGGCCTCAAGTCACTACGTTTCAAATACCACAGGCAATGCCTCAAATGCCTCAAATTCGGCGGAAAGTGGGGAACGTGAAACGTAAACGAAAACGTGGGGAAGTGGAACGTAGTGTCTTAACACTAGGTTTCCAAGTTTCCTCTGCCTACCCTGCCATGCGCGGGATACAGCGTGAAGCTGAGTGAGTGAGTAAAGTGATATGTTTTCGTAGCAAGCAAATATTTTACCGTCACTGTCAAATAATCAATGTGTTTTGTATGCTCTAACCCAGTGATAGTAGTAGATTCTTGGGGGAACAATTTATTAAATATTTTTATTTCTTAACACGGGTATAGAGGTAAAGTAGTATATTGAGTTCTGCCACTCAACATGCAATATCTACAGGTTTTTACAGAACGGAACAGTGAGTGTCTTAACACTACGTTCTCAGATTTTCTCTCCCAGAAAAGAATTTAAACGTATTAAAGTGCCTTTATTTTATTGTGTTTCTATTTTTGCATCAAAAACATATTTATATTTATTTTTATCATTTCTGTGTCCGGGTCAAGGTGTTCTATTATTGAAGACTTGGCATGGCTGGGCTTTAACATTATATACATATTCCCTACATTTAATTTTCTGGTCTAGTTTTTTGCTCCACGTTGTGTTCCGCACATAGTAGGGTAGGCAGAGAGCACTTAGGAACATAGTGTTAAGACACTCCATTCCGTTTTCCACTTTCTGCCGAATTTGAGAGTGAGAATCGACTTTTTGCGTTGGTTACCTGAGTAAAGAGATGGAAATTTATTTATTTTATTTCGTCGAGTAGTGATCGAACCTTAACCGCATCGCCCTTACATTCGCATGCTTGTGCCTGTTGTCGTAGGCTTCAGTTTTTTTTATTCTTCCTTTATACATATATATATATATATATATATATATATATATATATATATATATATATATATATATATATATATATATATATGTATATATATATATATATATATATATATATATATATAATATATATATATATATATATATATATATATATATATATATATATATATATATATATATATATATATATATATATATATATATATATATATATATATATATATATATATATATATATAGATATATATATATATATATATATATATATATATATATATATATATATATATATATATATATATATATATATATATATATATATATATATATATATATATATATATATATATATATATATATATATATATATATATATATATATATATATATATATATATATATATATATATATATATATATAATAGTATAGTCTTCTCATATAAAAATGGTGAATATATTGTAGTTAAAATATATCCGAAATGCGTTTTGGCACATCTAAATCTTATTGAGAAAGCGAGCCTCATCGACGTTGTCCAGTTTTTATTATCATTAAAGACTTTAATATAGGAGGCTGTAAACCTAACATACGAATATACATGTAATTTGTAATTTTCATGTAAGAATGTATATTGTATGTTAGTATTGTGTCATAATTGACAATCTACAATTCTTAAATTTCTCGAGAACTGAAAATATACAGAGATGGTCCCTTTTGATAAATGCTTCACGCTATATCCCGCAAATATCAGGATAGGCCGTGGGAACTTGGGAACCCGGTAATGAGACACTCTGATTTTCATTAAGTCACTTCATCCACTTTCATTATTCAACGCATTACATTAACATATTTAAAGCAAAGTGTGTTATCAAAGCAAATAAATTATATTTTTATTTTATTTCTTCGAGCGGAAATCGAACCCATAATCTGACATAATATTGAAAATACAATATAAATGGTGAAACCAAAGGGGACTAAGCAAAGTATCTAAGACGAAATAATATATAAAGTAAGAACAAAAGTACAAACAAATTTTACGACGCCGCAGGCAAGAAAGCCCAATCTTCCTACACCTGGAGGTTTTATAAGATACTTACGATTAAAAATCCAGCCAATCCGAAAGCAATTTGCTTGGGACCTTTGTTTTATACTATTGGAGAAAATTAAATGCATATTTAAAGAAGGGAACAGTTTTGCAAAATTAATTTCTTGACCCACTTCCAGTAACACCTGTTGGTGCACTGATTCTTTTTTGCTTAATCAAATTTATTATTTTAACGGATTCTTAAGTGGACTAAGAGCTTTGAGGAAATTAGTAATTAATTTTTAAGTTTTGCGCTATTTTAATTCAGTCGTAATATAACCGTTTGTATTTAAATATTAAATATTGAGGCCTGTCGTGGCGCAGCGGCACAAGAGTGTGACTGTAACCGACAGGTTCTGGGTTCGATCCCCAGTCGAGGAAATGGAATATTTAATATTTTCAATTTGAATATTTAATGATTCATTTCTTCGCTCTGGTAATAAGGCAAAAGCGCGGCGTTGAGTTCCGCCACTCAACACGCAATGCCTCAAATTCGGCGGAAAGTGGGGAACGGAAGTAAAACGGAGTGTCATAACACTAGGTTTCACTTCCTTTCCCTCTGCCTACCCTGCCTAGTGCGGGATACAGCGTGAAGCTGAAAAAAAAAAAAATAATAATAAAAAAAAAAAAAAAATAAATAAAAATATTTTTATAGCTATGTAGCAGGGTAGGTGGAGATAAAATAATATAAAGGCACCGCCTTCATCGATTTTAACTCAAAATCGATATAGAGTAGCGAAATTTAACGCCGCGCCTTGTCTATAGCAGCGAGGATATGAAGGATTGAAGATAGTTGACAAATCAAGTGAACATTGCGCCCACCAGTCACTCACCGAAACCTAGTGATAGGACTCTCCGTACTCATTTAGACACTTCTGCCCCTCACTATTAGCCGAATTCTTATGGCAATGGGTTGATAAGCGGAACTTAACGCCGCGTTTAGAGTTTTTCAATTTTCTCGCGTTTATAATAGAACGCTTATGACCCTGTGCTACTACAGTCTTTTATATAGTCAGTATTCTAGAAAGTATTTCATTGATATAATTATATTTATCATTTTTGTTCCAGGTAAGTTAATTTGCGAAGAGAAGCAAAGCACATCCTTGTCTATGGTAAAGTCTATGGTAAGGTAATTTTAGCACGTGTTTAATTTTTATAATTTAAAGTGTTAGTTACGTGTTAGTTGTAAAGTGTAAGTTAGCCACAGGTTTCGACCCTTCATACTTTTCTTGTTCCTACGTTTTCAACTACCGACGCAAAAATAAGGGCGTAAGTTTGACCTGTGTGTATGTCTGTGGTAATGTAACTCCGGAATAAATATACATATTTGACTGCTGTTTTTTAATCGAAAGCCTTGCCCGTTGGTTTGGTTCTTAGCTATGATAAATTAAGAGCTACAATTACATATGTATTGATTTATTGTGTCGGGGATTTCATTTATATTTTTTGTTTTTTTACTGTTACTTTATTTTTACGTACATATCCGCATAATCGTACTTGACTGACACATGTCACTTATGACATGGATATTACGGCTCATTATTTTATTCTGTAATTTGATTTAACTTCCTTACTTAACTGAGGCCTGTCGTGGCGCAGCGACACAAGCCTGTGACTGTGAACGACAGGTTGTGAGTTTGATCCCCACTCGAGAAAATGAAATATTTAATATTAAATATTTCATATGTTTATTTCTTCGCTCTGGTTACAAGACAAAGCGCGGCGCTGAGATCCGCCACTCAACACACAATGCCTTAAATTCAACGAGAAATGGGGAACGGAAGTGGAACGGAGTGTCTTAACACTAGGTTGCCAAGTTTCCTCTGTCTACCCTGCCGTGTAAGGAATACGGTGTGAAGTTGAGAGCTATGTGACTGAGTACTTAATTTTATATCATTAGAATAGAATATCACACAAAGTTCCTACATGAACTTGGGAGACTAGAGCTAAGGCACTTCATACACATTTTCCGCCGAATATAAGCATTGTCTGTTAAAACCCACAACCTGTCGTGTTGACGGTCACAAGTTTATACTTTTGCACCACAACAGATTTCAAATTCCTTGTAAAATTAAATACTAGCATAGTTATAGTTTATTTACTATAGTATAACGGCTCACGCCTATTTGATTAATCGTAGAACGTAAAAGTGTTTAACTGGGTGCCGTGTTGCTATCAATCAGCCAACGTTTCAGGCGTGAAAATAATTAAAACAGCGCTACACGAAACAAAATTGTATTATTTCGTTAGAAAATAGCATTAATCATTACTTATTATACGTTTCAATTGTAATGAACTTTGTTTTTTTTTTTTTTCATCACTCAACACGTCATGCCTCAAATTCGGCGGAAATTGGGCAACGGAATGGACTGTTTTAACGCAAGGTTCCCAAGTTCCCTTTGCCTATTCTTCCTTTACCAAACAAAAATGCTATATTTTTTATCCATTAAGTTAAAATTAAGTTTTTCAATGCATAAATATTGTCTTAAAAGTGATCGTTTACTTAGAACAAAACAGTAATTGAGAATAGTAAATAAAATAATGAAATTCAAGCATGTAAAGCCATGAGCGGGACGCTGGTATTAAATATTTTCTTTCTTCGAGGGGGAATCGAATCCATAACCTGTCGTTTACAGTCGTACGTATATATATATATATATATATATATATATATATATATATATATATATATATATATATATATATATATATATATATATATATATATATATATATATATATATATATATATATATATATATATATATATATATATATATATATATATATATATATATATATATATATATATATATATATATATATATATATATATATATATATATATATATATATATATTTTCAGCTTCACGCTGTATCCCGCACTAGGTAGCGTAGGCAGAAGGAACCCGGGAACCTAGTGTCAAGACACTCCGTTCCACTTCCGTTCTCCACTTTCCGCCAAATTTGAGGCATTGCGTGTTGAGTGGCGAAACTCAACGCCGCGCTTTGCTTTATTACCAGAGCGAAGAAATGAAACAATATTTAAATTGAAAATATTAAATATTTCATTTCCTCGACTGGGGATCGAACCCAGAACCTATCGGTTACAGTCACACGCTCGTGCCGCTGCGCCACGACAGGCCGCAAATATATATCTAAGAACCGTAAAATTTCAACTACAATCAATATCATTCATTTGACATTTCAACCTTTCAGGTGTTTCCTACTC
This sequence comes from Eueides isabella, assembly GCA_019049475.1. NCBI lineage: Eukaryota > Metazoa > Arthropoda > Insecta > Lepidoptera > Nymphalidae > Eueides > Eueides isabella. The sequence continues at coordinate 1,620,773 of CM032394.1, read as the reverse complement.
TAGCTATAGCAAGCCTCTGGAGCGTATTTACTGTTAATTAACGAATGGACATCAGCTGAAAGCTTATTTATGTTTGAAACTTGAAACAGCGGAGAACACCCGCAGAACTGTCGTTTTAGGGGTCATCGATATTGATGATTAATACCAAATTCTTAAATATATATACCTATATATTAGCGTATTTGGGATATATTGAATTCAAATTGCTTATACGAAAATGTTGGGAGTAGACATGGATGGAATGATGGATGGAGGTCTGTTGTGGCGCAGAGGCACGAGCGTTCGACTGTGTACACGACAGTTTCTAGGTTCGATGTCCACTCGAGGAAATATTAATATTTTCTTTCTCTTGGTCCAGTAACTAGACACAGCGGAATGTTGATTTCCGCTAATTTCGCAATACGTTAAATATTGCAGTATTGACATGGGAAAGGGAATGAAGTATCTTAACTATAGGTTCCTAAGTTGCCTTTTCTTACATGATGTCAGATGGAGAATACAACGAGAAGTTGAAAAAAAATAATATACAAAATGATTTAATAGACGAACTTTTAATTGTAATCGTAATCATGTTTATTATCGCAGGCTTATGGCACTGAGTCACGACAGACCTCAATTTTCTTCATGCAATTGTATTAGTATGAAGCGTTGAAACTGCACATAGTACTACTTCACGCTGTATCCCGCACGAGGCAGAGTAGGCAGAGGGAACCCGGGAACCTAGTATAAAGACTCTCCGTTCCACTTCCGTTCCCCACTTTCCACCGAATTTGAGGCATTACGTGTTGAGTGGCGGAAATCAACGCCGCGCTTTACCTTATTACCAGAGCGAAGAAATGAAACATTAAATATTTAAATTGAAAATATTAAATATTTCATTTCCTCGACTGGGGATCGAACCCAAAACCTGTCGGTTACAGTCACACTCTTGTGCCGCTGTGCCACGACAGGCCATTATTTAGCTTGATAAGAACTTATGACTTGGAGGCCAGAATGCTTCCAGTCCCATTACGTTATTTACTTTCCTATTTTTTGTGTAAACTAGTGAAATTGTTGCAAAATGATAGAACCCATGCTCATGGTATAAATGAAGATATCCAAAATAAATTACAATAATACCTAAATATTGATTATAGGGAAACGGAAGTGGAACGGAGTGTCATAACACTAGGTTTCACTTTCATTCCCTCTGCCTACCCTGCCTAGTGCGGGATACAGCGTGAAGCTGAAAAAAAAATCAGGCTAAATAGATTTTATTGTACGCTAAAATTTATAATTTTTATACGTCATCTTACCTCTTAATATTATTGCTCACTCACTGAACTTCCAAAAACATTCAAACGAAAGTTTTTCGGCTGTATTTGGAGCATTGCCAGCGTCGTTACCAACAAAATGCTCTATTAATTGGCTTATACAAATGCTTAAATTTTCTTTACGTATTTAAATGGAGTGTGTAATTATAAATAAATTTAAAAAAAACAGCTTCAAAAGAGATTTTGAGACGATATATGTCGACTGGCGGAACTCAATGCCGCGCCTATCTTGTTATTAGTTATTAAAATGTATGTAATTCCTATATCCAAGTGAGAATCAAACTCAGAACCGGCTTCAAAGTATCTAACAAACCATGTATACCTCTAATGAGTTATACTGTATATGGGAATACTTCTATAAAAACTCTTCCACTACCAGATGACTGATTGACAACTCTCAAACGATTTTACTGAACTTAGAAAGAAATTACGTATGTAGATTAATTAAAGAAATCTGAGTATAAATTCTCACGGACACTGAAAAAAACGGAACTTTCCAATTTCTGTCTCAAAGTGTTTGCAAGCAAAGTTGCCGGTTATTACTAGTTATATTTAGAATGTTACCTTAACTTAACTTAACTTTTGTTCCAAATCTTATTGCTTGCCCTAAAACTTTGTCCCGCAGCATGGTAGGCAGAGAATATGTAAACCTAGTTAGATACCCCTTTCACTAAAGAAACTTCCGAAATATCCACTTTTCGTTCAATTTTTGAGGTATTGCGCGTTGAGTGGAGAAACTCAAACAATGATGTCGCACTTTACTTTGTTACCAGAATTAAGAAATGCTAATATTAAATAGATTTTTTTCTCGAGGATCAAACCCACAACCTTTCTGTGTTAACAGTCACACGCTTTCGTCCCAGAGTTACTATAGGCCCTTTATTGTTGATATTAAAGTTAAAGGTAAGTTAGATGGAACACAATAGTCAGTTTTATCTAAATTGGCATCCTTTCTTTCTTTGGACTCTTTCCAATAAATAGTAGTCTCCTAGTTTTATTGAATTCGAGCCAATCACAAGAAAAGAGTTGGGCGACATTATTAAAGACTTTCTTATGTCAGCTTAAGTTTCCAAGAATATTTCTGAAACAAACAACCAAAAACAAGGTGTCAATTTACTATATTTTTAAGTGACATTTTAATACTCAAGGCATTAAATTGCGCAATTTAACACGCTACGGCTTAGGAAACGGAGTGTATTAACACAACATTTTCTGTACACTATAATGTTTTTTTTTTATGGAAAAACAAGGCAAACGAGCGTACGGGGCACCTGATGGTGAGTGATCACCGTCGCCCACGGCCCCGTGTAACACCAGGGGAGCTACAGTTGCGTTGCCGAGTCTTGAGGTGGAGGAAGACTCGCTTTTTGAAGGTACCCATGTCATATTGACCTGGAACTACTGCCGCGGGTAGGTCGTTTCAGAGATGATGAGATTCGAACGGCTCTACGTTGTTCGCGACCAAATGATTCAAGGTGATACTGGGATGCATCAGCCCAGAGGTGAGAACAGTATTCCATATGACGCCGAACCTGAGCCTTATGGTGTTTTGACGTGAAATACCGTCTCGCTCTGCTTATGACCCCCAGTTTCTTTGAGGCCAACTTGGCCTTACTTTCCAGATGATTGCGATACTGGCAGTCGCTGGAAAAGCTGAGGCCCAATATACTGATGCAGGGCGCAGCTATAAAAGGAGTGTTCTCGAAAACTGGTGATACGACAAATGGGGTTATTTAAGTGTTTAACGCGCAGACTTGTCTTCGGGGGTTGAATTGAACCAGGTTCTTTTCACCCCACTTTAGGGATGCCTCAACGGAAGACACAAGTTGATTTCGGCACTGGTCGACGTTTTCCTGAGAAATACTTGCACGGCCGGAGTATACAGCGACATATCGACATATATACAGAGCTATATATCATCTGCATAACAATGTATTTTAAAGTCCTCCAACATATCATTCATATGCAGAATAAATAGCCTAGGGGACAGCACGCAACCTTGGAGGACGCCAGCGTTCACGGGCATGTATTCCGAGCAGAAACCGTCGACAGCCACCTTGATGATGCGCCCAGTAAAAGAGCTAGCGATCCACTTGCATAAATTCTCGGGCAGACCGTAAGATGGAGCGCCCTGTGCCACACACGATCGAAGTCCTTCGCCATGTCCAGACTAACTGCCAGGCCCTCTACCTTGCTATCAATAGCCGTAGCCCAGCTGTGGGTTAAGTAAACCAGAAGATCATCAGTTGAGCGACCCTGGCGAATGTCATATTGGCGGTCGTTAATGAATCGGTGATCCTCTAGATAAACCAAAAGCTGGTTATTGATTATGCTCTCTATTTTCTGCTCATGTGTTGCTCTTAGATTAAAAAGTCATACAATTTATAAATTAATCCTTTACAAAAACATATCATCTTTCTTTTATAATATACCTGAAAGGTGCAGTATCTTGATATATATATATATATATATATATATATATATATATATATATATATATATATATATATATATATATATATATATATATATATATATGTACGTAAAATATATATATATATATATATATATATATATATATATATATATATATATATATATATATATATATATGTACGTAAAATTAGTGAAAATTTAAATTGAAATATATATTATTTATTTTCACCATTGTAAAAATTTGAACGCAGCGAAATTTTAACCCGAGCCTCTTGGAAACCGTCCAAGCGCTAAGCCATACGTTCTCATCAAGCCACGTCGAAGTTCTCAACTCAACATACATGTACATCATTTGATATACGACGAAATTACGCATTATAACGAAACTGAAATATTTTGTCCCACTTTAAGAAAAGGGAGCTTTTACAATTCAATAAGCTTATAGAAAAGTGAAGATTTAATATAAAATTGATTTATATTTATTTTTGTCTGCCACTGGCAACATTTCCAAAACAAACAAATCACTGGCAAAAAAAAAACAAACAAGAACTAAAGATGCAAGTTTTGGAACAGGTATAAATAAAACATTGTATTTAAAGTAATAAATATCAAGAGTTTCAAATTCTTAAACTTTAGTAACTTTATATGAAAGTTTATTTGTTTAATATAAATAATACTTTATGGTTTTCAAGCTTTTCATTAGTTTCTTTTTTACCCTCATCCTGTATATATAAAAATAATTATTTTTTTCCAAGAGAGAATCCGAGCCACAGAAATCGCGGAGTTGAACTGACAACAGGCCTGACGGTCGTCCGTGGTTTGGCTCAAGAACTATTAGAACTACAGTGTTGATATTTGGCATACGTTGCGTTTCGTTATACATTAATCGTGTCAGAAAGAGTGGCAAAATAATATTTACTAAAACACGATTAGGGTATCTCGCCCACATAGGCAATTATATACAAATATATATCATATTATTTTACATTCACCCTATGGACTATTGTTAGATATCGTTGAATAGGTCTTTTAAATATAAGGAGGTATTGGAAGACCGTTTTTGGTTTAAGAACACCGATCGTTACATATAAGGCTTTAAAACCCCAATTTCTGTTTGAGTCAAGTGCCACCAAGCTACACCCCCCACTAAACGGTCTGCCAATAGTAAATAGATTGCTATAGTAAATACAATTTACAAGTTTACGAGTAAAGTCGACTAATTGATTGAATAAAAATGTGTATAGAGATAAAAATCTATTATTTTTTCATTATTTGCCAATAAATCTCTTTGTTACCATATATTTAATTTTAAAAAACATACAAAAGTTTAAAATACTGTGACTCATAAGACTCATACTGTCACTCTAGACTTTAAACGACAGGTTGTGGGTTGATCGAACCACTGAAGAAAATAAATATTTAATACTATTTATTTTAATGTTTTTACTATGTTTTAAAGTGTTATTCCACACTTAGGACAGAAAATACTAAACTTAAATTTAAAAAGCGTATAAAAATTTTGAACGAAGCAGGATTTGAACCCGCGCCTCTGGAATACCGTTCCAGCGCTCTGACCAACTAAGCCATTCGTTCTCACCGAGCTCCGTCGAAATTCTTGTACGCTTGTTATAACTTATTTATGTTGTAAATAGTATTCTCTCTTGCCAAACGATAATTCTTACGAGTTGTCTTTGGGTAGCGGAAATTTGTAAAAATCTCCCTACAGAGATGCTAACAACATAAATAGTAAGTTTAGTATTTTCTGTCCTAAGTGTGGAATAACACTTTAAAACATAGTAAAAACAAATATTTCATATTTCATATCGTCGCTCTGGTAACAAGGCAAAGCGTTACGTTGAGTTTCGTCACTCAATACGCAATGCCTCAAATCCAGCGGAAAGTGGGGAACAGGGTCTTAACACTACGTTCCCAAGTTCCCTCTGTCTACTCTGCCAGGTGCAAGATTCAGCGTGAAGTTGGAAATCTTAACAATAGCATTTAACATTTTTCGCCGATATATGCTTAACTGTTATATGCTTATATATAAGGGTTCCGTATCTCAAAAGGTAAAAACCGACCCCATATTGGAACTCTTTGCTGTTTTTTGGCCCATAGTTGATGTCCTAAAACACAGTATCTACGATACTGGAGGAAGATCACGTAAAAAGCATGAAGACCCAACGGATGTCATGAATGAGAGCTTTTGGCACCCCGTTCTCTCTGGCTACCCCGCTAGGGATACCATATGAAGCTAAAAAAAACAAGTCTACGGAAGACACGACCTATTTATTATACATCGTTTTATACTGCATTTTATATGGAATTCTAAATGTATAGGGACTCTGTTCTAGTGGACCTACAGTAATGAAATTACTATTTTATTATTACTCACAATATAAATAAAAAAAATACCTGCGTATAATATTTCTTTCAAATAAATAATTGTAAAACATTTTCCATATACACATATATAAAACACAATGAATTGTTCGAACGTTTTCATCATGAAAAGATATGGTTAAGTCTTATTGAAATTTTCCCAGTCTGAAAATTGCTCCAATAAGATTCGTTGATCATAAGTAAAAAATATCAATATTTCATTATTATGTATATATTTTAGTTCTTAATCTGTCTTCGATTCTCATTTAAATTAGTTACCTTTTATTTATATCATATATAGTGGCGTAAAGTTTCGACGGTTAACACGTCATCTGGAATTACGAACTCGGAGAAAGGATTACACTAACACTCTGTACTTCTATTCTATGTGGGAATAAGCAAGGAGCGACAGAGAAAATTTGAGATATATTTGTATATTTTAAGTAGAACTAATCTACGTACAAATTTTAAAATAGAAGCCCTAAACGTGCCTTATAAAACCACTTTCTTACACCAATCGCTCGCTTTATGTGCCATCGTTACACAAATACTAGTAATTACATGAATTGTACTTGGCATCACTGCTCTGGCGTGACTCCAAATTTTGTACTTATCTAACGTTATTTCTTTGTTTTAGTGGTTTTATGGTGGTACAACGAGTGTTCAGCATAGGTAATAAAAAATAAGGTTATAGCCTTGTTAATTGGCTCACTTTTTAATTCTTTCACATAGTAGAGTAGGCAGAAGGAAATTATTGTTAAGACACTCCGATACAAACTTTCCGAATAAAAATCGAGACATTATGAACTCATTGCCGCGTTTTGTCTTGTTAATAGAACGAAGAAGTGAAAATCTTATATATAAAAATGTATATTTGTCTGTATGTCATCGATGAACTCAAAAACTATTGGACCGATTATTATGAACATTGGTATATAGAAGTACAAGTACTTTTTGACGGAGAAGGTTTGTACAATATGTATATTGATGGCACTTGCCACTAGGTGGCGCTGCAGTGTAGGAACTTCTACCCCGTTTAACCGGTTGTCATAAAAATCAGTATGACCATGTATTCTTACATAGAGGAGACGAATATGACGTGTTCATAGATGTAACTCGCCACCAGGTGGCGCTGCAGAGTAGCAATTTCTGTTCCGTTTAATCGATTGTCATGAAAATCAGTAGCTCATGTATTTTTAAATATGACATATTCATAGATGTAACTCGCCACCAGGTGGTACAACTTTGTAATGTCACAATTTTTTGAAATAAACATAATCAATAAAACGGCTTAGAATGAATTGAAAATTTAAGTACTGATTTTTCTTAAATTTAGTTTTGTTGTTGGCGTAGCGACGCGCGACGAGTACAACTAGTATTAAATAATTAATTCCCTCGAGTGAGAATCTAAGTCACAATTATCGCGTTTACAGTAACAATCTGTGCCGTGTGATCCCGGCTTAGAATAAGATCACCCTGGTACTGATGGTGTCGTAAGAGGCGACTAAAGTGCGTGTGGTAGAGTCACGTTGCCAGTAATGGCAACACGCATGGGCAGACTCGACCGGATTGTTACCACCCCCCGGCATTTAAGACCGGCGTTAAGTTAGAGGCTTTGGCCACTGCGTTTCGCATTAGGTAATGCCGGGCCCCGGTGCCCATCCACCTTAAAAGACGGCAACGCTCCTGTAGTTCTTCCGGAGTTGCACGGGGCCGTGGGCGACGGTGATCACTTACCATGAGGTGACCCGTACGTTCGTTTGCCGTCTCTTCCATAAAAAAAAACAATCTGTGCCACTGTGCTGTGACGGCCTTTTAACTTGTTACTTAATTGTAGAATTTCGAATCCCATGCAGATGTACATTTCAGCTTAAGACATACATTTTTACGCCACTTGAAGAATTCAAATATTAATATTTTTTTCTTAATAAAAATATTTTTTTTATAAAATAAAAGCGGCGAACGAAAGTGGAACGGAGTGTCTTAACACTAGATTCCCGGGTTCCCTCTGCCTACCCTGCCTCGTGCGGGATACAGCGTGAAGCTGAAAAAAAAAAATTAAAGCTTTCATTTCTCCGCTCTGGTAACAAGGCAAATCGCGAGTTTGTGTTCTGCCAATCACCACGTAATGCCTCCAATTCAGCGGAAAGTGGTGAACGAAACGGAGTGTCTTAACACCAGGTGCCCAAGTTCCCTATGTCTACACTGCCATGTGCGAGATACAGAGTCAAGCTGAGCCAAAGTAAATCGTGACGAAGTAGATTAGTGTCTGGCTAAACCGAATAACCGTCATGGTTATAAATTTAATCCCCGGAAATGAATAAAATATGCTTCTATATAAAAGGGCAAAAACAAGTTACATTAAAAAAGTAAAAGGAGGTTTTTATATACTAGGGCTTTCTTGGTTCAGGGACATCGTGGACAGATTGTGGGTGCGATCTCCACTCGAAGAATATTTTCACTTCTTCGTTATGAAAAGAAGGCAAAGCGCGGCGTTGAGTTCCGCCACTCAACACCCAATAAAATTGCTCGGGAAGTGGAGAATGGAATCAGAACAAGAAAATATTAATATTATATAATTTCCCAGACTGGAAAATGAATGCCACGACGGCAATAGATATTGTAATAAAAAAGAGTAATTACTCGACCATATAACAAAACAATCATAGAAAAAAATGATTCAATAGCTTGTTTATAATTCAATTAAAGGCCGTTGTATAAAGCACAATGACATTGACAAATATTTAATTCGATATATACTCGTACGTACACACTTAGGTATCATAAATACGTATATTTGTGATTTTGACTTTCTGTTGACTTTGACAATTATTCATATCTTTTTATTTTATTCATGGCACTTGCTTTTGCGGAAAGGAGGTAGAACGGCTCGGAACCCTGAAGTAGTAATTACGAGTTCTTATGGGCGCTTGTGAAAGTGGCAGCGATCACAGGAGAAGACACTGCGTACGCTAATCAGAGTGGTCTGTTACTGTTTGGCCCCAACGCGCCGAGTCGGGAACGTGCCGTAAGATAGAGCTGGTCTTGTCGCCTCTTACGGTAACGGCAAAATGACTCGAGACTGGGGACCGGATAATTTCTTTTACGCCCAGTATAGAGGACTGCCTGTATACTGGTCTGTATACTGGTCTGGGGTGTGGATGAGGAGTGCATTTATACGTTTGTACGATACGGGAAAATTTATATGTATATCACAATAAAAAAAGACCAATTATTTTTTTTATAATTTAATTTCTAAAATATTATCAAATTTGTATAGAAACAAGGACTGGTGTTGTTAATCATGTGACTGTTTATACTAATACGTACGACTACAAACTTACACATCGTACACTTCGTACACTCTAGAGGAAATTGGTGACACATAGTTTAGTGAACAAATATAATTAAATCTTTTACCTCAAGTATTATTAATTTTATTATTTTTTATTTAATTTTAATAAACACCGGTAGTTTGTCTACCGTAAAAATAGTAAAAAATAAACTTTTTTTTGTTTTTGCCTCACGCTGTATACAGCAGAGTAGGTAGGCAGGCAGGTAAGGAACCCAGTATTAAAAAAAATATATCTTGTTAATTAATTTAAATTTAATTCTAAGACAGTCGCACACTGAGTCGCAATCGTCGCGCTTGTGTTATGAGCCCTGCCCTAAATATATATGAAATAATATTACTAATAGTGATGTATTATATTTTATATTCGCTCTGGTAACAAAGCCAAAACGCGGCGTTGAGTTCCGACGCTCAACAAATGCTTCAAATTTGGCGTAAAGTGGGTGACGGCAGTGTCTTAAACGAATCAAAGTAATCCCTTACCTATCCTACCATGTGAGGGATACAGCGTAAACCCAAAACAAAAAAAAAACTCACTTTTTTAAACTAACATTTTTATTAATTTCAGCGCATATAAATAAGGGAACACAGCGTAATTTCGAACCACTTTCAATATCGTTTAAATTTTATTTGAATTGATATCAATCTTGTGTACCAGGACTATCAGAACAGTGTTAACATATTTGAAGCGACAAGCTGTAGCTAACTTTTTCCTGGCGCTTCATCTGCGACTTCGATTTTTGTATACCAGTTGACACTCAGTGGCATACATAACATATGACACTAGTAGTAGATTTTTTTTTTGTATGACAAATGACACGCAGTGGTCTCCATCGTAACGATTAACGTGATTTAATATAGCCTTAATCTTAAATGGACTATCCAACAAAAAAAAAAAACATTTAGAACCCGTTCCTGAGAATAGTGAGAGAAACAAAACCAATTCCTTTAAGTATTTTTTGAAGTGAAAACTTCTTTAGGCGCGTTGAGCGTTTTGGTAGAGGGTAAAATCCTCGGTACGCGTCACCGACATGCTAATGATAATAGTATATCTATCGCTATGGAGACCCAGACTAGCGCACGCGCAGTAGCCTGTGAACACGTATACACTAATACATCGACTATTTCTGACTGTATTATGTGCGCGTTGGACGATTTTTGGATAAGTATAATTTTGTGAGTCACGACAATGATGTAAATAATGAAAATAATGTTCAAACTTGAATTCATTGAAATTCGTGTAAATATAAATACTATGTATAATTAAGATAATTGTATATTAATTATTTTTTCAACCACTTTGTATTTATATTTTGTTCATGATTTGTTTAACCCATCATATGTAACTAATAAATAAAACATAAAAAAAATCATATAATTTTTGCATATAGTTTTAATTACTCTCAACTTAATAGTTCCGTTTTCACTTCTATCGGCAGTCCCACGACTGCTATTAGTTTTTTTTTTGTAAAAACGAAATTGCTTTTTTTGCATAATAACGAAATAGAATAACGAAAGCCCCTGAACTAAATAACGTTACATCACAAAATGGCTTTTACTTCTTAAACTGCTAATGTAATTTTCATAAAAAAAAATGCTAAGTCTCACCGCGATGAATAAGGTTTTTAAAAAACAAAACTAACCTTATCGGTTCCTTCATTCAAGAGTTACGGTTTTACAGACAGACACACTGATAAGTCACACTTATAACCTTTCGCCTTTTGCACTAGTGGGTATTGATTAAGAATATTTTCCACATTCTTTACAATAAAATTATTGAATTTTATGATATTTATTAAAGTGAAAATGAAGCAAATTATTTCATATTTTAATATAAAATGATTTGCTTCATTTTCACGTTAATAAATATCATAAAATTTCTTACTTTAGTAAGACTTAAGAATTTGTATAAAGAACAATTGTTGCAATGTACAACTTGCTTATTTCAACTGTAATCCTATTTCTCCGCAAATAAATTTAAACTATGGAACAGAAAATAGTTGTTCCGTTTTTGCCTTTTCAAAGAGCAAAAAGCGAATAATTTCAAAGATTTAAATGAAACTAAAATATTCTTATTCAACTAACTTAAAGTAACTTGACCGAAATATTTTTATACATTAACATTTTTTTTTTTTTTTTATATTAATTATTTAAGACATTTTAGTCAATATTTTCTGATAAAGATTAATTTATCTATATCTATTATTTATTTGTCGTATTTTTTTTGCTGACCGTCCTTTTTATATAGTAAGCTGTCTACGCTAGACAGTAACCAGTTAGAGTAGAAAGAATCAGTGAGAGCAAAGATGCACTAAAGAAGGTTAATCTCTTTCTGGCCTAAGATATTGCAGGTGAAAAGTCGGAACTTAACGCCGATCTTTGTCTTATTTATTGTGCTTCGAATATTATAATTTTTAGGAACGTAACGGTATTTTGTAAGTATTGCTTGATTGAGCAGTTCTTGGGAAGCCACATTAAGCCCTTAATCCTAGGCCTTTAATCATTACTTCTTGGATGGGATGACAATAAATACCAAAGCTTACCAAGACAAGAAATACCAAATTTATATTTCTTGATGATTCAAAAATACCTGTAACGGTCTATTTGAATAAAGAATATCATTAATAGAATGAAAAAAGAATAACATTATTTAAGAGAAAAAAGTAATTAGCTATGGATCTTTCATAATTTTTAAAAAATCAATCAAATTTAAAAAACATTAAGATCTTATGAGCCTCTCTAAATTTTGGGGCCTGTGCTGAGCTTAAATATTTCACTTATGAAATTGTATACAGACCACCCACATTTATAGTTAATACTATACTTAAATTTAAAAAGCGTATAAAAATTTTGAACGAAGCAGGATTTGAACCCGCGCCTCTGGAATACCGTTCCAGCGCTCTGACCAACTTTTAAATTTAAGTTTAGTATTTTCTATCCTAAGTGTGGAATAACACTTTAAAACATAGTAAAAACATTTATAGTTTTTGTGGTAATTTTAATATTTACTTACTACCGCCTGTACTAGATTCAGGTGTTTCATTAAATTCATGTAACCTAGATAATTTAATAAGATTTTTATAATAATTAAACTTTTAAAATGAAACAAATTTAACCGGATTATTGGCGTATATTAAATTGTAAACATTTTGGAAACCCGACATTTCAAACACATGTATGGTATATGATCAAAATAAAAAGTTCTGCTGAGTTTCTTGCGCCGGTTCTTCTGAAGCAGTAATTTAAGTGAAACGGTGGTAAAGTGGTTGACGTTCAAAAATAATAATATGTAACTTATTTAAATAAAATATTTCAATGTGAATCGTCATGAAACAGATGGTGAAACAATACGAGGGGTTATTGTTAAGATTAAAACAATGCAAAGGCTTAAGTCCAACAGAGGCATGTGAGCTGATTATGGTAACAATGTAACAATAAGTTTTCATATCAAATCATAGTAATAGCATTTAAACGCTTAAAATTATCATAAACAGTGCACATGAAAATGTATTTATATTAACTAAATCCATATTTTTAATGACTGGTAGACAAAATGAAATAAAAATATATTTGACAAACCTTAATTATTATCTTCGCACCTAATCCTTAATGGTCTCTCATCTAATGCATAAATCATAATATTTTTTTTAAATACATCTTGTTTCGCTCAAATTCTGGTATTAAAATTAAGCCGTTAAACGTTTTTTGCTTTTGTGCTTGAATTAAATTTACGTTGTTTCTCATAATATCATCAAAAGGCACATATTCTTTAAGTTCATATTTGTATTTATGTTTTTTTGATTCCGTCTTCAATAATGTTTTTATATCTTCTAACATTGATTTTATCTTTGAAAGCCTTTGCATAGGATCATGGTTTCTGCTTAAAATAAAATCTTTGTCTAGCGCCATTCGTAAATAATTTATTTTGTTAGAGATATTAACTTCATCCTCATTTTTATTTTTTAAAGTTCTTGCCTTTGTTTCATTATAATCAGTATTTTGATCAGAATCATTTAACCTGTATGCATTACTATTTTTTAAATCTTCAGTTTTCGATTCATTTATACTTAATACATTTTCTGGCTTATTTTCTTTATCGTTGCTTAACTTTAAGCCCAATGGATTAGCGTTGGACGTGAAATCTATATTATGTACGTATATTACTTTGCCATTACAAACTGTGGTAATGATCATTAATGCAAATATACAAATATATATTTTGTAACGATCAATTCGTAAATAAAGATGCATAGAGGCGAGTTGTTGAACGTTTGTACATTCAGTAGTATGAAAGCGATATATTAAAATTCCGATAAAACGGAGATTGTGTTTTTCTATTTGCTTTACAATGAACTGTGTAATTGTATTAGTTATCACAATTTGTTTCATTCTTCATTTTTAATTGTTTTATAACTAAGCGAGTTATGAGATTTTGTTGATTTTGGAATTTTAATTAATGGAGTGGCGCTTATATGGCGCTATTTTGCAGCATCGTAAAAAACATAAATATACAGATAAAATATATGTCTTTGGCACGTTGTGTCGTTCACATAACAGGGCAGGCAGAGAGAACTTTCGTGGAACTTTTGTTCTCCACTTTCCACTGAATTTAAAAGGCATTATCTGATGAGTGTAGGATTTAACGTCGTGTTTTGTCTCCTTCCCAAAACGAGGCAATGGCGTACGAAGAGATCTCCAAATATGTATCTTTTGAAAGATTTGTTCCCTTTCCATTTTTTACGACAAAGGGTTAAATGAAGTAGCAACAATAAGATTTGATTTGATGCGCTCATGTGCATTTTTTTTGTATTTTTTCCTGTGGAATTATATCGTATCTAAATGCGGAAGATATTGGTTCAAATCTTAATCATGGTTCATGAAAAACGAAGAATATAGTGACTAATCCCTTTTTTCTCTATTAAGGGAAAGTTGATCAGATTTCTTGACAGTACTTAAAGATTCTTGCATCATGAAAAAAGAAAAGAAAAGAACAGCCCTTAACGTAAAAAATAACTTAGAATAGTTGAGAATTACGATGCTGTAAAATATAACATTATATATGTATTTTAATGTAAATACCTCATCCAAATTAATTAAATTACAACCACACCTTGTACTTACAGCGTTCAACGTACACCCAAGGGCAGAGGGTGTGGTTTATTAGGACCAACCCTTGATTGTTGACTAATGAACGTACGTTCATAGGGATAACTAATTGGGGAATTGTTTATTTGGGAATTCATTACAAATATTTTAGTAATTACGTAAAATTCAGCATTAAATTACATGACGTCGTTGGCTAAGGTGTTAAAATGGACAGAAAGTGGGATTCTTAGTTTTTATTTTGCATAAAAGATGGAGTATTGTTTAATGTTTTCCAGCTTAATGTTATTATATACTGTACTTATCGAGGTAGATAGAGAGAACCTGGGAACATAGTATTTAGGTATTACGTTTCTTTTAAGACACTTCCCTCTCTTACACTCTGGAGGCAATGCGTCTTAAGTAGCCGACATCGACGCCTTGTTATTAGAGCGCGAAAACAAAAATATCAAATATTAAACTTTTTCGAGTGGAAATTGAACTCACAAGAAAAGGTGGTGAAATGCCAAGATCTTTAATCGTAGTGTAAGTCAACGCCGCATTTTGTTTATCCAGTGTATTAAAAAATGTTCAGCAGATGTATAGATAAAAGTTCGTAAATTCAATCATCGCTCATCAAGCTCGCCAGAATTTTTAAATCAATTAACTACGCTTCGATGGTGTGTTTGTTTTGGAATACAGTCAAATTACTTTTCATTTTAAACGTTAAATGAATTACAGCACATGATACTATGATAAGTCATTTTATTTTAATTTCAACACGTTGGCAGAACAAATATTTTTTATAGTTCTGGATGTAAACGATGATTTTTTTGCTTCACGTTGAGAAGCTAGTGTTAAGATACTCCGTCCTTATTAAGTCACTTATTCATTTTCACTTTACGCCGAAATAAGGCATTGCGCGCTAAGTGGCTGATTTTCGACGCCGCGCTTTTCCTCAGTACCAGAGCGATGAGAATGAAAATATCAAATATTTCAAGTGCTTGAGTGGAAATCAAACGTGCCACTGCCCCACGACTACTCTACTCTACTTAATCTATACTCAATGTCTCGAATGACGTAGAGCGGAGCGTGGAGAGTCTTAGTATTAAGTTTTCTTTGAAACTACTACTACTACTAAAAAAAAATAAACACTGGATAATGAGCAGCGTTATTCACTCGCGAATATCGCTAATATAATATCTCGCTTGCTAATAATATCTTATCTTTTTATAATGTTACATCTCACAACTGAACACTGCCTCACAAAATACTAGCATTGCTTTAGTTTGGGAACCAGTATCAGTACCTATTGTTTAATACATTTAAGATATCACCATTAGATTTATAACCATTGGAATGTATTTTTAGTACCAATAATATTTTTTTTATTTAATTAAAAAAAGGGGTATAAAATGCTTTGTATTGTAGTTTTTAAGCGCCTTAACAATAACATTGACATTTGTAAAACCGATTTAAAATTAGAAAAGGATATATCTAATTCAGTGACCATTACTGTTATGTATGAGGAGCTCGCTTACGCTCAAAGTATGTAATCTGATAAGTGCTAGGTTAGTTCCAGGCTACTCCGTGAGCACTTTCGTTTAAACGTCTAAGGAAATTGTGTGGACTCAATAACGACACTTAAATTAAATTGCATGGAACGACGTTGCATCGAAACAAAATTACTTTTTGTTATTGGAATTCTAATTATGTTGATTTTTTTTTCTATCATCTATAACACTATCGTAATAAACCAAGATATGAGTGCTTAATACCACTTGAGTTATGTAAAATTTCCTAACACAGATTAGTGAACTTAAATGATATAAATGTTCAGATGAGAACTTTTTTTTAAAGTACATACACTTGATTACATTTCGTTGGGTCCTTTCTAAATCAAGGGGTTTTGTGTGTTTGGTTCGGCCTCAAATAGAGGTACAAAAAAGATAGCACCGATGGTATAAGTGATACATATACTTATTTTAAAGGGTTTCTGGAGATAGCTGACGTAGAGGCTATCCTTTTGGGTATCAAGAATCGATATGTCCTTAATATTCAGCTTAATTTAGGTATGAAGTTGGAATAGTGTTTACATCAACCTCCTTGTTGATTGCAAATTATGATAAAAAATGTCTGGCCTTCCAAGGCATCTGGCGCTGGTCTGGCTATAATTAAGTGTGTGTTGAATGTTGAATATACTCGATGCAAACCGTACATTTTTATAAGTCCCCACTAACTGTAGTAGTGGGGAACTGAAACGTTTTGATGGGAACGGAGTGTCTGGACACTGCCATGTACGGGATACAATGTGAAGCCAAAGAAAAGATGTTCCCCATTGTCAGACGCTGTCCGATAACACTATGACGGCATCATAATACAATATGTACATTAGGTGTTTTTAAACTAAATATTTACTTGAAAGCTCAGTATTTACGTTATATAATTAACACACTGTTAACAACCGTTGCGAGTGTTTCATACAAAAATATATATTACCTTTGTACACGCTACTTAGAAACTCACGCACTCTGTGTTGATATTGTTATTTAAATGGGTCATTTTGTTATTAAAAACTTTCTCACGAAAGTAGTAGCGCAACATTCCGTTATTCATTTTCCTATATGTTCCATGTGCCTTATGAGGGCGCAATAATTATTATATATACAAATATTTCTTAATTCCAAATATAGTTTAATTTAATATTATTATATATAAAATAATTCCGCATGTGGTAGGTAATGCAGAGGGATCCTCGTGGTGAGACATTCTGTCCCCGTTTCCTTTTCTAGACTTTGCTTGTTATGCGGTGGCAACCAACGCCGTGTTTTGTCTTTTAACCAAAGCCACCAAACTTGTATAAATATGTTCATTTACTTTTTATTAATTCACTCGCCGTGAACAATTTTATAATATCATTCATTTCTTCTTCATATTCGTAGCTTCCACAACGGTTTTTTTATTGTTTTATAAATAAAAAATAAGACAAAGCGCGGCGTAGAGTTCCGCCACTCAACATGCAATGCCTCAAATTCGGCGGAAAGTGGGGAACGGAAGTGGAACGGAGTGTCTTAACACTAGGTTCCCGGGTTCCCTCTGCTTACCCTGCCTCGTGCCGGATACAGCGTGAAGCTAAGACAAGACAAATAAAAAAGTTTGACGAATATACTAAATACTTAAATAATATCTTTGATTTTCGCGATTGTTACACATTTTAAACGAAACACTTTTAACCGGATTAATCGCGTATATTGAATGGTAAACATTTTTGGGAAACCCGACGTTTCGAACACTTTACAGTAGTCAGTCGAGTCTACCCGTGACCACGGGCTACTGTAAAGTGTTCGAAACGTAGGGTTTCCCAATAATGTTTACCATTCAATATACGCGATTAATCCGGTTAAAAGTGTTTCATTTAAAATACTAAATACTCATCTACTTACATAAGTAGTATTAGTTGAGCGTGAGTCTTTGGATAAAACTTTTATTTATTACGGTCCTCTTTATATAAAGTAAAGGTGAAGTGGTGAAGTGGGAATTGGGTTCGCCTACTGAAGATTTTGTACCAATTTCAAGATTGAAAGTCGACAGGAAGTATAATTTATAAAATGAACTACAATTATAACTTTGTTCGTTTTTTCTACAATAAAACACTTTTCCCTCTTTAATTTTTAAAAATGTTTCCTTTATATGTATTTTAAGTACTCATTTCATGCCAAATTTCAAAAGCGTCGATCTTCGGAAAGTACCATGATTAGAGTTTGCTTATATCTTTCGATTACGTTGGCTTTGAATGTTTTTTTACTGTGCTCCAATAGACCATAGACCTGATTATATGACATAAATTTCGGCGCGATACCTCTACGCAATTTCGAGAAAAATATATAGACGGACATAACAACTAAGATGATCCTGAAAGCATTTCTTTTTTATCGTGATTTTATTTCTTTTTTATCATTACCAGAGCGAAGAAATGAAAATATTAAATATTTAACTTTCTCAAGTAGGAATCGAATCCACAATCAAAGACAACCCGCTATGCCGCTGCGCTACATTGGCCTTGTTCTCTTAGACTTCAACAAAACTCTCGCAAGCGTATATAAGGTTTGATAAGGGATAAATATTTGTTTAATAAATTAGCTTTTACCTACATTTTATGCGAGGTTCATATATTATTAACTGTATATATTAACCTTCGTGAGCAATGTCACCTAATATACTGTAAGGTATTTAGTGAAATATTGATAATTCTCTCGAGGCCTGTCGTGGTGCAGGCCACAAAAGAACCACTGTTGCGGCGTGTGGTTGTGGGTTCGATCCCCAACCGAGAAAATGAAGTTATTTATTATTTCTTTCCTTTCATTTCCTCGCTCCGGTGACAAATCAAAGCATAGTGTCGAGTTCCGACATTTAACATTCAATTCCTCCAGAATTTGGCTGAAAGTGGGGAACGGAAGTTTGAGTACCCTGGCCATCATGTACGGGATACGGCGTGAAGCTGAAAAGAAAGTTTTTTTTTGTTTTCCTAGTTTCACGCTTAATGGCGGAGGGAAGTCAAAGGGAACCTAGTTTTAAGATACTCAATTTTTTCTAGACATGGCATATTGGCGTAATTTAACGACCCACTTTGTCTAACAAAGCAGTAAAAAAAATAAGATATCTTTACAGAAGAAGACATACAAAATTGTCATGTTTACAGTCAGTCTAACTTTATAACCACTACCCCAAGTCGTCCTTTTACTATATATCTTACTTGGAAGAACAAAGAAATACCTTACGCAAAGCTTCCATTAATTGCATCCATATATCATCCTGTAGATTAATGTTCTGATTATAGGAGATGAGGCAAACACAACCCGCTATTGTAATATATTGAGTGGATAAAGATTTATGTCTTTATTATACAGGGTCATGCAAATTATGCAAGGTATAGAGAATATTTATTCAATTTTGATTATTTTAGCTTCACACTGTATCATGGTTATAGTAGAGTAGGCAGAGGGAACCTAAAATTGAGACTTGGTTTGACTTGTTATCACAGTAAGGAAATGCTTGCCCGAACAACTCAAGAATGTTTTTACTATGTTTTAAAGTGTTATTCCACACTTAGGACAGAAAATACTAAACTTATTATTGGTCAGAGCGCTGGAGCGGTTTTCCAGAGACGCGGTTTCAAATCCTGCTTCGTTCAAAATTTTTATACTTTTTAAAATTTAAGTTTAGTAACTCGAGAATGGTTTTTTGTTATACAGTCAACCGACAGCAATCACGATTTCGTTTGCGCAAACTTTTGCTATGCTATTGTAATTACCAACTGTTACTCTTTCTCTCTCTCTCAGCTTCACGCTGTATCCCGCACATAGCAGGGTAGGTAACTCAGAAACCTAGTATTGAGTAGCAAAACTCAACGCCACGCTTTGTCTTGTTACAAGAGCAAAAAAATGAAAAGGTTAAATATTTATTTAATAATTTGAAAATATTAAATACTTCATTTCCTCGAGTGAGGATCGAACCCATAACCTATCGTTTACAGTCACACGTTCGTGCCGCTGCGCCACGACAGGCCTTAAATTGTTGTCATTGCAAAATACATAAAGTAGGTAAATAGAACCTAGTGCCCGAACATTCCGTTCTCCGCTATTCATTTGAATTGAGCTATTGCATTTTAAGTGACGGAACTTAATTGCTATGTTTTACCAGAGAAAATAAAGTCATGTATTGACCGACTCAAAATCAATAACGTTTAAAGTGATGCACTGGTTTAATTGCACTACTATAAGCTTTTAAAAGCAAATAAAGGAAAAAAAGTCAAAGAGATCAAAACCAGAAAAAAGATAAAAATCGTCAAACGTGAGTCAAACTCACTTACCAAGTGTTCCGTACCAATCAGGACAGAAGATGAACGATGGCAAGAACAACGTATAAGATTTTAGAAACTAATGTTTCTGTGCATTTTGTATGAAATTATCTTCAAAGTTTAGTTTGTCATAATTTTATTATTTGTAATTTCTGAAAATTCTCACTTTTTATATTTTTATTTTGATTGTACTCCTTTTGTCTTCCTAATTTCGTGCCAATTTTCACAACTGTAGGTCCACGGGAGGTACTCTATAGATTTCGTTAGCTTTTGATTACGTTGACTTAGAAGCTTGATTAGTCCTATTCTTCATAATACTGTAGACGTAAATGTTAAATATAAATCGTAAGCAGTTCCATTTTTAAATTTTAAAGCACAGAACCCTAAAAAACGAAACGAAACATAAAACTTCACCCCTATTCTTCCCTAAACCTTATGTAGTTATACGTAACTACTATTCTGTTTTGATAGAACGAAGGCGTCACCGGAAAAAAAACAGTAAAATAGTTTTCTAAAGAATGTTTTTCTTCTCTTTATTTAGTCGGTTGGCAATATTCCAAATGTTGCAACAATTGTACGTAATAATGGTGGTCTCAGGTGTTAGTTATGGGTTCAAACCTGACTATGTTTATTTACGTATTTCTCGCCGTGTTGACTTTGTGTCTATGAATAAAATAATGAATAAACTGAATTTAATTTCGTTATTTCCGTTATGTTTAACTAAAGGCTTTAATCGTCGCGGTAGTTGTTATCTATATTGTATGAAAAGTTTAAAATCTACAAGCACTTTGCCAAGATGAGGTTGTCATTTTTGGGTCAGGATTTTTTATTTATTTAAATTATTGACGTGTGCGGCCGAACGCAATAACCTGTTGATGAGGAATGAAATCAGAAGAACAGCGGATTTGAGAAATTTTAATAATATTAACATTAAATACGACAAAGAAAATATGACATATTAAGTGGTGGACAGATGGCAGTGTCTTAACTCTAGGTTCCCAAGTTGTCTTTGCGTCCCCTGTCATACGTGGGATGTAGTGTGAACATGAACAAAATATAACATCAACACAATGTGTTTTCAAACAAATACAGCTAAATATTGCCCATTGCACATTAGAGCAACATACTCATTACTTTCATATTAAAAACACTTATGGTGTGGGAAACGGTGAACAGAGTGTTTTAACACTAGGTTCCCAAGTTCCCTCTGAAAATGGAACAGAGTGTTTCACACTAGGTTCCCAAGTTCCCTCTGCCTACCCTGCCATGTGCGGGATACAGCGTGAAGTTGAGTAAAAACACTTATATAATAACAATTGTGTTTGTCACATAAAATGTTATATACGAAACGCAACGATGAAATTTTTTTATCCTGCGGTCTGATATTAAAATAGGCCGTTGAGTTCTGGCATTTAAAAAAAATTACAGACATATCAAATGTATGGCAATCCCTATTGTATATCAATCTCTTTCAACAATAGAAAACAATCTTCGCCCTTTCTTTGACAATTATTTACGGCATTCGCAATGTCCACAATGTGATATCAAATTTCAAATGAAACTGCAGAGTTTTAGAATTTTTACATATTAATGTCATTTTGTTGAAATTGTTGACTGTTTGAAATTGCATAATTATTATAAAATTTTAATAGTTGTATATATTTGGTTGAACTCCCAAATATCTGGGAAGTATGTTTAGCAGAGACGAAAGATACGAAATGGATATGGAAAGGCGTATTGTTGCCGGTAACAGAGTTAAAGGAACCTTAGCTGCATTGCTGAGACGGTGAAAGGTGGGCGAAAGGCAGTGTGGGTACCGACACTATTATACGGCAGCGAAACGTGGGTATTACAGAAGAAGAATGTAAGAAAGATGAATACTGTAGAGATGCGATCTCTTCGTGGGATATGTGGAGTTTAGCTGATCGCATACCCAATGAAGAGATACACAGAATGGTAGGTACTAGCGTGGATGTCACAGTGAGAATGAAGAAGAACGTACTCAGGTGGTTTGGGCACGTTGAGCGAATGAGTAAGCGAATTGAGCGAAGAAGAAAGAATGGTAAGAAATATTTATGAAGGAAAAGTGAGTTGTAAGAGAGGGAGGGGAAGACCTTCGAAAACACAATATCGATGATACTGGAGGAAGGTCACGTAAAAAGTCCCCCCGGAGGACGTGTATGAGGAGGCTGATGACAGTGGACGAGGTGAAAGAGGTATGCCGAGACCGTAGCGTTTGGCGCTACGTTCTCTCTGCCTACCCCGCTAGGGATATAGCGTGAAGCTAAGTAACACCCAAATCTCAGTAACTACGGGTTCAATAAACTTTGTTATTTGTCGCTCCTATGGCTACGATGGGAAAGCCATAGGGGAAAAGATAGCTAGCAATATAAGGAGAGAAAAAATAACTGTACATTATGGTTTCATCTGCACGAATTTTGTGTACATATTGTTATTTTCATAGGCAAACGAACATGAATAAAAATCAACATCTTTTAAAGATTGTTCGAGTAAAATTGGATCTCATATTCAATATCTATATATAAAATTTGTATTCGCAGGAGTTATTTTTTAAGAAAAACAACTACAACAAATTAGTTTTTTATTAAAAGAAAAACAGCTACGACAAAAAAAAACAAAACAACTTCCTTCCACAGACTCTTAGTTTCTCTCACGATTCCCAATCAAGAAAATGAAATATTAAATATTTTCACATCTTCGCTCTGGTAACGAGGTAAATTGATGGTTGTGGCGTTGTGTTCTGCCACCCAACTCAAGTTTCAATTGTAGTTCAAAATGGGGAACGGGAATATCTACTGGGAACGGAGAGTCTTAACCTGAGATCCCTAAACTGAAAAAATATATTTTTATAAATATCTTTATTGGAGCTTCTAAATTATTAATTGACAGAAAACACATGAAACTATGTTTATATACAGTTTTATGTGCTTTCTGTCAATTAATTAGTAATTAAGAAATTCCAATGAAGATATTTATAAATAATATATTTTTCTAGTTTCAGAAGGATTCAGATAGATTTTTGAATTCGAATTTACCTTACTTACCTTCACTAAGTCTAATTAAAGGCAAAATTCTTTCAAAGTATGTAAATATATCAGGCAGAATTGCCTTGAAAATGTAATATTAAGTTATTCTTTATATACGCCAGTGCCAGTGCGAGAGATGCTTGCAAATGAAACTTGTATATTACGCATAATGCAACGCTGAATTCAAATTTTGTACCTCTTCTAGCTTCACACTGTTCCCTTGAGAACTTTACAGATATTAGCGTTTCCGCTTCCGCTTACTAACGGCAGATATTTCCGTTCCCCGCTTATCACCAACTATTTGGGTGATGCATATTGAGTGGTGTAACTCAACGCCGCAATATCGCTTGTTATCAGAGCAAGTAAATTAAAATATCATACTCGTATGTTTAATTTCTTTAGGTGGAAATGGAACCATCTAGTTAGTACTTCACAACAGGACTGAACCATTGTTATTATGAGTATAACCGAAAAAAATTAAAAAAATAAGTTTTCGATATGATTAAAAATCATTTAAATTAACAAACTAAACATAGGTTAAGAGATATAAATATTGCAGATCTATTTAAAAACTAGCTTTTGACTAAGATTTAATCGTTGCGGTTAAATGTGAGTAATTAAGAATTGAGACACCAGATACATTCCAAGTACTCACAACTCTAACCGCAAGAAGTGAATTACATCAAAACTCTCTCTCTCTCTCTCTCTCAGCTTCACGCTGTATCCCGCACGAGGCAGGGTAGGCAGAGGGAACCCGGGAACCTAGTGTTAAAACATTCTGTTCCACTTCCGTTCCCCACTTTCCGCCGAATTTGAGGCAATGCGTGTTGAGTGGCGGAACTCAACGCCGCGCTTTGCCTTATTACCAGAGCGAAGAAATGAAACATTAAATATTTAAATTGAAAATATTAAATATTTCATTACCTCGACTGGGGATCGAACCCAGAACCTGTCGGTTACAGTCACACGCTTGTGCCGCTGCGCCACGACAGACATCAAAACAGTTTACTTTAACCATCGACACAAATGAGTGTTATAAGTTTGACCTGTCTGTCTGCATGTGGCCCTGTAGCTCTGGAATTAATAAACCGATACGTTATATTTTAATCGAAAGCTTTACCTATTGTGGTGGATTTTAACTGTGTTCTATGTAAAATTGGATCAACTGTTTAAGAGCTACAAGAATTTTGGCGAGTTGAAATAGTGATTTTTCGGTCGTGGGGTTTTTTTTAACACTCACTCACTCAGCTTTACACTGTATGCCGCATATGGGAAGGTAGGCAGATGAAACCTACCTAGTGTTGAAACACTTCGGTCTGGTCGTCACTTTCCGCCAAATTTGGATCAATGCGTGCTGAGCGGTAGTGGTTGACTACCGGTAGCGGTAGTCAACCACTGCAGTTACTAGAGCGAAAAAAAAAATTTTTTTTCATGGGGATCGAACCAACAACCAGTCGCGGTTAGTCACACACTTATGTCCACGTGCTACGTCAGACCTCGTTTTTTTTTTAAATATGCTTTATAGCCTTGATAAATGAGCCATCTAAAATAAAAGGATTTCTCCAACGTAGTAGTCTAAATAAAAAAAAACTACTAGAGTGTTTCACACTAGGTTCCCAAGTTCCCTCTGCCTACCCTGCCATGTGCGGGATACAGCGTGAAGTTGAGTAAAAACACTTATATAATAACAATTGTGTTTGTCACATAAAATGTTATATACGAAACGCAACGATGAAATTTTTTTATCCTGCGGTCTGATATTAAAATAGGCCGTTGAGTTCTGGCATTTAAAAAAAATTACAGACATATCAAATGTATGGCAATCCCTATTGTATATCAATCTCTTTCAACAATAGAAAACAATCTTCGCCCTTTCTTTGACAATTATTTACGGCATTCGCAATGTCCACAATGTGAGATCAAATTTCAAATGACTGCAGAGTTTTAGAATTTTTACATATTAATGTCATTTTGTTGAAATTGTTGACTGTTTGAAATTGCATAATTATTATAAAATTTTAATAGTTGTATATGTTGGGTCGAACACCCAAATATCTGGGAAGTATGTTTAGCAGAGACGAAAGATACGAAATGGATGTGGAAAGGCGTATTGCTGCCGGTAACAGAGTTAAAGGAACCTTAGCTGCATTGCTGAGACGGTGAAAGGTGGGCGAAAGGCAGTGTGGGTACCGACACTATTATACGGCAGCGAAACGTGGGTATTACAGAAGAAGAATGTAAGAAAGATGAATACTGTAGAGATGCGATCTCTTGGTACGATATGTGGAGTTTAGCTGATCGCATACCCAATGAAGAGATACACAGAATGGTAGGTACTAGCGTGGATGTCACAGTGAGAATGAAGAAGAACGTACTCAGGTGGTTTGGGCACGTTGAGCGAATGAGTAAGCGAATTGAGCGAAGAAGAAAGAATGGTAAGAAATATTTATGAAGGAAAAGTGAGTTGTAAGAGAGGGAGGGGAAGACCTTCGAAAACACAATATCGATGATACTGGAGGAAGGTCACGTAAAAAGTCCCCCCGGAGGACGTGTATGAGGAGGCTGATGACAGTGGACGAGGCGAAAGAGGTATGCGGAGACCGTAGCGTTTGGCGCTCCGTTCTCTCTGCCTACCCCGCTAGGGATATAGCGTGAAGCTAAGTAACACCCAAATCTCAGTAACTACGGGTTCAATAAACTTAGTTATTTGTCGCTACTGTGGCTACGATGGGAAAGCCATAGGGGAGAAGATAGCTAGCAATATAAGGAGAGAAAAAATAACTGTACATTTTGGTTTCATCTGCACGAATTTTGTGTACATATTGTTATTTTCATAGGCAAACGAACATGAATAAAAATCAACATCTTTTAAAGATCGTTCGAGTAAAATTGGATTTCATATTCAATATCTATATATAAAACTTGTATTTACAGGAGTTATTTTTTAAGAAAAATAACTACAACAAATTAGTTTTTTATTAAAAGAAAAACAGCTACGACAAAAAAAAACAAAACAACTTCCTTCCACAGACTCTTAGTTTCTCTCACGATTCCCAATCAAGAAACTGAAATATTAAATACTTTCACATCTTCGCTCTGGTAATGAGGTAAATTAGTGGTGGTGGCGTTGTGTTCTGCCTCCCAACTCAAGTTTGAATTTGACTTAAAATGGGAAACGGATGTGTCTACTGGGAACGGAGAGTCTTAACCTTAGATCCCTAAACTGAAAAAATATATTTTTATAAATATCTTTATTGGAGCTTCTAAATTATTAATTGACAGAAAACACATGAAACTATGTTTATATACAGTTTTATGTGCTTTCTGTCAATTAGTAATTAAGAAATTCCAATGAAGATATTTATAAATAATATATTTTTCTAGTTTCAGAAGGATTCAGATAGATTTTTTGAATTCGAATTTACCTTACTTACCTTCACTAAGGCTAATTAAAGGCAAAATTCTTTCAAAGTATGTAAATATATCAGGCAGAATTGCCTTGAAAATGTAATATTAAGTTATTCTTTATATACGCCAGTGCCAGTGCGAGAGATGCTTGCAAATGAAACTTGTATATTATGCATAATGCAACGCTGAATTCAAATTTTGTACCTCTTCTTAGCTTCACACTGTTCCCTTGAGAACTTTACAGATATTAGCGTTTCCGCTTCCGCTTACTAATGTCAGATATTTCCGTTCCCCGCTTACCACTAACTATTTGGGTGATGTATATTGAGTGGTGTAACTCAACGCCGCAATATCGCTTGTTATCAGAGCAAGTAAATTAAAATATCATACTCGTATGTTTAATTTCCTTAGGTGGAAATGGAACCATCAGGTTAGTGCTTCGCGACAGGACTGAACCATTGTTATTATGAGTATAACCGAAAAATTAAAAAAAAAAAAGTTTTCGATATGATTAAAAATCATTTAAATTAACAAACTAATCATAGGTTAAGAGATATAAATATTGCAGATCTATTTTAAAACTAGCTTTTAACTAAGATTTAATCCTTGTGGTTAAATGTGAGTAACTAAGAATTGAGACACCAGATACATTCCAAGTACTCACAACTCTAACCGCAGGTAGTGAATTACATCAAAACTCTCTCTCTCTCTCTCTCTCAGCTTCACGCTGTATCCCGCACATGGCAGGGTAGGCAGAGGGAACTTGGGAACCTAGTGTTAAGACACTCCGTTCCACTTCTGTTCCCCACTTTCCGCCGAATTTGAGGCAATGCGTGTTGAGTGGCGGAACTCAACGCCGCGCTTTGCCTTATTACCAGAGCGAAGAAATGAAACGTTAAATATTTAAATTGAAAATATTAAATATTTCATTTCCTCGACTAGGGATCGAACCCAAAACCTATCGGTTACAGTCACACGCTTGTGCCGCTGCGCCACGACAGACATCAAAACAGTTTACTTTAACCATCGACACAAATGAGTGTTATAAGTTTGACCTGCCTGTCTGCATGTGGCCCTGTAACTCTGGAACTAGTAAACCGGTACGTTATATTTTAATCGAAAGCTTTACCTATTGTGGTGGATTTTAACTGTGTTCTATGTAAAATTGGATCAACTGTTTAAGAGCTACAAGAATTTTGGCGAGTTGAAATAGTGATTTTTCGGTCGTGGGGTTTTTTTTAACACTCACTCACTCAGCTTCACGCTGTATGCCGCATATGGGAAGGTAGGCAGATGAAACCTACCTAGTGTTGAAACACTTCGGTCTGGTCGTCACTTTCCGCCAAATTTGGATCAATGCGTGCTGAGCGGTAGTGGTTGACTACCGGTAGCGGTAGTCAACCACTACAGTTACCAGAGCGAAAAAGATTTTTTTTTTTCATGGGGATCGAACCAACAACCAGTCGCGGTTAGTCACACACTTATGTCCACGTGCTACGTCAGACCTCGTTTTTTTTTTAAATATGCTTTATAGCCTTGATAAATGAGCCATCTAAAATAAAAGGATTTCTCTAAGGTGGTAGTCTAAATAAAAAAAACTACTGTTACAATTTTAATTTATCACACTCTTCCTCTATCTATATACATATATATAAGTTTACATACAAAGATATATGTATACATATTTGACATACCATCAGCACTTACCTATATTAATCTATTGGTCATACAGCCTACAAATAAATAGCCACTAGATAGAACTCCACTCTGAATACCAAAAAGCCGCAAAGCAAAATATGCTTTTGTATTTCAACATTGCGTGGATGCTTTTAATTTTTTTTATGAATAGACAAATGGATTGATATGGATATATCAGAAAATCCACGATGCCATCGTGGTGCAATTGCTTCAAAATTGTTTTGAAACATAGACTTTTTTGTTGGGTAATGTACAGTACTAAGTAAATGGGAAAGAAAAGTCGAAGGACAGGTAGGAAGGAGAATTAATATTAAAAAGGATGGAGTATAGTAAGCAAAGGACCCTAAACTTCCTACGATCGGCTATCGAAAGCCAAACAAGCTTGCTCCTTATAAAACGATATATGATCATACTTGCGTAGGTTATAAATAAATTGTATGCAGGTGTTTAAAATTCGTTCAAGTTCGTTTAAGAGTGCTAACTAGCAGTTTCTTAGTGTTAACCGGTAAGAATGTTTTTAACCGCATCATAGACTGTAGGGATGCATATATTTTCTGTAACATATACACCCCAGGACAATTTATTTAATTATATTTAGAAATTCTAAAATTGGCTTATCAGTTTTTCTTCGTAAGTTTCACGCTGGAAACCGTACATAACAGGGTAGGCAGAGGGAACTTGGGAACCTTATATTAAGACACTCTATTTCTATTTATACAAATTAATTTATCCATTAATTTTGTAAACGAATTGAAAAACTACAGAAGACGCATTGAAAGTTTATAAACAGTAATATATAGCATTAAAAACTATCAAATACGTAATTAAAAACTAACAAATACGTAATTGTAACACCAAAAAACGCAAACTTATAGCTAGGGTTCTAGGACCATCATCAAATTAAGCCATTTAAAAGCAATGAGAATATTTTTGTCATATTAAATAAGTCTATTTCGACGTTTTTTCTTCGTAGATCCTTTTCCTGACTCACTTTTAATTCTTATATCATTTAAATTGGTTATATACACAATCAAATCTTTAATATCAACATCTAATTTGACAACTTTTTCATATAATTTCAGATGTACATACAATGTGACGAATTTGTCGTTATAATTTAATAATGTATTGTATATCACCATTTGCTGCAGTTTTAGATTTTTTAAAAGAGCAAAACAGTAACCGATCTGATATTTTACATGATTTATATATTTCTTTCTCAATAATTGAGCGTATGGTAGCTGATATTTAGTCTGGTATATAAACTGAGTCATCAGCTGTAATACTCTATATCGAACTTTATAGTTAAAACCGGCGAGATCTTTATTGTCATAATTTGGGAAATACCTCAACATATTACTGTCAGTGGAATTTTCTATGTAATTAAACCTTCTGGTTTGTACGTTTATTTCGTCCACGTTGTGAGCATTTCGTATGGGACCAAAGTTAGTTTCTAACAAAGTTTTTATATCTAATTTGCGTTTTCTCAAATTAAGCTCGGCTACGCTTAAATTTTGTGCATCATTTTCGACAATAGTTAGTTCAGGTGCAGTTAGCACTTTAGCGATGGTGCCAAATTTTTGCATTTGTGTTGTTGTTTTGTGTGGAACGTGAAGTCGGGAGTGCCTTTCCATAAGCTTTGGCACTATCGCTTCCATAAGGTCGTCTGCTTTTATATCGAATATTTCTTCCATTTGTATCAAGGATATGTAGCAGCAGCCTGGAATATACATTTTTTTAACATTTATTTTTAAAAAAATACATTTTTCGCTAAGTTTCTTTTCAAGTCTAAGGTAACTTTAGTGACCGGTGGTTAATTAATTATTTGACGTTCAAAAATACTTATAACATCTTATTTTGAATAAAATAATTAAAATTGGAATTTGAATTTAACTTCCCTGTATCCCTTATATAGCAGGGTAGTCAAAAGAAATTCAAGCATCTTCTGTCGACGAGGAGATGCTCGAATTTCACTCACTCTTCACAGAATTTGAGTCATTGCATATTAAAATGCAGAACTTAACAGTATACTTAGGTAAAAAAACACAATATAAAAAAACATTATATATTTAAACAAAAAAAACATTATAAAAAAGACATTATATATTAGGTTTCCTTGAGTGGGTAATGAGCCCACAACCTGTGTTGCTTACAGTCGCACGTGTATGCCTCTACGCCACCACAGACCTCGTCGATTTCCGCAAAACAGCACGTAATGTCTCAAATTCAACGAAAAGTAAAAAAAACGTAACAGTGTATCTTCGAACCAGTTTTCCAAGTTCGCTCTGCCTACCCTAAAACATATAAAATATATTATAATATTTAATACTTACACAAAATAATAACAAGCGTGTAAAATATAAAATTAT
The DNA here is from genome assembly GCA_019049475.1 of Eueides isabella. Classification (NCBI taxonomy): domain Eukaryota; kingdom Metazoa; phylum Arthropoda; class Insecta; order Lepidoptera; family Nymphalidae; genus Eueides; species Eueides isabella. Next base: position 1,589,832 of record CM032394.1, on the reverse strand, counting down.
TTTTTGTAATATTTTTCATAATAAACAACATAAATTATAACTATTTGCACTGCCACATCGAATTGAATCGTCATTTTTCTATGTGTACAAAGAGTGCAATAAAATTGGGAAATAATAAGTGTTTTATTGCTATTATACTGATTAAAATGGAAAATTATACTGTTTTTACACAATAATGCGTTATTTTTTGTATGGACCGTACTAATATTGTTAAATTTCATCAACAAGCTCAACATATGACTGTAACCGCGAAGCTCGTAGGTTCGATTTCTACTCAGAAAAATACTTATTTCCTTGGCATCACACACAAAATTGGGTACAAAGTGGCTAACTGAACATCTTCGCCTCGCCGCGTCTGTGATTCAGGTCTAAGCTGTACACAATTCCCTTGTATCTTGCACTTAACACTTGCCAATATTTTTTATAATATATAATTCAAACAAATTTTATTTCTTCGCTCTAGTAACAAGGCAAAGCGCGGCGTTGAGCTCCTCCACTTAAAGCGCAATGCCTTAATTTCTGCCTAAAAAGGGGAAACGAAGGAAGTTCCTAAGTTCCGTCAGCCTACCCTGCCATGTGCGAGATGAATAATAATATTAAATATATAAGTTTCGCTTAATACTACGATAGTGAACCAGAAATAGGTCAACATAATTTAATAAAAATACGAACAGAATATAATTATAAAAATAGGGGAGGATAGTTGAATCGAGCGTCCATTATTTTATGAAAGCGGTTAGGCATTTATAAGAGCTCGAGCGCAGTACTGTAAGAGAAATATACCATTTCTATAGGCTGTATAAAATTATATAATTATTTATAAATTATCATCGGTTCGTCACGTTCTATATGACAGACTAGGTTTTTGGGCTTTTTATGTATCTATTTATAATAGTGTTGTCTGTGAGTTTGACTCCTATTCGAGAGATTTTTTTTTTCGGTCCTTGCTGTATTCCAACATAGCACTATAACACTCCGTTCCCCATTATCACTCCGTTTTTTATATTTTTGACGAACTCTTAAGGTATTACGTTTCGAGTGGCGGCAATAAACATTGCGCTTAGCCTTACCATAGCAAGGAAATCGAAATATTAAATATTTCATTCCCTCTACTGGAAATCGAACTCATAAATATCGGTGTATCATCACACCTTTGTGCTTTTTGAATTTCAATTATTTCCATTTATGTGCTATAGTAAATAGCAAAAATATGTTATTTTTCTTCTGCCGTGGTACAGCAGCACATAACCTAACTATAATCGCGGAGGTTGCAGTTTCGATTTCTATCGGGGGATCATTTTCTTTCCTCGCTCTGGTAAAAAGACCAAGCGCGGCATTGAGTTACGCCAGTCAATACGCAATATCAGCAAAACTGAATGTAGCATGAATACAAAGTGTCTTAATTAAATTTTCTCTGCTTCCTCTGCTATATGCGAATGGCAGGATAGACAGAGGGAACTTGGGAAGCAAGTGTTTTTCTAAAAAAAATGAGACAGTAAATAGAAACCCTTTTTAACGGTGATGGTCGGAATACCGACGTAATGGCGCTTTTCCTTACCGTGAAGTATTGTCCTCGTTAATACGTCGTTATTTATCAACAAATTCATTTATTTGCTAAATTGGAATATTCGCTTAATTTGTATAAACAAATCAAATTTAATTATTTTCCCTTTCTTTCTACTTTTATGAGATTCACGTAGTACGTGATGATCTCATCCTATATCACTCTCTTGAGGGGACCTTCGGAACCTAGTGTTAAGACACTCCGTTTTCAATAAGACACTTTCGCTCTCCAGATCTTTATTATATATTGTGTACAATTTTTTTTATAAAATACTCATATGTTTTAAATAAGAAGTATGTACAACGACCGTAACGCACACTTCCATACTATTTTTCCGGCTCCACGCTGTGCATATGCACATGGCAGGGTAGGCAGAGGAAAATTGAGCATCTAGTATTACGAGTATTTCTTCTTCTACGTTCTGTTCTCCAATTTCTGCCGAGGTATTGCATAGTAGGACTAAATATTTTCACAATATTGTCCCACTGATTCGATAAATACTAGTGGACATAACAACATCATTTTTTTTATTACCTTTATGGTTAAGAAGGGGTAGCCTACTATCAAGACACACCATCTCTAAATCTGCCTAAATGCTTAAGACATTTTGTATTAATTTAATACGAAACTTAACGCCGTACTTTATTTTGGTACTAAATAAAAGAGATGAAATTATTTGAATCTCCAGAGCAAGAATTGAAACCACAATAGTTTCGTTTGCAATCAAACGCCGCTCCGCTAAGTCACTACGAAATATAAAAATATATATGTACTTACAAAAATAAACACATCAGACACACAGGAAATTGACCTTATAAATATAAAGCAAAAATATTATTCATTTTTCTTATACATTCGTAAAAATATTATGAAAGCCCGTTACGTAACTCGGAATGATCTAACTGTGTGTGTTAAATCGATCGTGGGTCACCGACACTATGACGTCACGCAGAAACTCGGTTATACAATGAATAAATAAAGAGATGTCGACGCCGAACTAGGGTTGGCCCAAAAGGTTTTAAGCCTATATTTTGTTATAAAACAAAGGAAATTTGTTTTTGAAGCTTATCCAGCTTAGCTTAGCACATTATTTCCTGCCCATAACAGGGTGAAAAGAGAGAATTTAACTCAAGATACTCAGTTCTTTACTTTTCTGGAGGCCTTGCGTGGTAAGTGGTAAACGTCAAAGCCGCATTTTGCAAGAATAATGACTCACTTACTCACTGAACTTCACGCTGTAAGCCGTACATGGTAGGGTAGACAGAGAAAACTTGGGGTCCAAGTGTTAACTGCGTTCCGTTTACTTGCAATGTTTCAAAAATTTTAAAAAATGCTGCCGTATTTTTGAGGCATTACGTGTTGTGACTGAACCTACAATTCATCACACTTGCAGACCAGGCATCAAATATAAAAAGAAGTTAGCTGATATAAATTATATAATATTTATATGATTCAATGCATTTGTGCTATTGTCGCGTTGAATATTTTGAATTGAGTTATGCATGCAATTTATGATTTATAAAAATGTTTTACTTAATTTTAGTCTGTACTAGCTAACTGGAACGTTGCTAGCAAATTATATTTTGAATAACTTGTGTAGTAAGTATCAAATCAACTTTAGTACTAATTTTTTTTTTTTTAAATAAATCTAATGATGAAATTTTTAAATTATACAAATTATACTGATAACAACAGCCCTAGCTATAAATGCATATGAAACACAAAAAATAAACTAAATATCAACAACTTCATTATTTTTATATTTTTTTTTTGCTGTTTTTTTTACTCGTATTAGAACTCCTACCATGAATTCTTATTTTATAAAAAAATATATAAAGAATAAATATTTTTTTGGTATTTTTCAAATGTTATTCAGATTATAGATTAAAAATATAACAATATTTTTTTCAGTATTAACTTCATGATAGTAGAGCCAGCAGACACTAGGGCACCTAGTCTTCAAAATATTCTATTCTGTTATCTACTTTCCGCATTTTGATTGGAGGATTTACATGTTGATTTTTTTATTTGCACTCAACACTACGCCTTTGCGTTGGTACCAGAACGTAGAAATGAAAATTATTTTCCGGGATTTCAAATTTCAGAAATTATAGTGTCTTTACACTTTGTTCACAAGTTATCTCTGTCTCTGCCATGTGCAGGATACAGCGTGAAGATGTGTGAGTGAGTGAGGGTTAAAATAAGTAGGCTCTTCATATTGATGCGAGAATCAAGAAATTATACGACCCATTAGTCGCGATAAGGTATAAAATATTCAGGTACGGTCGCCCTATAATATTTGTAAAAGGAATACGCTTAGCAAGTCGTTAAGTCAAATTATACGCGCGGTTAACTTACGAATGGTATACAAGATTGACCTGACGTTAACTGATACTGGAAATAAATTGGTGATATTCTAGTCAAAGTGACATTTAGATGGTTAATTTAAAAACTGAGTCAGTTGAAGTAAAAAAAAATATTATTGTTTTGTTGATAGTGGAGCGGAGCTTCTTCATTTGCACTTCTCAGCCGATCCGCTTTCCGGTACCCGGTGGTAGCTTCCTGTAGGACTGACACTACATTTCCCTTTCTCACTTTTCGTCGAATTCTGATGACATTGCGTGTTCAGTGGCCTTTTTACACGCCGCTTTTTACCGGAGTAACGAGGTAAAATGTCGTATGTAAAAACGTCGACTACGCGAGGAAATGAAAATATATAATATTTTCTTGAGTGGGGATCGTGGTACGACACGTTCCATTACTTAACAGTTCAAATCTGAGACAGTAATGAGACAGTTATAGAATTTTCTATGACTTATATAGAGTTAGGTATTTTTCAATATCACAAAACTTTGTAAGATAGATAAAAAATGGCATAGAAAATAAGACTTCAGATCAACTATTTTCCACTAATGAATGAATCAATTTGGTGCTTTTTTCACTTTGACAAGAGATAGATTGAAAGACAAAAAAAAACTTCTGCTTCATCATTTTCGTTCAACCTCTAGAAGATCTATGGCTATAATTTATCACGGAAGTGTTTATAAACCACCCTTAGTGTCTGGATTATATTTTACAATGGTATTTTACCGCAAACAAGGCTTGGTGACTAGCAAAGACCTTTAAATTATACAAATCATTAATCATGGCTAAGGTTAAAGTGGGTGTTGCGTACAACGTTGCTCAAATGCAAAGAACCCAGGATATTAACATAATTGTATGTACATATTTATTTTATTCGCTTATCTTTGTATGGGAGACAATTTGAATTCTAATTTAATCAAAATTGTTAAATTACAATACAAATTGTTAATTTTCATAAGTTATTTATTTTTATATACATATTTTTACAGTCTCAAGCCTTTTCACGCTGTATCCCGCACATGGCAGGTTAGGCAGAGGAAACTTGTGAATCTAGTAGAGTAGTTTTAAAAGAGTAGGGTAGTATTAAGACAATCTATTCCGTTCTCCACTTTTTGCAAAATCCGCCGAAATTGAGGCATTGCGTGCTGAGTGGCGGAACTCAACACCACGCTTTGCCCTAGAACGAAGGGATGAAAATATTGAATATTACATTTGAAAATATTAATGTTTCGTTTCACGAATGGGGACCGTGCCCACAACATGTCAGGTTTACGGTAAGACGCCTGTGGCCCGGCGCTACGACAGTCCTCAAAAAGTTAATAGTTTTTCGAGTTTAGAAATAGATACTAGTTCAATTTCTAGATATTGTGTTGAATTGAATATTAGAATAAATCACCGCGTTCTTTTTTGTTATGGAAAAGAGAAGGCAAACGAGCGTACGGGTCACTCCCCGTGATAAATATGGTAGATAATGCACAGTGAAGATACGTCTCTACGCAAAGCCAAAGTATCAAGCCCCTTACAGATCATTGGGTCCCCAACGATACGAACGGCTTTTCGTTGTACGCGATCAAATGGTTCAAGCTGATACTGGGCTGCACCAGCCCAGAGGTGAGAACAGTATTCCATATGAAGCCGAACCTGGGCTCTGTACAGGGTCAAAGAATGTTTTAACATGAAATACTGTCTCGCTCTGCTGATAACCCCCATTTTCTTTGAGGCCAACTTGGCCTTGCTTTCCAGATGATCGCGATACTGGCAGTCGCTTGAAAGCTGAGGCACAATATACTGATGCAGGGCGCGGCTTTAAGGGGAGTGTACTTGAAAACTGGTGATATGACAAATGGGGTTGAATTGAACCAGGTTTTTTCACCCCTTTTTCTGACAGATTCTGACAGACGTCAGACATTGAGCTCTGACACCACATGATGGTTGGCGACATTGTTCCTCGGTCATCCATAGTTGAGTTCGAGGCAAAGAGAGCGCCCAGAAGATCGGTTTTCTCTTTCGCCGTATAGACCAAGATATCATTTTCCGTGCGCAGCGGCGGAAGCGAAGGCTGGTTAAAGTTGTTAAGTGCACCCTTTGATAGGACCCAAAACTGGAGAGTTTCCGACGGGTAACTCTCAACCTTCTCGCTGATTTTAACGATGTGCTCGGATCTTGCTCAGGTAATTTACCAATTAAAGTACCTAGAGACATGGTTGTTCTTTCTTTTTTTCTTTGGATCTTTGGTGACAAGTGCCTCAGCCCAGGTTCGATATGCCTCGTGCTTGCCAGTAGCAGCAACTTTGCAGGACGTATCAAACCAAGGCTGTGACTTGCCACCGAATGTCTTTGTCATTGTTTCTGTCTTCCAGAACCTTCATAAAGTTCTCGGAACAAGAAGTTTACAGTCAGACTTCTTAATTGATTCAAGCAAATATTTATATCTCATTTTAAGGGTCCCTAACCAGAAAGGTAGAACGGGATCCCATTGCTTAGACTTCATTCATGAACCGTGACAGTTACATTGTTGAAATTTTCTTAGGTGATGTACTAGTTTCTGTTGCCGATTTAGGAACAAATACTTAAAAATAAAATTAAATATGTTAAAGAGGGATTACATACTACAGATGATTTTTAGGCCACTATTTTAGATAAGGATCACTTTGTGCGTGAGTCCGATCCGCACTTGAACAGTTTTCATTTTTTTCTAAAACAAAAACTAAAAATCAATACTATATAATAGTGATGCCACCAAATTATATATATAATTTTAAAATATTATTTACACGAAATGCGTTGAGAGAATCCGCCGTTGATAATTTCAAAATGTACAGTGAAATATATATATTTTTTACTATAAATATATAAATTATGTAAAATAATCCAAAGTTGTTTTTCATTCTAACGACCAAAATAATAATTCTTAAAACATTACAAATTCATGAAACGTTTAATTTAATTTAAATATTTGACGTTAACGAATCTCGTACTTTACTCAAATACATTTGCAGACTGAGTCAAGTTTTTTTTCTCTTTGGTAATTTGGCAGTAGTAATGGTAGTTTGGTAATTAGTTTCACGCTTTATCCCGCATGTATTGGGATAAGCAAGATTAACTCAAAATCCTATCATACACTCTGTTTCCCTGATTCCTCTAAACTTAAGAGACATTGCGTATTGAAACGCGGAGTTCAACGCCACGCTTTAACATTTTGCTGAAGCTTAGAATATGGAAAATAAAATAAATAAGATAAAGAAAATACATAATTTAGGCAGAGGTAACTTGGAAACCTAATGCTTAGACACTTCATGCCGTTCCCCAGATGTAGCCGAATTTGAGGCAAGCTTATCGGCGGAACTCAACGCCGGACACCTTGTCGTGTTACTAGAGCAAGCAATAAAACTGAAAATAATAAACATTTCATTACCACTATTGAGATCGAACCCACAACCTGCAGCGTTTACAGTCGTACAGATGCTCCCCTATACCTCTAGAGACTTCATTAAACAAATTTCTTATATTTATTTGTTATTCTATTTCAGCCAATGATTTTTTAATGAATGATTAATGTTCCATCGGACCTTTGTCGACACTTACAATTGTGGAAGGCTTAAATAACTGGCAACATTACGAATTGGCGGGAAATGAAATGTCATCTGAACAAAATGGCGGGTCCCTTTTTTTTCTCTATATACCGCCTGTGCTTGTTTTTTTTACGATATTTAAAGTTATCTCTCGTGTAATTTATTATACTTCTTACTCATGAATAATGGAAATAATATATTATGATAAAAACGCTTCAAAGTAGTGATTAATTACGGACTGCGGTGTTGTTAGATATTGTGAAGGTATTCTTTGTTATATGTTTTATAATATTAATCAAGCTATACATAATTTATTTTATATATTGTAATACGAAGCTATCGTAGTAGCTGTATACGTAATTGATATGGATATCGATGTTCATTTGAAGCCATAAATTAAATTAATTTAACATTCTGGTTAAAACTGCGGCGTGAAACGCGGGAAGTCAAAGTATATTATACGCTTGGTTCTCAACGTCAACGACAACGCCTTGTTATACCAAAAAAAGCGTGCCAATGTATTTCCGTAAAAAAGAGATACATACATATTCTTCAGTTTTTTTAAACTACAAACAGTATTTCGTATTTAGCAGGGTAGGCAGAGGGACCCTAGGAACTCACTGTTACGATACTCCTCTGCCCTTGTTTTCGTCCCCAACTTCCCGCGAAATGAACTGAATTCTGAAATATGCCTTGATAGTAAAGTTTTTTATTGAATAAATAACACACAAAGTATACGCGGCGTATAACGTTGAAATGTAATATCTTTCCTTCGGAAGCCCGTTTGTCGCTCCGTTCTCTCTGGACACCCCGAAAGGGATACGAGCGTAAAGTTAAATTAATTTAAGAGAACCTGTAACACTGGGAAATAGAATTTTATATTTTACATAGTAACAAGCGGCATTAATATAATACCAGCTTATTGTATATTAAGTACATTAATCTATAAAAAAAAGAAAATAATAAATGATATTGTAACAGTAATATCTCATTATGCGTTTAAGAAAACGAATATTACGTTTCTCACAAGAGAACGTTATGATTAATGTTGAGAGCTCTAGGGTATATTGTATTATGTAGGAAATATTATTTCCATTTCGACCTTATGGCATCGATGGATTTTTTTATTTGTATTTTGTTAAATATAGCATATTACTTTAAATGTCAATCGTAGTTTCTATTCCCGATTGAGGCAATGATGTACTTCCGCTTCTCTTCTATCTTTTTAAAGACCGTCGTGACTCAGTGGTTTAAGTGTGTACTGTTAACGCGACTGGTAGTGGGATCGATCCTCACTGAAGGAAATTAAATATTTAATATGTTCAATTTAAATATTTAAAGTTTTCAATTTTTCGCTCTGGCAACAAGGCATAGCGCGGTGCTGAGTTTTACCACTCAATACGCAAACTTCGTGAAAAGTAGAGGATCGAACAGAGTATTTTAGACTATGTTCTCAAATTTCCTCTGCCTATACTGCCATGTGCTGGATACAGCGTGAAGCTAGTTTCGTTATTTGTTAAGCCAAAGAGCGTCTTTAAGTAATGCCACTCAGCATGTTATACCTAGAGTTAGATAGGAAGTCCAGTCAGTAGAATAAATGTCCACTATTATTTTCAAATTTTCTGCCATGTTAGAAAGTGTGTATTTAAAATCTTGCAAGCTCAATTTGACCCACTTATTAGTATTCGTTTGAAAAAAAAATGGACTACAACTGCATTTCTGATGACAATAATTTAATAACTATAGTTGCTGATCCAAAATGGCCGACGCAACAAGATGGCGAGTTACAAATTTATTTTACCTATCTAATATAAGACACAAATGAAATGAGTCGATTTATAAGATATTATAAACAACCAAAAAAAAATGTAGAAAAATTGTTTTTAAAAAGAATTTTATAAGTAATATTTTATATATTAATATATTTTAAATCTTTGAATATTAATAAAATACTACATGAACTTAACTGCTTTCAGCTCTAAAGTTGTCCGATGTTAAACGAAGCTTTTAAGCTTTTTAAAAAGTGTTTTAATACACGTCTTGGGTTTCACTTTAACAAAATGATCTTAATATATTGCTCAATTTAAAAACAAAATGTACATCCGTAGTGCATTGTCTAGTTTTTCTCTGATAAAGAGATTTCAGAACAAGAAATGGAAAAGGCCGAAAATGCGTTTGCCGATGTGTCAATGTGATGTATGCGTGATTTTTTAATCTTGACATTATTTTTCCTTTATTTTCTTTGAGATAGCAGGGCAAATACCCCAGTGGTAAAGATTGATCGTTTCTTACAATCATATTCATATACATAAATACGTTTCATATTATTGAAAGGAAAAACGATAGTAGTTCTGCTTATTTATAAAACGTATAAAAATTTAAACGTTGCAGGATTTGAACCTACTAAAATTTGAACAATTTTCAAGAGGCGTAACAATATGCGTAAGCAGACGAAGCTGCGTTGCGGTCGCTAGTTTAACATAATCATTCCCTGAGAAGATATCGCATTTACAACCACCGTAATTGCAGAAAATTCCATGTCACTGTACCAAAATAGCTTTAAATGTTAGCGACGACAGAGGTAACTTGGGAACCTAATAGGAACCAAGTGCCTTATGCACTTGGTTCCTATTAAGACTTTCGACATATTTTCTGTCGGTTTTGAAGCATTGCGTATGGGACAACTTTAAACCGTAAATTGTTATCACAGCAAAGAAATGAAAATTTATAATACTTCATTTTCTCAAATGGGACTCGAACTCACAACCAGTTTTTACAGACAATCTTGTGCCCTAGCGCCCTGGCAAACCTCAACACTAATAACAACTAAAAGAAAATTCGTACAAACGTAACCTAGCTTATTTTCAAAAGTAATCTATATAATAACTTCGAAATACCATTGTCTCTTTACTTTCTTTTCACACGAATAACAATACGAGAATATACCCCTCCAAGGGACTATAGTTCGTTAGGCCGGGATTATTTGTATGGTGAAATGCGGTGTACCTTTTTTTTCATCATTCCTTAGCCCTTATAAAGCCTTTATTGTTGTCCAAAATTGGGTACTGTAGCTGTGTACTGATGTTCATTAGTTATTTTTCTTGTATGCGTTCTCTTAGTTGTAAATGTTTTTTTTTATTGGTGGATCAGACACAAACGACAGGTTGTGAGAATAAATAAAATTTTATAAAGAAAGAAAGGCCCGTCGTGGCGCAGCGGCACAAAGAGTGTGACTGTAACCGACAGGTTTTGGGTTCGATCCCCAGTCGAGGAAATGAAATATTTAATATTTTCTTTTTTTTTTTAGCTTTACGCTGTATCCCGCACTAGGCAGGGTAAGCAGAGGGAACGGAAGTGAAACCTAGTGTTATGACACTCCGTTCCACTTCCGTTCTCCATTTTCCACTGAATGTAAGGCATTGCGTGTTGAGTGGCGGAACTCAACGGCGCGCTTTGCCTTATTACCAGAGCGAAGAAATGAAACATTAAATATTCAAATTGAAATGTAATATTTTCAATTAAAATATTTAATGTTTCATTGTAGGCGTAGCGTTCAAACGTGTGACTGTGAACGACAAGTTCGATGCCCACTCGAGGAAACTAAATATTAAATATTTTCAATTTAAATATTTAATGTTTTCACATTTTAGCTCTGCTAAGAAAGCAAAGCGCGGCGTTGAGTTCCGCAACTCTCCACACAATTCCTCAAATTTGGCGGAAAGTGGGGAACGTAACGGAATATCTAGGTACCCTCTGCCTACCCTGACATGCACGGGATACAGCGTAAAGCTGAAAAGAAATATAAAAGTAATTAAGATAAGTAAATTAAATAGTGCAATTCAAGCGGGCGTAACCGCGGTCGAAGCCGTGGCCGAGTTGCCAGTACCTATATTATATTCATTAGAAAAATATTCTAAAGTAATTAACGGAAATAAATAAATAAAAGAATGTATTACTTATTTGAAATGAAAGTTTCATGTCTCATTAAAGCAAAAATATTTCCAAAAACGTCAATGACCGTTTTACTTGTGGTACTTGAACCTACGCTTGGATACTGTCCAATTCTGGACATTTTCTACATAAGATATAATTTATACACAGTATTACCAACAAATCGTAACACTTAAGCTTTTAACCCCTGATTTGATTATGTTAACTATCATCTTAGTAAAAATATCGTATTGAATAATCATCCTGCTTAAAGTTTCTTCTCGTTTCTATTTAGTAAATAATAAATCATATATCAACAAAAAAAAAATACAGTGTTCTCTGTGATAAGCATTGAATTCATATTTTTTAATAGTCCAGTCCGAGGCCTATCGCGGCGCAGGGGCAGTCAGACGCTGCTGTAAACGCGACAGGTTGTGGGTTCGTTCCCCATTCGAAATGAAATCATCATTTCTTCGCTCTGGTAACAAGGCCAAGAGCGTTGACTTCCGTTAGTCAACAATGCTGCGATCAGCAATGCTTCAAAGCATTCAGTGAAAAGTGGGGCACAGAACAGTGTCATAACGTTCGGTTCTCAAGTTTCCCCTGACTTCCCTGCCATGACCGGAATACAGCGTGGAGCTGAGTGAAAAAAAAAAGACTTTAAAATCTTTTCCAAAATAAGGGTTAAGGTCTACTTAAACAGGTATTTTGTCATGTCTGTTATTCGGAAATTGTACACTCGATCGGACGTATCCAGGCCACGACGCCATTTCCTGTCCTATAACCTGGTATTTTCTAAGCCTAAAATAAACGATAATTGCCTCATAAGTCTTTATATATTCCTTGTACCGGTATAATTTGGAAAATATGATAATTTTTAATAGGTTGCCGTGTTCTACAAGCGTGTGACTTTGTGAACCATGGGTATGATATATGAGTTCGATCCCCATTCGAGAAAATATTTAATGTATTCGTTTCTTAACTCTTGTAACAAGGCAAAACGAAGCGTTAAGTACCGTCACTCAACATGAAATGCCTCAAATTTGGCGAAAAGTGGGACGGAGTGTTAAAAAGAGTGGCTGGATGCCATGTTCTCTCTGCCTAACCTGCAATGTGCGGGATACAGAGCGAAACTAAGCCAGTCACTTTGTAGAAAAAAATAAGAAGCTGAATTTCAGCCCTTTCTAATTATTGAATCATATGAAACGTAGCCGTACGTAGCTGGTATGATTATATAAAACATACACACTTTGGGCGTTCTCTAAGAAGCTGGCTGATTGGCTTCTTTTTCTTCTTTTCTATTAATAATATGGCTTAGTATTCAAAAAACTTGGACGGATTCCAAAAGGCGCGGTTTCTAACCCCGCTTTGTTTCAATTTTTTACATATTTCTAAGTAAGTAATATTTAGACAAGTAAACTACTAATATCACTTGCTTAAATACATCGTTTCAATTAATTTAAATAAATATATGTATTTATATGATTCACAATAAAAAAACATCTAGTTTGGCAAGACATTTCAAGTTTGTTTCCATACAAGAATAGTTCCAAAAACACAATATTTATCCCCAAACCATCACATAAAACAGTCTGCAAGATTTATAATACACTTACTTTCACAGCAACGACCGACTAACATCTTATACTTGGCGTTTAGGACTACTTTATATCTCCAAGGATCTCAATATAAGATATATCTTTATTGTACAATTTTATAGTAAACAAGGGGGCATCTTTTAAAGAGTTATATTTCGTTTAGTGGTTATTGCGTCTGAGTACGACGAAGAAAATGTATCTAAGATAGTATCGATTTCATATGTATGCAAATATTTTGATTTTGAGATAAAATCGGGCAGTATAAAAAAACATTTCTTTTAATAATAAATACTCTCTCACAGCTTCACGCTGTATCATGTATATGACAAGGTAGGCAGAGGGAACTTGGGAACCTAATTAGACACTCCGTTCCACTTCCGCTCAACAGCTTCACGCTGTATCCCGCACTAGGCAGGGTAGGCAGAGGGAACGGAAGTGAAACCTAGCGTTATGGCACTCCGTTTCACTTCTATTTCCCACTTTCCGCCGAATTTGAGGCATTGCGTGTTGAGTGGCGGAACTCAACGCCGCTCTTTGCCTTATTACCAGAGCGAAGCAATGAAACATTAAATATTTAAATTGAAAATATTAAATATTTCATTTCCTCGACTGGGGATCGAACCCAGAACCTGTCGGTTACAGTCACACGCTTGTGCCGCTGCGCCACGACAGGCCTCAGGCCTTCCGCTCAACACTCCGCCGATTTTGAGATATTACATGTTGAGTGGTGGAACTCAACGCCGCGCTTTTCCTTGTTACCAGAGCGAAGAGATTAAACTTATATATTAAATATTTAATTTGAAAATATTAAATATTCCATTTTTTCGAGTGGGAATCGAACCCACAACCTGTTGCTCGCAGTCACGCTTGTTCGTCTGCGTCACGACAAATTTCATATATTAATATATTTCCTTTCATGCAATAAAGTCATCCGTTACTCAACATCAATCATGAGCTGCCCAAAGAGCTCTTAATGAGAAGTGTACTTGGTTTTTCTTAAGCGCAATCTGAACCAAGTATTCTTATATTAACGATACTTATACATTGAAAGCCCTGATAATAAATCAGTTGAATGATTATACTTTGCTCTTATCTAATCAATCTCAGTGATAAATGGTTCAATTGAAATGAACTTCTAATAATTATTGGAGACAGAAGCTTAATTTAGCATTAAGATTTTTTTGTTATACATATTATACAATTGAATTTATATTGGGAGATATATTTTACAACCCTATATATATCCTATTCAGGAATCTCTATGATTAAAAGTAAACAAACTGAAGAAAGGTTACTTTACCGCAAAATGTGATGTTATCAATAAAAAAATGAAAAATTTCGTTTTATTTGCTTACTTTTTGTCTCAAATTTAAATAAAGTAGAGATTCACTCACTCATTCAGCTTCACGCTGTATCCCGCACATGGCAGGGTAGGCAGAGGGACCTTGGGAACCTAGTGTTAAGACACTCCGATCACTCCGTCCACTTCTGTTTCTCAATTTCCGCCAAATTTGGGGCAAGGCGTGTTGAGTGGCGGAACTCAACGCCGCATTTGTAAAGTACAGATGTCTCCTAATATTATAATAGTGGTAAAGAAGTCGTAAAGCAGTGGCACAGTGTCTGACTATAAATGGCAATATGTACTATATGTACTTGGGGAATGGAATTATTTTTATTTTATCTCTCTGGGATAGTATCAAGACAAAGAGCGGTGTTGAGTTCCAAGCAGCAAGTTCTTGAATTAGTTATTTTTGTTTATCTTGCTATGTGGGAAAAATCTAAAACCGTTCATTTATTACACTGACCGTCAATGTCATTGCCAATATATTAATAGAAGGTACAATTCCTATATTACAACCTTCTTATATCGCAAGGTTTAGCTTATAATCTGCTCTCACGCTCCTCTCCTTCTCGCTGTAACCCCCATATGGCACGGTAGGCAGAGAAAATTGCCATACCTAGTTATAACACTCCATTCCATTCTTTAATTTACGCCGAATTTGATTATATTACCTGTTGAGTGGCGGAACTCAACGCCGCGCTATCTTACACTACCTTGTTACTCGAGCGAAGAATAAAAATATTCAATGTTTCAATTTCATGACGATAGGCCTATTTCAATTATTTGTCTATTTTTAGTAAAAGCATAGTATACTCATGTGAGTCTTCACCTGCCATAACCGCATACACTTGTTTATGTCTTACCAGATATGTTTAATTACACCGCAACTGAATTAAAGGCCCAGTTTATAATGGGCGTGTGCACACAATAACATATGAGCAAAATAAAAACGGCAATGTGAACTTTGTGCCGCATACTCAAATACATAATACATAGTAACATACATATATGCTAGACTGTTAGTTATTGATCTTATTTTTACAAGGTTACTGTAAATATATAAATTCTTTTTTTTACATATATATACATAGAACATATTTTCTTTTCAGTTCATCTACAATTCGACGACCCATCACTCCGGGACTACGTGCTATACTCCATAGTTGGTAACTACATCAGAGGCAACTTCACGCCAACCAGCTTCTCCGAAAGACCTTGTAGAGATGAAGAACCAATTCCTTATTTCGTGCCCAAACATTCTCGTCCAATACGATCGAAACACGCCAAGCGGTGGAGCGAAGACGGTTATAGGACAAAAAGTGAAAGTGACTTTGAGGGGTACTATTTCAAGCCCAAATTTCGTAGTTCGCGAGTGGAGAGATCGATTTACAGGAAGAGTTTAAGATATAGGTTCGTGCCCGCCATGGTAGTGAGTGGGCCTCTGGAGGGTCGGTCTGGTGTAGTGCTCCAGTGGTCTCTGACAGAAGCTTCGCATTTAGAAAATGAAGAAACTAGTGTTGTTTTTAGGTAAGTTTTAGAGCGTTTAATAAATTTATTGATAAGCAACAAAGAATTTATATATTTATTTATTTATAATTATTTATATAGTTATTAAAGTTGGAATAGAAAATATAATTATGTATATCTTAATTTATTTAAGTAATTAAGGAATTATGATCTATTTATTTTATGAAAAATATTTTCAATGATAATGACTCTGACAATGGATCTTTGATTTAACTATCTTTCACGATTATTATAAATTTTACATGAAAGAAATTTAACCTGAATAATCGCGTATATTCTGAACCGCTACTGTAAAGTATCGGTAAAACATTGGGTTTCCAAAAAAGATTTATAATACAATATACGCGAATAATCCAATTTTCATTTTATATGACTCTATCATCTTTAAAACTTTTATCAAAAATGATTTTATCGTCTTAGACTTTTTGATACACTTAGTTACTTTTAATTACTAAAGTTACTACTTTTCTCAGTCTAAAATCTATATACATATATAAAAGCAAGACCTCCGGTTCTTGTCTCTCGACGAGAAGGGTGACGGCATCAAGGCTAGAGGCCTCTTGCCGTAGGTGTCATTTGGCCCCTATCAAATAGGCGCGGCTTTGGAGTTGGCCTTTTGGGGGTCCTTTTGGTTATATTACCTCTAGCTGGGTGATACCCTTGATTGTCCAGAGGAGGCCCAGTTTGGACAACCAACGGCCACTACAGCAGCTCAGTAGTTGGGCGGGGATATGAGGTCACGGGTGAAAGCAAAAAAAATTTCAGAAACTATTCGTATAAAGTGCAAGGAGATTAAAATTTTACACTGAGCTTCTTTTTAGGATGTAAGTGGGACTCACTATGTTGGGATTCTACACCCATAACGGGTTGTTTTTGAGGCTTATAGTTCGTATGGAATTTCGTTACAACATATGCTAAGAGTCTGATTTTTTTTTTTTTTCATAAGAATTCTTTCTGGGATATGCGTGTGTTTCGGGGCTGGTAGTTTTTCATTAGTACAAGTGCTTCACGCTATATCCATAGCGGGGTAGGCAGAGAGAACGGAGCGCCATACGCTACAGATGCTAATGAATGAATGATGCTAATTTTACATATGGGTTTTTTTTAGTCATCCTAAATTATTATTATTATTAGAATATTTTAAATTGAATCGATAGTTCTTGAGATAAGCGCATTTAATGGAACAGACTTTTGTCTTTTATAATATTTGAATTATTACCACTCCTTCATAGACATATAATATAATTATTATACCCGAATGTTGTCTGTACATATGGAAGATATGTAGGAAAATCTATTATTGCGATCATTTTTCATGTACAGAACCCAAAACTACTTTTAAAAAAGCAATTTTTGCTTCTTTAAGGTTTAAGCGATCGAAGTTTTGAAAACTTTTCTTAAGGTTTAGAGTCTGTTTTATTTCATTTGGTTTTTAAACAAAATCATTATATAAATATAAAGCTGTTCGATAAAATTATTATAAAATAATGTTTTTACTGAGTCGACTAAAAATTTGTTTTTTAATGTATAAATTATAACCTTTAGAATACTAATTAATACAAGTATTAAAACACAAAAGTAATTCAAATTTAAAAATAAATAAATATTCGAGTAGTCCAAGTTGGGGCATGTCGTGACTGGTTGTGGGTTTGATCTCCACTCGAAATGAAATATTTAATATTTAGAAACTTAATATTTAATGTTTTCATTTCTTCGCTCTCAGCATTGAGTTTCGCCACTCAACATGCAATGCCTTAAATTAGGTGGAAAGTGGGGAACGGAGGTAGAGCGGAGTGCCTCAATACTATGTTCCCGAGTTCCCTCTGCCTACATTGCCATGTGCGGGATACAACATGAAGCTGAGGGAAAGAGTAATCCAAGCGGGCGAAGCCGCAAAGGATGGAAAATGAAAAGTACAGTTACATTTTTTTTTAATTACTATTTTCATAGCAATCAATACTTATATAAAGTTTCTTAAATATCCTTAAAAAATAATAAAAATATAATGAAAGTGCAACTAATCCATTTTTTTTTATATAAAACTATAGATTTAAGTTTGTTATGAATATATATTTTCAAATCTTCCTCATGTTCATTAAAGCATTTAATTTTTATTAAAAATTACGACTGCATGCCAATTTCATATTGTAGTACACTGTAGATTTTGATTAGGCAGCGACTTCCATATAAATTGCAGCAAAAGCGATGATACAGATTGTATTTTATATTGAGTTAACTTAGAAGCTTGATTTTTATCTGTACCTCAAGGGACCGTAGACCTGGGAATTCGATAATAATTTTAGCTGGATATCTCCACGCATTCTCAAAGTAAATGATTGATATATGAGCAACAACAACAAGTCAAAAAGTCTTTGAATTCGTCTTTTAGCACAGTTATTTATCACCTTCATTAACTTAAACTTTCATTTTTATTCACCTTATAAATATTTACAAATAAAACGAATAATGCCATATGAAATATATTTTCTATAAAATATATTTTCTCAAAAATTGTGGCAAGAATGCACATTATGTTCTCCCTTTGAACCGCTCTAAGCGAAAAACGAGCTAGTTCTATTGTCAAGGGTAGAGGCGATAACAATGGCCATTTGTAATATAAATCGAAAGATATATTGAGATATATATTAGCTGGAGACTGTATACGTTATTTAAGAGGGGTAGAGCGATTAAACTTAGTGTTTAACACTGTTTTTCACGCACGGGCCAATATTTAAGATATGGTGTATTGAGTGGCGGAACTCTCCGCCGCGCTTTGGCTACTCGAATCACATAACCCATTAAGAGCTAAGCGTAAACGGACAATAAAGACTAAAAAAAGATTTTTTGTTACAAAAAGTTTATATGTCAAAGTAAAAATCATGAAAAACATACAAACTTTTACGAAATTTGTAGAAACAACAACAGACTTTTTAGAAAAACGTGTCTTTTGATATTTTACAGTACATAATATTATATTTTATTTATACAAATTATTTAGGAGGCCTGTCGTGGCGCAGCAACACAAGACTCCGCCACTCAACACGCAATGCCCCAAAATCGGCGGAAAGTGGGGAACGGAAGTGGAACGGAGTGTCTTTACACTAGGTTCCCGGGTTCCCTCTGCCTACCCTGCTTCGTGCGGGATACAGCGTGAAGCTGAGTAGAGTAGAGTACAAATTATCTAGATAATAGGGCTGTCGTGGCGGACGGGCACAAGCGTGCAACTTTTAAACCAAGAGGACGAAACCAGCTTATGCTGCTGGAGAGATATTAATTGCACGAAGAGTGCCAAAATATATATCGAAGTCGAACAGTCGAACAGAGTGCGAAACGTGAAGTGTGTGAGAAACCAGTGCCTAGCTGAGGTTCTGGATGGTTTTGTGAAAGAAGCGGCGCTTACCATCCCTACACATTCTGTTGCACATGTTTCACAACTTTTTATACAAAGTGCAGGTTCCTGGAGCAGTTTTTTTTTATATTTAAGCTTGGCTCTGTCACGTTTTGCCATTGCATTCCTAATTGCATAGGTTAACTAGGGCGTAGGCGCATTCTTCTGGTTAACCTATTTAATTAGGAAAGTTATGGCTAACTAGTCTAACAGTACCGTGAATATTGTAGTTGTTAATCAATTCAGCAGTGAAAGATTCTACGATGTTGTCAACATTAGTTGATGACGTTATGGAAGACCAGACCACGTTCCTCACGTCGTCACTTAAGCGTTCTTTTATTTGTAAATATTTTTATTTTATTATAAATTTGTAATTTTTTTTAATTATTATAAATGATCCTTCTTTTTGCGTTAAAAAATACGCGATGTTGTACTATTTGCTGATGATACTTCTTAAATTATTAAAGTAGATTGTGATAAGGACAATTATGAAGTGAACAGTGCATTGTTGTAAGTACTTCACTGGCTAACAATTAATAACTTAGCTTCACGCTATATCCCTAGTGGGGTAGGCAGAGAGAAGGGAGCGCCAAACGCTAAGATCCCAGCATACCTCTTTCGCCTCGTCGACTGTCATCAACCTCTTCAAACATCTTCCTCTGGAAGTCTTCATACTTTTTACGTGACCTTCCTCCCGTATCGTCGATACTCTCCCTCTCTTACCACTCACTTTTTCTTCATAAATCTTTTTTATCATTCTTTCTTCACCCATTCACTCGATGTTCCCAAACCACCTGAGCACGTTCTTCTTCATTCTCACTGCGACATCCACGCTAGTACCTAAAATCAGTTAATAATTTAGTATTAAACGCCCTGAAAACAATATATACCTACAGAATTTACTATACCGTAAAGAAACAGAAGCATAATGTAAGATTGATACTAAATTTATTTTTGATAGTAAAATTATCAATGTTTTCTGATACCAACTAATTAATGGGGCCTTCATCTGTCTTCTCTTATAAGCTGACTGAGCACTGCTGCTTCCTTTGTTAGAAAAGTGAGGCAGCTTACGGATGTTGATACTGCTCAGCTAGTGTATTTTAGTTATTTTCATAGCATATTTCCTTATGGAATATTACATTGGGGCAATGCTGCAGATATCAAATTTATATTAATAATTTAAAAAAAAGAGCAGTTCTGGGCATTTACAACATGTGAGCTCAGGAATCCCTAAGAGCAATTAAAAAATAACGGAATGACATTTTTACAGATATTTCTATGTATCTTGACAATTCAAAAGTGTTTGCAATGTGATTAAATAAAGAATATTATGGTTTTGATTTTAATTTATTAATTTCATAATTTGAAGAACTAACAACTCTATATATAAACACAATACTAAAAAGTGAAAAAAATAAACGAGGCCTGTCGTGGCGCAGCGGCACAAACGTATGACTGTAACCAACAGGTTACAATCACAGGCTTCGATATCTACTCGAGGAAATTTAATATTTAATATTTTCATTTCTTCGCTTCGCTCTGGTAACAAGGTAAACCGCGGAGTTGAGTTAAGCCACTCAACACGCAATGCCTCAAATTCAGCGAAAAGTGGGGACTTACCGTGCCATTTGCGAGATACAGCGTGAAGCTGAGTAAGTGAGCAAAAAAAAAACAATAAAGTCGTTTTCCCCTTCTCCGCAATAGTCTTAAAAAGTTATCGACATCCAAAAATTCTAATTTAGTAGAAAATAGTTTCAAAGTTAGTTGATGACGTCATAACTTTTTATTTGTGAAAGTTTTTAAGCCGTTTATTAGCGTCGGTAAAACTTTACGGGGCTTTTTTCATTAACAAAAAATATCTATACTCTACCTACTTCTTTTCCTTCAATTTTTATTCCGAACGACGAACACCTTCTACGATGCGCTAGGGAATACTAATTATTGTAACCGATTCTATTATTATTCGGAGTCTATTAGGAAATCTTAATTTTACGTGAAACGATCTTTATTTTACATTTTTTGGTTTTTATATATGAAAAAAGCGATATCACGCTTTTTCCTGCATAGTAGAATGAAAGAAGAGAGAATCTAGTGTTAATATACTTTTCCGCATGTTACTGACTTATAATATAAAATCATATAAATATATCTCTTCCTCGTGTGGGGATCGAACCTACAACCTTTCGCTAACACGCGATTGTGCCTCTGTTCCACATCAAACCTCATATTTATTTACATGAAGATATTTTTAATATTATCTAGATATTAATATATTTTTTAATTGAATCTTGAGGGATTTGAACGTTTTACTCACGTGCTACTCGCTACTTACGTGCGCTACTCGCTACTAACGTGCGTATACAATCAAAAATGTCACCGATATGCCGCAATAACTCTTATCCAAACATAAATACAAAATAAAACTCTTGAAAATTAATAGCTGTGACAAATTTTCGCTTAAAAAGAGTTAATCACGCGACTTTAACGATATGGATTTTCGCCATTTAAACAGTTCATAGATCGATGAAGACTAATGAATAAGAAAGAATTCAAGCCGCTTGAGGCATTAGGAGTAATTTGCTTCAATGCGATTTATTTTTTAAGGAGTGAGACAAAGTGACAGGGGAGTGAAAATAGATGCCTCTAATAGAAATTGCCTGCTTATTGCATTGATACAGTTACTTATTGCATCATCAGAAAGCGAGTTACATGCATTGATTACCACTTTAAAGGAAGGGTCTAAGCCTGCATATAGAAATGCATGTAATAAAACAATGGATCTGGTATTTGAAAGAAATGAAGAAAGGACAGAATGCAAAATAAGTGTATATGATAACATATCTGGGATTATATCTGGGAAGTATGTTTAGCAGAGACGGAAGAAACGAAATGAACGTGGAAAGGCGTATTACTGCCGCTAATAGAGTTAACGGTGCCTGCATTGTTTAGATGGGAAACGTCAGTATAGCTGCACGTTTGGCTAAACAAAAAGGTATTACAAAAGAAGAATGTAAGAAAGATGAATACTTTCGTAGGATATGTGGAGTCAGTTTAGCTAATCGCATACCCAATGAAGTGATACACAGAATGGTAGGTACTAGCGTGGGTACAGTGAGAATGAAGAAGAACGCGCTTAGGTGGTTTGGGCACTTCGGGCGAATAAGTGAAGAAAAAATGGCAAAAAAGATTTACGAAGGAAAAGTGAATGATAAGAGAGGGAGGGAGAAACCTCGGTTGACCTCCAAAAATATAGTTTCTACGATACTGGAGGAGGGTCATTTAGAAACTACGAAGACCCTCGGAGGGCTTGTATGAAGAGGTTGATGACAGTGGACAAGGCGAAAGAGGTACGCCGAGACCGTAGCGTTTGGCGCTCCGGTCTCTCTGCCTACCCCGTTAGGGATATAGCATGAAGCTAGGTTAAGTTAAGCTATTTATTTAATATATAAATAACTTGTAAATTATCAAGATTGATTTATTGTTTGTTAATTTTCTTGATGAGTTTAGTACTACTATTTTACAAGTGCTTATGATACATTTCGTGATTCTGTGTATTTGTATGTTTGGGTAATGCTTAAAATAAAATACTGACAATGTTAGAAGTAAAACTCGGTAGAATGCCTTTTTGAAGAAGAATTGTGATGAAACTAAGAAACAGAAGCGACTTTCATAAAATTTGACAAAAAATCCCTTAGTTGAAATAAATTCAAATCAACTAAAGTGTCAAAATAAAGTGAACAGTAGAAGTCAATATTTAAAAAATCTTGAACCAATTTTAATGGCACTTGGACTAATCTGAAGTATAAATATTATATATTGTGTGATGTGTTCATCTAATATGATTTTTAGTCTCCAAGAAATTTGGAGACTAAAAATCATATTATATACGTGTGATTCCGGCTTAGAATAGGATCACCTTGGTACTAATGGTGTCGTAAGAGACGACTAAAATGCGCGTGGGAGATCATGTTATCAGAAATTTTAATACGCATGGGCAAACTGGACTGGATTATTACCACCCCCAGCATTTTAAACCGACGTTAAGTTGTGGCTTTGGCCACTGCGTTTCGCGTTGGGTAATGCCGGGCCCCGGTTCCTATCGCACCTAAAGACCAGTAACACACATGTAGCTCAGCTGATGTTTGGCGCTGATCACTCACTTTGTAACAAGCGTCTAATAATTTCTATGTAGCTTGATAAGAACTTATGGCTTAGTTTGTCAGAACGCTGGGACGGTTTCCAAGAGGCGCAGGTTCATATCTTGCTACGTTCAAATTTTAAAAAGCTTTTAAATTTAAATTTAGTAAACAAAATGTAGCACAAGTACTTGGAAGTAGTAATAGTGAACTAATTTTATATGACGCTTTTGTTTGAGTTGTATACGCGTATGACCTCGTTTGTTTGTCCGTAGCGGAATCTTTGAGCTTAATTTTAACCGGTTTCTAAAAATCAAATCATCTTGAAACTTTGCGCACGTCTCAAGAACCAATAATAAATATTTGAATTATAATTTTATTTAGAAGTAATTGATCATGATCTCTTTGTAATTAAAAGTTAACAATAGTTTACTTTATTGTAAAAAGTTATTGTCTTATTATTAACTTTAATTTATCATTCAATTCTACGCTTAGCTTCGCATATCAGAGCGAAGAAATGAAAACATTAAATATTTCATTATATCGAGTTTTCTGTCACGCGTTTATTTACCTTTCCCACGTCTGGCCTCTAGTGAACTAATCGATAAACAATTAACAAATAATAATCAACCATGATAATTAACGAGCTATTTACATATAAAATAAATAGCAACTATGCAAATTACCTTTAATGCCTCAAGCGGCTTTAGTTCGTACCCATTCATTTGTCTTCATCAATCTATGACCTGTTTACTTACTGAATGGCGCAAATGATGCATTTATATAGTTAGTGTCGCGTGATTAACTCTTTTTAAGCGAAAATTAGTACAGCTATGCATTTTCAAGTGTTTATTTTGTATTTATATTTGGATAGATGTTATTGTGTTATACAATGTTGTTTTTGATCGTATACGAAAAGATAGCAGGTTCAATTCTCTCTGGATTCATTAAAAATTAAAAAATATATCTATATCTTTAGTTTATATCATTAGATTGAAGAGTATGTTTGATTGAACTGGCTAGTATCAAGAACTATTGGTTCAAATTGAAAAAAGTCGTCTGTATTGGATACTTAATTTATTGAGGAAGGCTATAAGCTACATCACTTCGTTAATCATTACCTTACTTCGTTTCAAAAACTTAACATAGGCTAAAATGCTTAATTTGCCACAGTACCAGAGCGAGAAAAATGAACATATTAAATATTTAATTTCCTCAAGCGGGAATCGAACCCACGACCTGCTAGATTTACAGTCGCACGTGTATGTTCCTGTGCCACTACAGTTCACTCCAAAGTGCCAGCAAAAGGATAAAAATCAACAGCATTTAATTCAACACGTGTTAAACTATAATACTGTTAATATATTACTTTTAGTCATTATTCTGGTGCAGCGGCACAAGCGTGTGACTGTAACCGACAGGTTCTGGATTCGATCCCCAGTCGAGGAAATGAAATATTTAGTATTTTCAATTTAAATATTTAATGTTTCATTTCTTCGCTCTGGTAATAAGGCAAAGCGCGGCGTTGAGTTCCGCCACTCAACACGCAATGCCTCAAATTGGATTCGGCGGAAAGTGTCGAACGGGAGTGGAACGGAGTGTCTTAACACTAGGTTTCCGGGTTCCCTCTGCCTACACTGCCTCGAGCGGGATACAGCGTGAAGCTGAGTACGAGTAGTCATTATTTTACATTTATTGATGGGCTTTTAAGTACATTTATTGATGGGCTTTCAAGTACATTTATTTATGGGATTTTAAGGCCGCACGGGCACAAGTGTATGCATACTTGGGGGAATGAATTATTTTATTTTCTCGATCTGGTATGACACGGTAAATCGCGACATATGCAATAACCCGCCGCCTAACACGCAATGCCTTGAAAATTCTTCGGAAAGTGGAGAACGGAAAGTTATAAATGTATACAGTGTGAAGTTAATAAAAAAAAATTAAGTGTCCTAGCGCAGTTGGTTATAGTAGAGGGGGGTGGGTGCTATCTCTTGTAGGATAAATATTTATATAGAATATTTCTCATGTTCCCGATTTGGTAACGAGTAAGAGTAACAAAGTGGGTAGAGTTTCGAGTCAGTAGCACATGGGAACAGAGTATCTCAACACTACATTTTCTCCACTAACTCTCCGCTATGCGAGAATGACCGTCACACCATTTTAATAACTAAATAAAAATCTCAAATAAAAAATAAGAAAAATCATTTTGACACAAAATGAAGATCTCCTAAGAAAGGATCAATTACAATAATTAGTATTCCTTACTCCGTCGTAGAAGGTGTCCGGAATAATGATTAGAGGAAGTTGTGTAAGGATATTGATTGAAATTCAAAAAAGCTCCTTAAAGTTTCACCGACGTTAATAAGCGGCTTGAAAACTTGCGCAAATAAAAAGCTCTGACGTCATCAATTTACTTTTAACTATTTTTCCACTACATTTGGGTGTTTGGATGTCGATAAACTTTTCAAGCCTAGCGAGGGTAAACCACTTTCTTATTTTTTTTTGCTTTTTAATATTTTGTGTATTCGGTATAGGGTTGCTAGTTGTCAAAAATAATAAAATTAATATAATTTTTTCTTATATTTATTTATGAGTTTTTACGTTAACCAATCATAGTTTAACCAAATCGATTATACTGTTGCTGAGATTAACATTTACATTGTACAACGCATTGACCAACAGACATATATGATAAACAGACTAACTAACAAACGAACAGGCAGAAACAAATTTATTTACATAATAAATTAACAGTACATTCAAATTAAAAGAATAAAAAGTATTTTTATATATATTGTTTCCTCAACCGACAATTATTATTATCAAATAATTTGAATAACGTAATAGGAGGCCTGTCGTGGCGCAGCGGCACAAGAGTGTGACTGTAACCGACAGGTTCTGGGTTCGATCCCCAGTCGAGGAAATGAAATATTTAATACTTTCAATTTTAAATATTTAATGTTTCATTTCTTCGCTCTGGTAATAAGGCAAAGCGCGGCGTTGAGTTCCGCCCCCCGACACGCAATGCCTCAAATTCGGCGGAAAGTGGGGAACGGAAGTGGAACGAAGTGTCATAACACTAGGTTCCACTTCCGTTCCCTCTGCCTACCCTGCCTAGTGCGGGATACAGCGTGAAGATGAAAAAAAAAAAAAAGAAAAAAAAAAAAAAGAATAACGTAATAATTTCGTTCTTTATAGTTTTATATAGTTTATTTTATATATGTTTGACTGTTTGTTTGTGGCACTGTAGCTTCGGAACGAACGATTGAATAAACTAATTGAAGTATGGGTTTTTTAATATCAGTGGTTTGTAGTTAGGTTTATGAAAAGGATTATTAGTGTGTAAGCACAACACCTATTTTGTATTCAATTTATATTATATTACTCATTTATACGATACACTCATATCTGGGTAGGCAGAGGGAACTTGAGAACAACCTTTTGTGGCATTGCGTGTTGAGTAGCGGAACTCAACGCCGCGCGTACCAGAGTTTAGAAATGAAAACATTAAATATTAAAATATTATTTTTTTTTCCTTGGGAATCGAACCCACAACCTGTCGGTTACAGTCACACGCTTGTGCCGCTGCGCCAAGACAGGCATCTATATTATGTGTAAATATAACGAAATTTACGTCGCAATCAGCAAAAAAAAACCTTATATTATATACATAATATCAAAATGTTGCCTGTTCTATCGTATGTTTAATCCCGAATATCGAAAATTTCAATATAATCATAGCATACTAAGTAATTAACTAATTTCAAGTGCATTTAACAATAGTAAAACAGAATCCATAATTAACCGACGTACTAAATTTAATGACGCTGTAAAACACATACAAATGAATACATAATGATTATATATTGAGCTTCACGTTGTATCTGGCACGTGGCAGGGTAGGGTAAGGACATTGTTAAGGCACTCCGTTTCGTTTTCCATTTTCCGCCGAGTTTATGACATTGCGTATTGAGTAGCGGAACTCAACGCCGCGCTTTGCTTTGTTACCAGAGCAAAGAAATTAAAATATTAAATATTTCTTTCCTCAAGTGGCGATCAATTTTATAACCTGTACCGATTATAGTCACACGTTTGTGGGGTACAAACGTTCAACGACAAGCCTCAACGTATGAATATACATGTAGATCGGCTAAAATTCGCTTGAACAATTTCTATAAACAAACATAAGTACGAATTTGTGACTCGTTATGTATTAAGATAAGTAAGACACAGTATGGAGTGTCTTAACACTAGGTCCCCAAGCTTTTATGGTACCGTACCTTGTAGAGTTATTTAATAGCCATTTTTTATAGATTATTATCTGATAATAGAATTAAAGTTAATATCAAACATCAATGACTGCGGTGTCTGACAACACCAATAAAAAATTGCTTCTTTAGTAATACTATCACAAGTTACGAGGGTTGTTCCATTTTGTATAAAATTCGTTGCGTTATCAATATCAAAAATTCAACTTATGAAATTTGGCAAAGTGTAATACAATCGAAAACTAAAAATTCTTAATTTTATTAATTAGTTGCACTTCCCGTTGAACTATAATCATGAACTTACTACAGAACCCTAGATAGGGCTCGCTCGCACTCGACCACTTTTTTTCATTTGTATATATTTCTTTCGTTTAACAACAGGGTAGGCAAATAGAATGACAGATACAATATACTAAGATATGATTGCACCATCTCGCATTCTCGTTTGCTGATATGGCTCATTTTTAAATGACTTAAAAAAAGAACTTAAATGGTGTAACTCAACGCCATACTCCGTCCGTACGTCTTATCAGACCAAGGATGTCCATCCACCAATGTCCATCCACCTTAAAAGACGGCAACGCTCCTGTAGCTCCTCTGGAGTTACACGGGACCGTGGGCGACGGTGATCACTTACCATCAGGTGACCCGTACGCTCGTTTGCCGTCTATACCATAAAAAAAAAGGAAATGATTTTTTAGAACTTCAAGGTAGGCAAAAAGGAACTTAATGTTAAGGGAACTTAGTGTACATTATTGGACACATTCATTGCATATTAAATGGCGGAACTCAACTTTCGGCTTTGTCTTCTTACAAGGAAATGATAATAATCAATTCTTCACTGTGACACTCTAAATTTTTTCGAGTATGTTAATTTATATGACGTCGTGAGGCCCACCATCAAACTGACTATATAACTAATAATCAAGCAAGAATTAATCATTCGTTTTTTACTCGTTTTTTAATCTTTCCCCTATTTGTTTATTATAATAAACAAATATGGGAAATATCAATAATACAATATCTTTGATACCAACACTATATTGTGTAAAGTTAGGTATGTAGATGTAAAAAAAATGCATAGTAGCGCAGCATCTCATCGTCTGAATATAAATTGTCGGTGAAATGTGTTACTTCCATTTTCTCGCTCGATTCCGACCTGGCAAAGGCATAACCGTTCAACCATAAATAAGACAGGTCCACACTCGAGGATATGAAATATTGAATATTTTCATATCCTCGCTCTGGTAACGAGGTCAAACGCAGTGTTGAGTTCCGCCTTTAACACGCTTCCAGAGTTTCGCAGAGACTGAGAACTTGTTAGCCCGAGGTCCTCCCCAGGTTTCCAGCTTACCCTGAATAAAATACCTTAAGCCATTAAAGGAAAATCAGATTATTCAGACAATTATAAAGAATAAACCAAATGAAACAAAAGTAAAATGTATATATAATTATTTAATGTAATTTGAAAATAAGGGGCTAACATGGACGCTCTAATGAGCTTGTACCGTACACGGCCCGTAGGTACGTGAATTTTTGCGGCGCGGAACAAATGCGCTGCTAATTACTAACTGAGATACAAAACGTACCTTCCTGAGCTAATTTTTGGCTTATTTTTCTTTCAATACAGCATTTTTTATGAAAGCCTCTTAAGAAATTTGTGTTTTTGTTCCATTATTTTGTATGATATGATATCTATATCTAGGGACCGGAACTCGATATCGACGAACGACTTAAATAAAATAAATATTGTTATCAATCCAAAGTGGGAAACAAGATGGTGGATTACAAATATTTGCACAACCAACCCCATGTGAGTTTCAAATGTGCTTTATTTATAAAATATATTAATACCTAATAAAAAAAACATCAAGAAATCTTGTTTTCTCTCAGCTCCACATTGTATCCCGAACATGGCAGAGTAGACGGAGAGAACTTGGGAACCTAGTGTTAAAACACTCTGTTCCATTTCCCACTTTCCGCCTAATTTGAGGCACTGTGTGTACAGTGGAGAAACTTACCTCCATTATTATCAAAGCGAAGAATTGAAAATATTAAATATTTAAAAAAATATATATTAAGTATTGAAGTATTTCACTTTCTGAAGTAAAGATCGAACCCACGACCTTCTAAAGAAAAACAATGAAACAGAAAATTTCACCTTTCAGTTGTTTTACTTACGTTAGGTAGGGAACTCACGTTTAACAACTTCTATAAGTAAATTATACTTAATTGAAAAGAAAATATAAAAATAACTTTTTCCATACATTATATTGCTAATAAAATATTATTATAACTATATAAAAACACATACACCCTGTCTCTGTTGTTAAGATCCATTGCTTCTACCATTAATTTTTCATTTAAATTTAAAATAAGAAGTTTAATTACGCAATAAGCTTCATTATTTGAACGCCAAACAAAATAACCACCGGTTAACTAAAGTTATTGCCTCAGACATGAGAAGAACCGGCGCAAGCCAAGACCAAGCATTCACAAATTTCAGAGACATTGTAAGTTGGCAGACAACGTTCTCTGTCTATCAGAAGGAGAAGAAAAGAATAATTTAAACTAAGAATGCTAAACCTCCCGTGGCGCAGCAGCACAAGCGTGTGATTGTAAATGACCGGTTGTAAATGTGGGTTCGATACCCACTCGAGGAAATAAAATATCTAATATTTTCATATTAAAATATTTAATGTTTTCTTTTCTTTACTCTGGTAACAAGGCAAAGCGCAGCGTTGAGTTCCGCCACACACAATGTCTTAAATTCGGCAAAAAGTGGAGACCGTAAGTGGAACGGAGTGTCTTAACACTAGGCTCCCAAGTTTCCTCTACCTACTTTGCCATACAGCGTGAAACTGATGAATAATGTTATAGTGTTTTACTCAGTTTCTTATTGATAGACGATCCACAGTTGATACGGTATGTTATAACAACGCACCAAGAATGCAACGTCTATATATAATTTAACGAGGTATCTTTAAGATTAAATATCAGCCACATCTTGTAATTTTCTTTCCTTGTTTCACTTGCTTTCGTTTCCTTATATCTTTCACAAAGTTATACATAAAATAATATGTAGGAAACGTATTTGAAAAAACTATAAAGAAAATGATTGCTACTTACCACTATTACCTTAAAACTCTTGTTTTGAAGCCTAAAGCCTCTAACTCCAATCAATGTCGGATACATCGGGGCTCGAGTCGAACTGAAAGCTGATCCGAGCCGCGATGTTTTACGTGTTATGGCGCGGAACTGAACGCCGATTTAAAAAAAATACAATAATCGCTAAAAATGGAAGTGAATAATAAACTAGTTTATATTACTCTTATATTCAACAATTCAGTATCAAGTAAACGTTTTAGATGCATCTTCACGATTTAGCAAATACGAATTGTATGAAATATACTCAAAATATCTGTTTAATTTATGATTTCTTAATCAAATTGAATGTTATAAATGGTCTTCGGATCTATGTAGGATGTTACGGGTTCATAGTCGTTTTTAGGGAAAAATGTCCTTATTTTTCTTTATTCGTTTTTACGTTCACGATTTTTGCAGAGATAGCCCTATGTTTGCAGAAAAATGAAAATATTATATTCCTCTCAGTAGGAATTAACGATTACACTTCAATCAAATGCAGTACGACTGCCGAAAATGCTTGCGCAATAATTGCATTACTAATATTAGAGTCAGAAAATTTTTACTACGCCTAGAATAAGTTTTGAACAAGTGTGAGACGCGTCACATTTGTCAGAATGTAGAGAAATCTGGTTATAAAACCACCATTTTCACTAACAAGGTCGGAAAAATATAGATATTTTTCAACAGAAACACTTTTTTATAATTGAAATTCTCTTTTGCTTCTGGAAAAGTCCACGACTGTCACTAACCTCCAAAGTGAGTGAGATATCCAAAATCTTTTGGCAAGATACTAAAATTTTATGACCGACTAATATAGGCGCAGTGTGTGACCGGAATCGCAACAAATGTGGGTTTTATTCTCAGAGCTATAAAGTATGTTATTTCCACGTTCTGGAAACGAGACGAAGCGCGGTGTTGAGTTACGTTATGTGAAACGCAACGTATTGAAATTAAAAATAAAAATCATGAACGGAGGTAACATTCTTGCTGTTAAAAATAAAACAAACAAAGTGGTAAGAATTAAAAGAAATGATTTCTTTACTTTACATTGTCTTCTTCTTTTGCTTCTTTCTCTTTCTTTCTTTGCAGTATAGTACCTGAACAATTATAATTTGCTTATTCACAAGAATATTCACAATTAACAGTGATAGATACGATATTAATACAAGAATATACGATATTATTAAAACGTAAAAACTAAATTATAAACGTATATATAATAAAATTCTACAATTAATTTTAAAATTGCCACTTGAACAATTTAAAGCAAATATTAAAAATACATTATAAGGCTTAGAGCCTATTATTTTATCCAAGACTATGATAATCGTGCGTGAGATTAAATGCTTTTGAAGCTTACTTGAGAAGTTATAAATGGTATAAACATTTATTGTAAACTATATATTGAAAAGTTAAGTTTCTTGCCGGCTCTTTTCAGCAAAACTGCCTTCTTAGTATCAGGCCTACAGCCTGATACTACAAAAATGTTTATGGAAATTGATGATCCAAAAGTGCTTTATAAATTAAACATATGTAACGATATGTATTCTAAACATTTTTGAAAGCCCGACGTTTCGAACACTATGCAGTACTCTATGGTCACCGGTAAACTGAGGTGACATCCGTCTTGTTTGGTTCTTTAATTATGGCATTCAGAGCGTGCCAGTCGAGCACATATCACTTCGCCAATGTCACGTTGAATGGAGAAGACACGAAGGAGGTTGTACAGTAGAAGAAAAATATATTACACAATAGGAGTATGCATATTAAAAAGAAGATCTAGATAAAAATTGCCTATATATATATATATATATATATATATATATATATATATATATATATATATATATATATATATATATATATATATATATATATATATATATATATATATATATATATATATATATATATATATATATATATATATATATATATATATATATATATAAGTATATATATATATATATATATATATATATATATATATTATAAAATAATATATACATTATGTACACACAAGGTTATTAATAAGAAATATATAATACAAAGGTATTAGTCTACAATTTAATATTGTTATATCTAATGACATCCGTCTGACTAGTACGCGAGGCAATTAGGAAATCATTGGCGGTACTTTGATGTAATAGTTGACATACTTATTATATAAAACAACCGCCAACGATTTCCTTATGATCTCGCGTACTCTCTTGGATTCCTCCAGAGTGAGCTCACTGTATCTTGTACTCTGGTGTTGTAGGTTTAATACTTCAATATTTTTATGAGTGAGTCCCAAGAAGAAAGTTCTGGCTAAATTTGTTTCATTTTTTTTTTCAGCTTCACGCTGTATCCCGCACTAGGCAGGGTAGGCAGAGGGAACGGAAGTGAAACCTCCGTTCCACGTCCGTTCCCCACTTTCCGCTGAATTTGAGGCATTGCGTGTTGAGTGGCGGAACTCAACGTGCGCGCTTTGCCTTATTACCAGAGCGAAGAAATGAAACATTAAATATTTAAATTGAAAATATTAAATATTTCATTTCCTCGACTGGGGATCGAAGCCAGAACCTGTCGGTTACAGTCACACTCTTGTGCCGCTGCGCCACGACAGGCCTCGGACATGATTTTAAGTCTTTTTGAAGTTAAATACAGAAACCATTTTAAAATAAATTATTTACTTGTTTCAGGTTACGTTATAGAAAAACAACGAGTGCCACCATATATCAAGTGTTCTTTATTAAAAATTTAAGGCTAGGTAAGTTCATTTTTTTTTATTTTATAATGCATTAACTATTATGGCGCAGGGTACAAGCTTGGGCTAAAAATGCGATATGTTGTGGGTTCGATCCCTACTGTGGAAAATGAAATATATTCCTTTCTTCATTCTGCTAATAAGGCAAAGTGTGGCATTGAGCTCTGCCACTCAGCATTGCCTCAAGTACAGTAGAAAGTGGAAAGTGGAATGAAATATTTTAAATTAAGATTTTCAAGTTCTCTCTATCCACCCTGTCATATGCGGGAAAAGGTATAAAGCTAAAAAAAAAACTAATGCACTTAATGCAGCTTTGTCCGCAGTAAGAAAGATGTTGTAAATAATATTATGCATATTGTTATATGGGTTATATGGGCGTACATACATGAATATGTCGTTTTTTTGAAAGATCTAAAATGTAACGGATTGGACAAATGTTTGGATTGCAATAAGCTATAGTAACTTGTTCAAATTAGAGCAAGTGCAAGTTCATGCAACTTTCTATGAAGATATTCATTATACAAATGAAAAATAGAGACAGAAGTCGTCCATCATCAATATATTTAAATTTAACAGCTGTGTCACAAAATATCAAATAAAATATTTCTTTAATTCGGCCAATGACTAGAGCAGCGTGCAAGCGTGCATGTAAAAAAACATCGCTTGAAATCTTGAATCTATAGATCGAAAAGCATTCTGCAGTACCCTCTACATGGTAAGGTAGTTAAAGAAAACCTAGTTAAGATACATCACTTCCAACTTTTGGCACAATTTATTAAGATTTTACGTATTGAATGGTGAAACTCAACTCCGCATTTAATACTGTTTCCAGAACAATAAAGTAAAAAAGGTATTTTCTTCGAGTGGGAATTGAACCCACATTCATCGCGCTAACAGCCATACGTTATTCCACTTTATTACAGCAGTCTCAAAGCGGTGAATAATTAATATAAGAAAATACATAATTTTTCAATTCAGAATATTAAATAACCAATATTCCAAAGAACTTCTCAAAAATTGAAGTGCCACTCAAACTTTCAATTTAACTTACAAAACATCCAATCTAACAACAAAAGGCAAACATTTTCTGTTGAAAATTGGTAGAAATATGTAAAGAATCGATCGTATTTTTAATAAAACAAGCTTTTAAATGCAACTTTGGTCCCGTGCCAAATTAAATATAAGAAATATAATATTATTATTTCGTGTTTATTTAGTCTTATCATTTTACCCGCTGGCTTGATAGCGAGCGGCGTTGAGTTCCGTTACTCATTGCAATACCTTTAGCCGAAAGTGGGAAACGTAAGTGTCTTAATGGGAACAAAGTGGCTTAACACTTTGTTCACTGCCATGTCCGAGATACAGCCTGAAGTTACACAACACACAAATATTATCACTTCGAACCAGCAGTTTATGATATCAGCGCACTCAACCAAACAAACTAGTACTCAGCTTCACGCTGTATCCCGCACATGGCAGAATAGGCAGAGGAACCTTGGGAACCTAGTGTTAAGACAGTTCCGTTCAACAAACATAAAAACACCAAAAAAAAAATTCGTCAGCTCTATAATATTAGTATAGACGTATGAGACTTTAACCGAAATTTCCAAAGGGAAGTTACATAATGGTCAATGGACAGCGTCACGTAGATCTGTCAGCGTGACACGGATGAACGGAAGCAGTAAATTTGCCGATGAAATTGCTTCAATTCTAAATATGTCCGGCCATATGGGTTATAAATTTACTATTTTTAAAATGTTAATCCATACTTATTAAAGGAAATATTTATTTATTAGACTTTGAACGTATATAAGTTTTGAAAGCAACGGTATTTAAACTAGTGCCACTTGGAATTCGTCCAAATTTAATTTTTGTACGTTTTCTAAGTAAGCATGTAGGTTTTTTTTTACCCTTGTTGGGCCACTGAATATCTTAACGCATGCTTAATTATTTGATCTTGTTCTGTAGTGTAGAGCAATTAAATATTTGTAACTTTATCCTTATTAGTACTAAAATATTAAAAAATCTGGATCGAACCCACAACCTGTCGTTTAATGTCATTCTTTTGTAATAATGTCTTTGATTTTCGCGATTGTTATACATTTTAAATGAAACACTTTTAAACGGATTAATCGCGTATATTGAATGGTAAACATTTTTGGGAAACCCGACGTTTCGAACACTTTACAGTAGTCCGTGGTCACGGGTAGACTGAGGTGGCATTTGTCTGTCAGTTGATATAATTATTATATCAAACTACCGCCAACGATTCCTTAATTGCCTCGCGTACTGCCCTGGATTCTTGCAGAATGAGCTAACTGTATCTGGTCCTCTAGTGTGGTGTGCTGGGGATTTTAAATTTTTTAATAGTGGGTCCCAGGTGGTGGAAAGTTTCCAACCATCTTCTCTATTGAAATTAGGATGTTTTTGTATTTCAATAGCCTCGCGGATCATTCTAGGGATATATCTATTCTCCCTAGCGAGTATGTGGGGTTTATCAAACCTGATGTAGTGGTTGGATTTGTTCGATGTATGCTCACACACAGCTGACTTTGATACATGCCCATTCTTGACATCGGAGATGTGTTCCTTCAACCTAAGACCGATGCTTCTCTTTGTTTGACCTATATATGATAAGCCACAGTCACAATCAAGTTTGTATACACCTGCACACTGCAAAGGAATATTACTCTTCACTGGTCTCAAGAATTGGCTCACTTTCTTGTTAGGCTTGAAAATAGTTTTAATAGAAGCTCTTCTTAAGATGTTGCCGATCCTGTCTGTAACACCCTTTACATATGGTAAAAGTGCTGGTTGCCTCTCAACTGTGGGTGGCTTGTTGGTCTTCTGACAATGCTGGCGGGGAACTGGCAGCTTGTTCTGATGAAGAGCAGTCTTCACCTGTCGAAGCTCGTCCCCTAGGTGTTCAGCATCGCAGAGGTGGTGGGCTCTCTGAAACAAAGATTTGCCAACGGTAGATAACTGTGTAGGGTGGTGGTGAGATTCACCATTGAGGTATCTATTGGTGTGTGTGGGTTTCCTATATACTGTGTGGCCTATTGTGCCATTAGAATTCTTTATGACTAAAACATCAAGGAAAGCTAAAGAATTATTTGCCTGTAATTCCATTGTAAACTGAATATTATTATTAATAGAATTAAGGTGGTTTAAGAATATATAAACACTGTCCGTAGGTAAAATTGTGAATGTGTCATCTACGTACCGCTTATATATCCTAGGTAGACATGGTGCAGAGCTAAGAGCCATCTCCTCGAAGTCCTCCATGTATATATCTGCTATTACCGGGGACACAGGCGAACCCATAGCAATGCCATCTGTTTGTAAATAGAATTCTTGATTGAACACCAGATATCCAGATGTAAGGCAGTGTTCTAAAAGTTCAAGATATTCTATAGGCATGTTATTCTCCTCTAGCTTCCGCTTGACAATCCTGATGCAGTCTTTAATAGTTCTTTTTGTTTGTCTTTGTCATTCTTTTGTGCCGGTGCGCCACGACAGGCCTCAGGCGTTGTTTACAGTCCCAATTTGGATTAGAATATTTAATATTTTATAGAATTTCTACGTTTGTGACTAAAAAAAGATAAATTGAAATAAAATAAAAGAAATTATTTTTATGGTTTATCTGCTTTACACTTTTTCCCATATACAGTAGGCATATCCATATCCTTAGCATCGAACACAATAAAAGTGTTAGAACACTCAGTTCCTGCCTAACTATCTAGATGCCTGCTTAGCAGCGGAACTTAACTCCGCGGAATGTCTATATGTGAAATTAAAATCTATTATCTATTAAATGAAACCTAAAACTACGTAAGGTCAAACGTAACCATTGCGCCACAACAGATTCAAAACATTTCCTTCCCTTTAAAACTACAAAATATACAAATACATCCAACTCAATTGAACATAACAAAAATAAACTTAAACAAGGGATTTCTTTCGCAGCTTGTGCAAAAACATTTGCTTAGGATTGCACGATTTTGGGGTCTACGAGTATGTAAATTATCTTGTGGTTTCTCTTACACTTGCTACACTGAACGGGCGGAGCTTGTATTATAAATATGAATAAAATTAAATTATTTTAAAAAGAAAATGACAAAAGAAATCAGCCACAAGGTTTTTATTCTGGGATCATAGTGTTAAAATATTTCGTTCCCATAACGATACTTATGTATACCATTTTTTGGTAAAAGACGTGATGGTGAAAAACAATGTATATCACATAACTTGGCAACGGAGTGTTTATGCGCTCACGTCGTCTCCATTAAGATACTTCCGCTGAGTGATTTGCCTTAGGAACCTTTGCCTTAGCATCGAGTGTTGAGTTGCGCAACTTAACGCCGTTCTTTACCTTGTTACCAAGGCGAGGAAACTAAAATCTTAAATATATGATTGAGATTGAAGCCTACAATTACCGTGTGTACAGTCACACGCTTGCACCTCTGCGCCAAAGGCCTCTAATATAATATTTTATAGTCACTCAGTACAAAATGATAGGTACTGGTAATGAAAGAATGACAAAATATTGTTTACCTGTAATCTCCGTTTCCGGTCGATTATTAGATTACTATCCGATTATTATTATTAGTGAGGCCTGTCGTGGCGCAGAGGCACAAGCGTGTGACTGTAACCCACAGGTTCTGGGTTCGATCCCCAGTCGAGGAAATGAAATATTTCATATTTTAAATTTAAATATTTAATGTTTCATTTTTTCGCTCTGGTAATAAGGCAAAGCGCGCCGTTGAGTTCCGCCACTCAACACATTAAACATTAAACATTTAAATTGAAAATATTAAATATTTCATTTCCAAGGGACTGGGGACGGGGATTTCAACTGGGGATCGAACCCAGAACCTGTCGGTTATAGTCACACGCTTGTGCTGCTACGCCACGACAGGCCTCAATAATGAATTATTATTAAAATGAATTTATTTGGTTAAATTGAATTATTGTTAATAAAATTTCATTATTTTGTAATTTGTATTGTTATCATTACATTTTCGAATTTTTATATCTATCCTATAAGTCTATAATTTTTTCGTTTCTTTCTACACCCCGTGTAACTCCAGAGAAGCTACAGGAGCGTTGCCGTCCTTTAAGGTGGAAGAGCACCGGGGCCCGGCATTACCTAATGCGAAACGCAGTGGCCAAAGCCACTACTTAACGCCGGTCTTAAATGCCGGGGGTGGTAATAATCCGGGCGAGTCTGCCCATGCGTGTTGCCATTACTGGCAACGTGACTCTACCACACGCACTTTAGTCGCCTCTTACGACACCATCAGTACCAGGGTGATCCTATTCTAAGCCGGAATCACACGGCTAAAAACAACAACAACGGCTCTGGTAATATGGCAAAGCGAGGGGTAAAAATACGCCACTCGTCAATGGCTCGTATTTGGCGGAAAGTTGTGAACGGAACGGAGTGTCTTAACACTAAGTTTCCAAGTTCTATCTGTTTAACCTCTAAAGTGAAAAAAAAAATAATGTCAAAACATTTATGAAGTCAATGGTATTTAAGTTTGGTTAGTCGTTTCTGTTAAAAACAGACAAACTGATAAACAGACAAAAATCTTAAAAATATTATTATTGGCCCTTTTATATACATCCCTTATAAGATTTTTTTAATATATCATCAATGTGCAGACAGTGATCAGTTACAGATTTATTATAAGTATAGATAACAGTAAACGAGGTTTGGCGTAGGCCGTGAATATAAAATTTATATCAATGAAATTGAACTTGCTACCTTCATGTGTATATTTTCTTCATACTGATATAGGGTATATTATTAAGACCTCATCGGATCGGAAAAACATGTTATTGTTCTATTCGAAGATAATATTGGCAGAAATTAAACCAATATTATTCTCGACTCTCTTATGATTTGGTGGTCTTGTTTTGACAGCACTTAAATATAAGGTTTTGGCTGAAGTCAAGCTTTATACTTTTTTTTGTGAAAAATTACATGTAATTTTCGTTATGTTTTTATATCGCACATAGCAAAGTAAGCAGAGGGAACCTGGGAACCTAATATTAAGATACTCCATCTTCGTTAAGACACTTTCTTTTCCCTCTTTCCGCAGAATTCTGGAGATGTTGCATATTGAGTGGCGAAACTCAACCCCGCACTTTGCCTAATGTTCAGAGGAAATGTCAATATTAAAAATTAATTCCATTTTCTGTAAGAATCGAACCCACAACCTGTCACGTTTACTGTCGCCAATTGAGTATTCGAATCACGATGGCCTCAGTTTTCCTTTAAGAAAGCATATAAATTAGTATGAGTATAGATTGTTTCAAGAAATGTTGGCCTACTTTTTAGATTGAATTCAAAATAATATGCTGTGATTGGAGAAACTTACTGCTCCAGTTGTTTAACCATAACTAAGAAATTAAAATAATTCTCTTTTTTTTTATTTTTTTTTTATTTCTCAAATTCCTCAAAATTCGCCAAAAAGTGGAGAATGAAACTTGGCGTCTTAGCATTAGGTTCCTAAGTTTCCTCTGACTACCCTTGCCCCTGCCTAGCTGAAATTAAAAGAAAAAAAAGAACAAATTATAAAAATAGAATTACCTTTCAGCGAAATTCATTTTCTTAAAAATCTAAAATAGATACTATATTTATTTACGGCTATTTATATAGTGACGTTGACAGATGAGCGTGTAGCGTCCACGTAGCAAACCAACCCCGGACGTTGTTGTCTGTCAAGTTGTATAAAGGACATGAAATAACGTTATTGCCATTGTATTAAATATAAGAAAAGGACAAGGAAAATATTAGTCTTAATATATCGCTTCACGCTGTATCCCGCACATGGGAGGGTAAGTAAACGAAACCCGATGTTAGATCACTCAGTTGCGCCCAAATTCGAGACATCGCGTGTTAAGGTGAAGAATTTCTTTCAAAAAATTAATTTTAAATGTCTTACTGCCAGAGCTATAAGAAATGAAAACATTTTAGCGTCTGAGAGTTAAAACGAACGAATACAGGCTATATCCATTGTTTTGCTTTACACAATTCCGATCTATTCAATACAGAATCATCCAGGCAAAATACTCCTACGCTTAATAGCGTAGGAGTATTTGTGCCTGAATAATAATTTATTATGTTTTCATATTAAGAAAATTTTATAAATCTCAATCTCAAAATGTTATTGTAGTCCAACTTGTTTTTTACATAGATTTTTCTCGCACCAAAAACCACAAAAGTTACTTTTGTTTGGTAGCCAATTGTAATAACTGTATAAACTATATTTTAGTGCGACATGTATAATTTTTGCTTGGTCTGATGATTTTGGGTTCAATGCTTAATTGACGAATGATTTCATTTGTTATTATCATCATCAACAATACCATCATCATCCTGCCTTAGTCCACAATTAACCATAAGCTTATCATGGCCAATTAATGGCTTGGATTTAAAAATGCAATCAAGGCCTGTTGTGGCGCAGCGACACGTAGTGTGACTATAACCAACAGGTTGTGGGTTCGATCCCCACTCGAGAAAAAAATATTTAAAATTTTCAATTTAAATATTTTTTTTTTTCATTTCTTTGCTCTGATATAAGGCAAAAGCGCGACGTTGAATTCCGCCACTCAACAAGCAAAGCTTCAAACTCGGCGGAAAGTGGGGAACGGAAGTGGCGATACAGAGTGAAGCTAAGTAAGCGTACGAGTTTACTGGAATGTATTTTCAAAATGAACACGAAGAAATGAATATATATTTATATTTCGTGTCCAATCGCCGTTAAGCTATGCGATGCACAGGACGCCAGGCCGCACCTGAAAAATATCTCTGTGCCCAAGGGCATCGATAATGGTACGAGTAAACGTGACTACCAAATAAAAAATTAAGTAAATAAACATATTATTGACAATGTGTATAAAAATAATTATGTAAAATTATTATATAATTAATAAGCTGAGCTGAGATGGAGGTACCTAACTCTCATCTAGTTCCAGTGAGTTACGTTAAAATTATTAGCAGCAGATGGCAGGGTGAAGGAAACATGGGAACCAAGTATTAAGATAATCCGTTCCCGTTGAGTACACTTCCGTTGGAGAATGGAAGTCCTCGGCAACGAAGCGTTTTGCTCGTTAATAGAGCAAAGAAATGTAAATAATAAATGAACTTATCTTCGGCCGTGGACTGAATACACAATACGTCTCTTTTACAGTCGGACACTTGCGCCCCTGCGCCGTGACAGACCGACCTATCGATACTTATATATAAATCTAAAATTTATATCATATTATGAATGTAATAACATTTTGTTAAGCTAATGGATATTTGGCATTAAACTTTACAGCCCTAGCTTTTATGATGATGAAAAT
The DNA here is from genome assembly GCA_019049475.1 of Eueides isabella. Lineage (NCBI taxonomy): Eukaryota > Metazoa > Arthropoda > Insecta > Lepidoptera > Nymphalidae > Eueides > Eueides isabella. Next base: position 1,547,883 of record CM032394.1, on the reverse strand, counting down.
GAAACTAGCAACTTTAATTAGCTTCTATGTATGTATATACTAGAATATTTATATATCTAATTGTCCGTTTTCATTTTTATTATTACTTTGAACATAAAATAAATATAGAATTTCAAATAATAGACAACGTTGTGACGCAGCGGCACAGAGTTTGGCTTTAAATATAACGGTCATGGGATCGATTCTCTTTGAGGGAAATGATTGAGCTAAAGTTGCTCGCTGTGGTAACAAGATATTGAATGACATTAAACTCTGCCGTTTAGCATGAAATATCTTGCAGCTGCATGAAATTCTTAACTTATATTAGTTACGTTAGTGAACCGAGCTCCATTTTCCATCCGAATTCTGTAGAGTCATTGATATGGTGAAATCATATAGATGAAGAGATAAAAAACTACATGTGTTATGGGTTTGATTCTCACACGAGGAAACGGAATATTTAATATTTTAATGTCCTCGCTATGGTAACGGGGCAAAGCTAGTCACTACGCAATATGTCGAGAATTCAGCGGAAAGTGGAAAACGGTAGTGTCTTAAAAGGAACGGAATTATTTATCACTAGGTTCCGAATGTTCCTCTACATTGCTTTATCGAGGGTACAGTTAAAAAAAAAACAAAAGAATACAAGTAATTTAACCTTTAAGTGAGGGAATAACGAAGCCATTAGTTAAATTAGAAAGTATCGTAAAGCTCCACCTAATGCAGTAATAAATGAAGTTTCTAAATTCCTCTATGAATTTTATAACGTTGTCATTAGAGTTTAAACATTCTTACGTTGGATCGTTATGAAATTAATAGACATTTTTCTGAAAATTGCACATTTTATCTTGAAAGAAATTTTATATTACGAGTATTTTTTTGTTTCAGTTTTACACCGTATGTACATAGTAAAGCAGAGAAAAGCTAGGAATCTAATATTAAGACACTCCGTTGTCATTATAACTGTTAAATTCTCAACCTTCCGCCAAATTCTAGACATATTACTTGTTGAATGGCGTAACTCAACGCCGCGCTTTGTGTTGTCTTGTTAACAGAACGAGGAAATGAAAATAATTCTTGCCCCAACATATATATAGTTCATGTTTAAAGTCAAACTATGCCGGCTTCTGTATTATTATGTTAAGATTAATTACTATTATCTTTTGTTAATTAATATTATTCTGAAATATATAAATGCGTTCCTTTCTATATAGGTTAGTTTAGACTTGAAATACCTGTCATTATCATTTCTTTAATAATGAGGAAATGGGTCAGAATATACATACGAGTATGTACACATATGTACATACATCAAAAATTATTAAACCGATTTTGATAAAACTTAGAATATTACCTAACTTATAATAAGACTGATTTGGATTTAGTTTCGATCATGTAGTGTATTGATCACATAGTTAAACGAGACACGTTGTGGGTTTGATCGCCACTCGAGAAAATGATATGTTTTTTTTTTCATTTATTCACTCTGAACGGCCACAATGCCTCTAATTCGACAAAAAGTGTAACATTAATTTATAACTTCCCTCTGTCTACCATACATTGAGCGAGATAAGTAAAGAAAAAATGTATAATAAGGACAGACCACATTTACGTTATAATATTGGAGCTTTTGCCCTCAATACATTTACGGATGATCCATAGCTCTTCCGATGTTTCATACAATTAACGCAAGCCTGTTCTCACAGCGGATCAAAATTCAATATCCGGCGTGGTATTTCATAAGGATTGGGTTGAGGTATTATTCGTATTGTTGATTCAGCAGAGCACTTGTAGGTATTTTGTATTTAACCAACGTTTAACGGCTTTAAATTTAACAGCTCAAAATCTAATGTAGATTTCTACGTATATATACTAGTATCATATAGTTGATAATTTTGCATAATTTCGCACAAATTTGAGGTAAAAATTTGACGTTGCGGGATTTGAACCCGTGCCTCTTGAAACGTCCGCTACATTAAATTTTTAATTCGTTTTTAAGTTATCGTTAAAGAGGCTTTAAAAATGTTAAAAATACTACTGGTTTTAATTGAAAAATGATTGTGTCTTGGCTATTCAAATCATAAACAATGCGTTAAAAAAAATGGCGTTGCCAAGTCCATTGATCGAGGAAGGCTATATTAGTATTTCTTATAAATAATTGTAAATCTGTTAATTTGCTGATTTGACAAGAAAAGCCGTACTGAGCTTCTTACGTCGCTTTTTCCCAGATCTAAAGCATTAAAAACACGCACCGATGATAAATTATTTGTCGTTAAAATTAAGTTTATGACTTTTTGTTTTATATAAAATTATTTGACGCTTGAAGTATAGATTATATATATATATATATATATATATATATATATATATATATATATATATATATATATATATATATATATATATATATACATTTTTTTATAGCTTCCTGAATCTCAGATATTGCGTTAACAGTGATTGTAAAAGTTACTGAGAAGTGTAGTGTTGTGTTAGAATGAAAACAATTCACTCCATGAAACGGGAGTTGAACCAATTATTTTCATATTATCAGTGAGACGTCCGACCAAGCCTCGTTGACCTCTAAATAATAATAAACTTTAAATAGTTATGTAATCAAAAAATATTATTAGTGCGTTAGCAATATTTCATTTAATTCTTTCTTTTATTATTTTCTTCAGCATTTTCATCCGAATTTATCGCATAACTTGGGGTAAAGCTTTTACGATTCAATTCACGCAACATTCTACGTACGTTCTATATAAAATTGCAAGATTTGTTGCCATTTTTGGCAAAGTTGAAATACAAGACTCTTTTATCATTATATATTGTTGGAAAACATTATATATCAAGGAATTGTAAGCGACCTCGGACGTTTACAATTATTTGAACTTGACATAGTCCTGACGTAGCGCAGCGGCACAAGCGTGTGACTGTAACCGACAGGTTCTGGGTTCGATCCCTACTCGAGGAAATGAAATATTTAATATTTTCAATTCAAATATTTAATGTTTCATTTCTTCGCTCTGGTACAAGGCGAACGCGGTTCGCTGTTTCGCGCTGAGTTCCATCACTCAGCAGGCCTTGCCACAAATACGGGAAACGGAGGTGGAACGGAGTGTCTTAGCACTAGGTTCCCAAGTTCCCTCTGCCTACTCTGCCACGTGGATACAGCGTCAAGCCGGAAAAAACAACATACATATAAAAGCTAATAAACATCTTTTATGGAGATATTTAATTACTTAGCTTCACGCTGTATACCGCACATTGCAGGGTAGGTACGGAAATGAATATAAATCAATTATTAATTAGTTTAACAACAATAAATATTAATCCAAGGGTAACTTTGACTCTCGTTTAATAAATTGGGGGCCCCAATTTGGAGCCTATAATGCCCCTAAGCGTAAGGACAAAAGCGTGCCACTACAAATGACAAGTTTTGAGATCAATTCCTACTGGAGGAAACGATATATTTAATATATTTATTTCCTCGCTTTTGTAAAGGACGCGAAGCGCGGCGTTGAGTACCGCCACCGAATACACAATGCCTCCAGAATTCGATGGAAATTTAAAGTGTCTAAATAGAAATGGAATGTCTCCACACTAGGTTCCTAAGTTCCCCCCGCGTAGTCTGCCATGCTAAAAACATGAAAGGATTGTATCGTAGCTTTATTTTACGTCTATACGAGTTTATTTATTGTTACAACGTGATTTTAAAAACATACGACAGTTCAGGGAATAGTTAAAGGCAAAGTAAAGAAACAAAGGGCTCTTTTGGGAAATCCCTTATGTAAGTTTGTCAAGTTTATTGAACATTGTACACTCGTATAGTTTTTAAAGTAGACGTTACATGTCTGACTTTGAGAGATAGTCACAAGATACGTTCTTATTATTTTATATTCATATTCGCAATTTACGTTAAATTGATACCGCTGTGGCCAACTGGCCACATGTACCTTCACGCTGTATGTCACACCGGGAACTTGGGAACTTTAGGGCAATTCTTATTGAAGCACTTCCGTTCCCCATTTTTGCTGAATTTAGATATTTTGTTTATTCTAAATATAATAAAGAACTGCTAATACGAATCATTTTTCATTTCTTCTTAAAAAACCATTTGTATTATATTATATTATTTATTATATTATTTTATTATATTATTTTGTATTATATTATTTTATTATATTATATTATTTCATATAAGATACGATCAGCTATAATTTAAATATTTTACTTCTTGTATTAATAAGACACCAGCAACATCCGACCGAGTCCAAATTAACATCGCAGACGTTTTGGCATTTAAAGAATGCCATTAAAGTTGCGGTCTGGCATAAAGACGCAGACCTTTGTGCTTTGAGTTAGCTCTGACAAAGGTGCAATAGAGGCGAGCCTGTGCTTAACTACACAAAATTTACTCGTGAAATCTGTGTAGATGATGTAAACTATAATAGAATTGTTTGTCTTTATGGACGTCTTTGGGTATTTTACTTATTAATGTAATGTTTATATTGTTTTTTATTAAATTTATAAACTTGAAAATACTATCGTTGAAATTTTACAGGTTTAAGCGAACTAATCTAGGTTTTTTTTTAAATTTAGAATATAAATTGTATCGTTAAAATTAAAATAATTATAATTTTTAGCTTCACGCTCTATCCCGCACGAGGCAAGGTAGGCAGAGGGAACCCGAGAACCTAGTGTTAAGACACTCCGTTCCACTTCCGTTCGACACTTTCCGCCGAATTTGAGGCATTACGTGTTGAGTGGCCGAACTCAACGCCGCGCTTTACCTTATTACCAGAGCGAAGAAATGAAACATTAAATATTTAAATTGAAAATATTAAATGTTTCATTTCGTCGGTTACAGTCACACGCTTGTGCCGCTGCGCCACTACAGGCCTTTATAATTTTTAATTAACTTATTTTAAAATTCAGTGTGTCTTATTGACTTATATGTTTTTGTTTCAGATTGTGCAATACATTTACATGCAACGCGTTTGGGTCGCGTCCACTCAGGGTACTTACCTAGGACACGTGGCTGCCGACTGCTTTTTCCAATATCATCACCAAAAAACGCTTATCTTGTTGATCTCCATAAATTAAACGTACCCTGTTCTAGTGGATTCCTTAAATACGCTCTTGACACACCAATTCTTTGTGGTAAACTAGAGCAAATATCACTAACAAACAGAAGACATTTGTATCTGTCCTCGTCAAGCAGGCCAGAACTTGAAATCCATGGTCGACCCACGTTCGCCGCGACATACCGTCTAGTGGACCATTGTCATGATGTTCTTCTGACGGGAAGGAACGGCTCGTTCGAAGTCGGACCAACAACCAAATTATTCTGCTCTTACAAAATTCACTTGCCTTATGGTAATCGAGTCGCTTTGAGACTCCAAATGGGTACTGAACCAATCGGAAGAAAAGAACCTGAAAATGCCAATATTATTCGCGAAGACGTTCATACATTTTGTAAAGGTATGGAGCTAAATTTAATAGATGGTGAGTCGAGATGGAAACATTGTTCACAGCCCGGTGACCCTTTACGTAGTGTTCAAATTATTTCGGAAAGAAACTCCGTTAGACTAAACATAAGCATACTGGCAAAGAAAAACTCATCTGCCATGTGGCTGAAAGTATGGTGGATGGATAAACCTATAGAAGAAGCTATCGGACATTGTGAATACGGTTGGGTTGTATCGGGAGATTTTTGTATAACAGCTATGAGAGACACTAAGAAAGCGTGGAGACAGGCGGAGATGGAGTGCACAAGAATAGGTGGTCATCTCGCAAGCGTGTTAAATGAACGACAGCAGCAAGTCATGGATCAACTTTTAATTCATGCGTAAGTAATGATTTCTTGACATTTTATCTAGAAAAATACACAGTACAGACTGAGAAAGAGTAAATGAAAAGCGTGAGACCCCTCGAAGGGCTGAGGCGAAATAGGTATGAGGGACTGTAGCATTTGACGTTTAATTCTCTTAGGCTACCTCGCTAGGAATAAACCGTAAAGCGAAAAAAAAGAGAAACTTTTTATATTTATGTTCTATAATCTCTTACTCGCGGCTTGTCCCTGTTGTTAAATGTAAATAATAATTTTACTTAAAAGAGTTTTTTAATTCGCACTACAATGTAGTTCTTGAGACTACCTTTATATCCATACAAACATAAATAAGATTTAAACGTCAATATAATCATAATTTAAGCTTTAAATAGCACAGAATAAAAAAAAAATCAAAAATTTAAACAGGATTTATTGAGACTTTAATATTTAACATGCAAATCCAAGATATTGAGGCTTTGTATTAAAAATCACATTGTTTCAATTCAATTGTTGCGCTTAAATAGACTAAAACATTCACATCACCAAATATCAAACTTTTGTTCTGAGTTAAACAATGTTTTGGCATGAGCCCCGAAATGTATTGTGCTGATATTGCAGACAATTCGTTCGGTATGTCAAAATAAAAAGCCAATATTCTGTTAAATTTATTGGTTTTTCTGATGAATTATAATATTAAATCGACTTTTAATCCAGAATTTATAGGTTCGATTTCTGCTCAGTACGCATTAAACGGTCAATTAGATATAAAGGCTGCAGTTGAAGTTATTAATGAAGTACGATATTTTATTTAATTAATTAACGTCGTGGTGGGTTGGGGTGAATTTGGCGGACATAGGTTCGCTTCCCATTCGTGTCTGGTCATATTCAACCCGCAATTTCTAGGGCAGCTGCTCAAAATTAGGAGTTGCAGGAGAAACTAAGTGTCTGAATATTACGTTTCTTCTGCTTGCACTAATTATGCCTGATATATTATTACAATTTTTACTATGTTTTAAAGTGTTATTCCACACTTAGGACAGAAAATACTAAACTTAAATTTAAAAATTTTAAAAAGCGTATAAAAATTTTGAACGAAGCAGGATTTGAACCCGCGCCTCTGGAATACCGTTCCAGCGCTCTGACCAACTAAGCCATTCGTTCTTAGTTGGTCAGAGCACTGGAACGGTATTCCAGAGGCGCGGGTTCAAATCCTGCTTCGTTCAAAATTTTTATATGCTTTTTAAAATTTTAAAATTTAAGTTTAGTATATTATTACAAGTCTCAAAATAGATTAGCCATTTTCAAGTAATATTTATTATCTTAAAATCGTAAGCTCACATTAAGAAAAGAAAAATATTTCTTAGAAAACCAATTGTTATATATTTTTTTTCACGCTGTATCCCACACGAGGCAGGGTAGGCAGAGGGAACCCGGGAACCTAGTAGTTTAGACACTCTGTTCTACTTCCGTTCCCCACTTTTATATTTAAACCAATTTTTATATTTAAATTCATATTGTATTTGAACCCACGTCTTAGAAATTATCTAAGCACTCTGATCACTTAGGGATACATTCTCATCGAGGTACGTTATACATACTATCAAAGAAATGATAATGTAATGTAAAAAATATGGGAACGTTAAAAAATCCGCTCTAACCTCAACTTCTTTACAGACCTGGAGCTGGAGTCGACGATATATACTGGATAGGAGCAACAGACGCCGTCCACGAGGGCGAGTTCCGTTGGTCAGATGGACTGCCCTTTTCATATGCACGTACGTATTTTCCAACTTATCCTACCCTTGGTCTTCGGTCGAAATGTTTTTTTTTTTAGCTATAAGCCGTAAAACTTGTTTAGTAGAGTAAGAGGGAATCTAGGTACTTGTATAGCAAAATAGGTAATAAAGTCCCATTTCAAATTAAATATTTTAGGATTTCAGATTTTTCTGTTATCTTATTATTATTAAGAGGGAAATCAACTTGTTTTCTTAGTATTTTTTTATCGTTTTTTTGGGCTGTGTATCACACAAAACAAAATAGGCAGAGAGAGCTTAGTACCTCATTGGGACACTTCCGTTCTCCAATTTCCGCTGAATTGCAAAGCATTGCGTAAAGGGGGGAAAATTATATATTTCATTCTTACGTTTGGGAATCAAACCCACAACCTCGTTCTATGTAATATAATAAATCCGACATGTCATCACAATGTCAAAAAAAAGGTCAAAATAAGAACTAAGTGTCTATAAGAGAGTAAAAAATCCCAAGACGCCGGTCGGTCTAGACGAGGCGTTTGTATATGTTTGTATGATCAATTTACTTAATTGCGTTGTAGTTGTAGCGATAAATCGTATTTTAGTTAATAGGTAGTTACATTGTTTAATTCTCTTCAAGTCAGTCGTAGCGGACCGTTTTGCTGTAAAAACATTGTGAGTTTGATTTTTAACTTTGTACTGCTTTCAGCTTTACGCTTTATCCCGCACATGGCAGGGTATGCCGAGGAAACTTGGGAACCTTATATTAAGACAATCCGTTCCCTTCGTCATTTTCCGCTGAACTTTAGACATGGCGGCTTGAGGCATTTTGGTAGCATTCGGCGTTGAGTTCCGCCTCTCGCATGAGTGACGGAAGCGGAAACGATGAAATGAAAATATGAAATATTATTTCTCCTCGAGTTAAGACCGAACCCACCACCTGCATTCATATACGATCGCTCGCTAATGTTCCTGCGCCACGGCAGGACAACTGTCATATAAAATATTTTCACAAATTAAGCAAGTTGTTGAAAATAGTATGTTTAACCAAAGAAATTTTTGATCTTCAGAATATTATATTATTATTATTATTGAAGACAAATAGTTATTATTGTTCAAGATTATTTAAACACGGTTCATACTTGAGACATAGTTTCTCCATAAAGTTTTGTTGAGTTATGATATTAGTGAAAATTGTTTAACTATGTAGACATTATTTAACCTACGATCGACACGACTATAAATACTTGTACCAATAAAAACGAACGTTATAAACACGATTTGCAATGGAAATTCCGTTTTCACGGACCCGACTTATGAGGAACTCAGTAATCTGTGAAACTTCCTTCTAAATTTTCTTACCACACCGTACGTTAGAAACTTAAATCATCCCCGCCATTTAGGTACATGGCACATCTTTAGGCGTTTAAAAGAGGCTTCCTCTTACGAGTTTTTAGCCGTGTGATCCCGGCTTAGAATAGGATCACCCTGGTACTGCGTTTCGCATTAGGTAATGCCGGGCCCCGGTGGCATGCCAGCAGCAATGAGTCCGGATCGATAGGACTGGCAATGAGCAATGGCACTTATGAGCTATAGCAGCTTTGCCACGTATGGTTTATACTTTGGTATATATGGGGTCATTAGCGAGGCTGATCTGGAAAAAGTGTAGGTATGTACAATTTTTCCAATGAACACCATTTTTTATTTATATTTAGCTTCACGCTGTATCCCGCACGTAACAGAGTAGGCAAAGGGTATTTAGGAAGCTAATTTTCAAATACTCCATGCTATTAAGACATTTAACTTTCCCATTTTCTTCCAAATTCCGTGGGCGAACTCAATACTGTACTTTGCTTACAAACTATTGTTAACAGTCGCATGCCGTACTACTACTAATATTCTACCACATTATATTATTAATTGAATAATTTCTTTAACTGATCAAAATTTTTGTTGTTTAAGCGATATTTCGCTATTTTTTAGGCAAGCATACCTAAATCTTTTAGTAAATGGACGGTGTATTGACTCAGGTGGCGGCTGAAATTGATACGGTAATCTTAATCCCACTTCGACAAGATGTAAACAATTTACTTAGGTTGAGTACTTTATATACATAGAGGGCTATCGTGGTCTAGGGAAAGTAAGGTACGGGTGTAAACGCGGCAGGTTCTCGCTTTGGAAACAAGACTAAGCGCAGCGTTGAGCTACGCCACTCAATATACAATACGTCAATATCAACGAAAAGTGGGTTATAGAAAATTTCCCAAGCTGCCTCTGTCTCCCCTGCCATGTGGGATGCAGCCGGATTCCAAGAAAAAAAACTTTTTGATCGTTTATTTAGTTTTGAATATTTGATAATACTCACATAATAACTAGCCTCATGATTTTTCAAGAAATTATTAATATTTATCTTCGATAATATCGTATTTATAGCTATGTAATAAACGTAGTATAAAGCGCAGAAGCTTGTGGCATAAGAGCTAGCAACGTTTTCGAGAATGAATTTCGATTTTATTGTGTAAAATAAGTATATTTAATTCGGCTGTTAACATTATTACCACTTTCCACCGAATTTCAGTTATTTGGTGTTGAGTGACGGAACTCAACGCCGCACACTGAATATTTCGTGTATTTATTCATGAAATATTTTAAATTATGTTCATAATTAATCATAATTAAAACAATATTCATGTTTAGTATACAGTACGGAAAGAATATGCAAATGCATAATAAATGCATTAAAACTATTAGCATACCGTACGTCTGTTATTTTAAATGCATGACATTTGCTATGCAGATTGCAGAGATCTGGTACATCGAGACGTTGCTTAACATACATATCTCTATGATATGATATGTCATATATGCATTGATATATTGATCACTTTGTTTAGTTTCACGCTGGGCTATAAGGAATCTGGGAACCTAGTGTTAAGACACTCCGTGCGTATTTAGATGCTTCCATAATATAACATTAATTATATATATATATATATATATATATATATATATATATATATATATATATATATATATATATATATATATATATATATATATATATATATATATATATATATATATATATATATATATATATATGTATATATATATATGTATATATATGTATTCGTACTATAACATATAGCGGCCATAATATAGGTTAAAGACCACAACGCTTCGCGAGCTCAAGACATTCCTAGTAAAAGGAATTCAGGATTGTTTAGCACAAAGTTTTTAAATAATATAAATGTAAATTTATTGCTAATTCTCACACATCTGCCTGACGTGTTCGATTTCCAGATGAAGTAATATGTCATTTTTAATTTATCGCTCTAGTAACAAAATAAAGTGTTATATACCGTCAATCAGAAAAATTGATCGGTGCTTGGAGAACGGAGTGTCTTAACAGTAGGTTCCTAAGTTCCTTCTGCTCTACGCTGCAGCGCTGAATCAAAATAAAAAAAATATATTAATATTTTCACAACCCTATTTTAAAATTCTATGTCGCTGTAATCTCACTAAGAGCATTTCTTCTTTAATTTCCTGCTGCATTAGAATCGTGATGTTAATGTTAAATTGCTATTATAATGTGCAATAAATTAATGATTTCGATTACATCAATGATCATCATTCATGATGATGATGATGATGAATAAGATTTTAAAGTTACTATACAACGTGTACAAAAACCGATCCGTTACGATTTTATTATAAGTAGGTAGAGCTAGAATTTGTAGTTTTAAGTTATATGGATAAATCTAAAATTAGACAATCACTAATAATTATTAAAGGTACCCAGCGTTACTCAGGTATCGGTATAGATTCTATTCAAAGTGTCGCTTGTTAAACTATTGGACTTCAGAGAATTGTAATTAGGTTACGGAATATATGAGAGCACAAAGAGAAGAGGAAGAAATTCTCCATATATGACTAGCAATATTTGTTTTATGAAGAAAGATGTTTTTTAAGCTTCACGCTGTCTGTATCTTGAACATAGCAGGGTGGACAGAGGAATCTTTGGAAATCTAGTATTTTTTTTTATGGAGAATACACGGCAAACGAGCGTACGGGTCACCTGATGGTAAGTGATCACCGTCGCCCACGGCCACGAGTAACTCCAGAGGAGCTACAGGAGCGTTGCCGTCCTTTAAGGTGGAAGAGCACCGGGGCCCGGCATTACACAGTGGCCGAAGCCACTACTTAACGCCAGTTTTAAATGCCGGGGGTGGTAACAATCCGGTAGAGTCTGCCCATGCGTGTTGTCAATACTGACAACATGACTCTACACGTACTTTAGTCGCCTCTTACGACACCATCAGTACCAGGGTGATCCTATTCTAAGCCGGAATCACACGGCTAAAAAGGTTAAGGTTGTTAAGGTTTACTTACCGTTGAATTTGAGGTATTGCGTGTTGAGTGGCGAAACGCTACGTTTTCATATTAATTTAGATAATGATGAAAATCATTACATTATTTTAGTTATCATTACAATACCACATATAATATTTTATGAATAACTTATTCTATTATGAATAATAAATGATAACTAAGTACCATAAGTATGCCCTGTGTTATGATTTGTAACTGGATATTACTTAAGCTTGAAGCCATTTTCTCAAAGCGTCCAAGACAGTTAAATACCTACGCTAAATGAGATTGCTTTCTGGACAACGCTCTTTGAACTCAAATGCCAAATGGTTGCTCTAATTTACGTTGCCTTGAGTAATCATAATATAAATCTTATTTTATATTTTAACTCACTTTATTTGTGGTTTCGCGTCGCTCTCGGGTGTAAACGGATACAACTAATATTTTCAAAAACGTTTAAACATTTTATCGTGGCAGAAAGAGAACCCGCGCCTCTTGGAAGTCATCGAAGCACTCTGATCGACTAAGCCATACGTTCTCATCAAGCTACGTTGAAATTCTTATACGCTTGTTACAACTTATTTATTTAGGAAGGTTTTCACATCTTTGTGCTAGTTTTAATTTCCGGGATAGAATGCTATTTATTCAATATTTTTTTCATATTTACAGTGATATTCAACACTTGGGAAAAAAATAATGTTGGATAACGCTTATCGATAAATGGGCTATCCAACATTTTTCTTTCTCAATTGAATAAGTAGTTTTTAAGATCGGAGAAATCAACTAGGCAACTCTTTAGTTCGCATGGTCTAGTGGAAATAGCTAAGAGTGTATGACACTAGCGTCCCACTTACTTAGCTTGGCTCCTTAATACATGCTTCGTTATAATAACTTTGCTTAAAGTAAATTTTATAAGGATATTTGATTGATTTGGAAATAAATAAGGTTAATTATTTCCTTTTTTACAAGTTAAAGTACAGCAAAGTACAAATTACAAGCATAAAGGCCAGTGGGTATACTCCTTAATGGACTACCAATGAAATACCGACATAAATATCGGACACTAATGTATGTACTGTCTATTTATTCTAAGATTTCATTGTTTCTGAGTTGTCTTAATTCGAAAGTGTACGAAAATTGAGTGAAAACTCTACACGTATTGCCTGAAATTCAGCGGGAAATGGTCAAGCTGTTTGAGAATTTTCAAGTACACTAGACACTTACACACACAAGTTGTTCACACAACGGCTGATGCGACACCAATAATCGTATCACAATAAATGTAGCAATTAAATACGCTAGCGTTCATACAAAGAAACCGAGTATATCGTGTAGTTTCGTAGACCATATTCACCTTAACATCTATATTGTTTTGTATTAGTATTAGCGCGGTGTAGAGTTCCGCCACTCAACTCGCAATGCGTCAAATTCGGCAGAAAGTGGGGAACGAAGGTGGAACGGAGTGTCTCAACACTAGGTTCCCGGATTCCCTCTGCCTACCCTGCCTCGTGCGGGATACAGCGTGATGCTAAAAAAAATTGATTGAAAAAATTAAATTAAGATTATTTAATACTTAACACGCAATACCTCAAATTCAGCGGAAAGTAGGAAACGGAACGGAGTGTCTTAATCTTAGGTTCCCAAGTTCCCTTTGCCTAACCTGCCATGCGCAGGATATAGCGTGAAGCTAACTATTAACTATTAACACAAACTTATATGTTCCATCAACATAACATCTACACAAAGTCGGTCCCTTGATGAACTTCTACACTTCGTAAACTTGACTTAGATGACTTCAATTTACTTAGCTTACTATATGTATGTTATAGACGAAGTTATTAATAGTTCAAAGTATGTACTCTTATTGAAATCTTCTCTCTTTTTTCTCTTTACTCTCTCTTTTTTTCTCACACTACATCGCCCAAATGGTAGGGTAGGCGATGGGAAGTTGGGTATCTGGTGTTAAGATACTCCATTTCCATTTAAACATTTCAGTATGCCATTTTTATAAAATAAAACGATCATAAATAAAAGCTTACGTTAATCTAATTATATTAATCATTTTGCACTTGATTTAAAGTATCTTAAGTGAATTTTCCAACTAAAGAAATTAACTTGGTATTTCTCAAGCACTTAGTCGGTTTTCCCTTTTGCTTCCAACATCGTTTGCGTTAAGTAGTGGGGTAAAACCGCAATAATTTTTATTTATGCTTATAATATCTCTGATTTAGATGCCTGACGTGACGCAGATGCGTTATACTATATAAACTGCATTTAAATTGGTTAACCCGTTTTTTAAATTTTTGTGTCATTGTTTCCGGTGCTTTTTCGGTCTTACATTGATAAATGCCTCCAGTGATCGACTTTCTCATACAACTACCATGTACAGATGCCGAGCAACAAATTTACTTTGACATTTCAAAATGTACTTCTATACTAATTTTTTTAAACTAAAAATTTAGATTTCGGATATATATTTTCGTCTTAGACAGTCTATTTATCTTTTCGACCTAACTCAATTATAAGCTACTTTAATAATATCATATATAGATATATTCTTCAGAAGTAAACCGTTATGCGTTAACCCTATTGCCTTCCTGCGGTCAAAAACTTACTGGCGAAGACCCTTCAGTAATTTCCCAACCGCATGTTGCAAACTTGACTTGTTCGAGTTGAGGTTTTGAAGTACTTGAAAACTGTTCTATTAATTTATTCATTGTTCTTCATAAAAAAAATTATTAACTTTTCTTTTTAAGTATCTATACATTTTCTACTCTTCACGCTGCAGGTAGAGGGAGCTTGGGAACCTAGTGTTAACTAATATTAGGTTCCCAAGTTCCCTCTGCCTACCCTGCCATGTACGGGATACAGCGTGAAGCTGAATACAGTAGAGTGTTTCAAGCAATATGTGGTCCAACTTTATGACTCCATTATTAAAATTCGCATATCGTCTTCCACAAGATGTAACGTTACAGCGGCCCAAAACTTGTTGAATGTACTGAAAGCCAAATTCCATCCCGTCCCTTTGTTTTGCTTCAGTTTAACCTACAATTTATTTTGGTTCTCGTTTTCGTTAGTTCTATCAAGTTGTTAGTGCATGGAATGCTTAATGCTGAATTTTCTTCAGTTGAAAGTTAGTATCTTCTTTAGTTATGACCAGCCATTAGCCATTTAGCACTATTGATGTTTATTCTCTCTGATAGACGAAACGCGGCGCTAAGTGCCGTCTCTTCCGTTACCAACTTTTTATCGAACTCGGGAGGCACAGCGTACTTATTGGTGGAGCTCAACGTTTCTTTTGCCTTGTTTAAATATAAAATATTTCATTTCCTCGAGTGGGGTACGAACCCAGAACCGCCTCGTTACCTGCACGTCTGTGCCTATGAACCTTAAGTAGCCATAGAAATAAAACTAAAATATCTAGTCGAACCAAATATAATACATATTTCTACAATAATCTATTGTTGAATAAGGAGCAAATTATGTAAAGAAAGGCATCTAATTACTTATTTCATTTTGTAAAGCTTTCACTCGCATTAATCAATGTCCGACGCCTTCTGTTCGGAGATATTGAATTAAAATGTTAGGTTTTATTATTATTTACGATCAAAATTTTGTTTATAATTTATTATAATATATAATGTATAGGCTGATGTAGATCAGTAGAATAATATTTGATGCTAAGCACGTTGATGTCAACTATGTGTTTGGTTCTACTTGGAAGAATAATTTTATTTCAATAACATAAAATTACATACTTTGAGAGCGTAGTGGTAAGACAATCTGTTGCCTATTTCCTTTTTTTAGACATTATGCGTGTAGTTACGTAATTCAACGCCGCGCTGTCTTTAATCATTAATGTTTTCTTTTGTTCTTAGATTGGTTCCCTGGTTGGAGGAAACATGCTGGGCAGCCGAATGACGACGGCACTTCTGGGCAAGACTGTGTTGAAGCTCGCCGAGAGCTTCCGCCTCGACCTGCTCATCCCACCTTCATGTGGAACGACAGAAGCTGTCGGGAACATAACTACTTTGTTTGTGAACGACCTGGTATTGAAGGTAAGTTTGACCTCATTTGTCCTTGAAAATTACAATATTAAATAATAAAATGTTTTATTAGTATCTAATGAATTATTGAATCTTAAAGTGGTGCTGAGGTATAACCTTGCGAGTATTTACGTGACAGCTGTATATTGGATTCTCACTCGAGGAAGTTACTTCTTCGCTTTGGTAAAAGGCAACGCGCGTCGTTAAGGTTTGGCATTCAACAAGCAAAAAGGCATGCCTTTGTACATTGGGCGGGACGTGGAGAACGGAAGTGTGTCAATAGGAACGGAGTGTCTTGGCACTAGGTTCCCTCTGCAGCCCAGACAAAAAAAAGCAAATCACTGTCACTTTTTTTTGGTAATGAGGTTGTGAAATTTATTAGTTTCGTCTGTACCTAACATATCAGGGTAGGCATAGGAAACTTGAGTAGACATCGAACCCACAACCTGTTGCGTTTACAGTCCTCTGCTAGTGTCCGTGCACCGTTTATGTGTATATTTTTTTTTCTGCTTCACGCTGTATCCCCCACGAGGCAGGGTAGGCAGAGAGAACCCGAGAACCTAGTGTTAAGACACTCCGTTCCACTTCCGTCCCCCACTTTCCGCCGAATTTGAGGCATTGCGTGTTGAGTGACGGAACTCAACGCCGCGATTTGCCTTATAATCAGAGCGAAGAAATGAAACATTAAATATTTAAATTGAAAATATTAAATATTTTATTTCCTCGACTGGAGATCGAACCCAGAACCTGTCGGTTACAGTCACACGCTTGTGCCGCTGCGCCACGACAGGCCTCAATTATCATTGTGTGTATATAAAATGTCAAATAAATTAAGCTATAACACGTAACATGCAATTTAAATACACACCCAACAATATTTTAACTTCGACTTTCAGAAAATATAGGTACAAAAACCAAACAGAAATAGGATTATAGTTTGTTTGACTCGATTTTAAAAGTTTAGAACGGTTTACGACAGGTGCTACGGACCGTTTTATTTTAGTTAGCTATTGGTGAAACTGCGTTAGATGGTGATAGCTTGCATGCGATTGATTTTTTGTATATGACGTAGATGTTCTTGAGAACCAATATGTTCCTTTTTCTCAATCTCACGCTGTATCCCACACTTGGCAGGGTATATAGAACTTGGAAATCTAGTGTTAAGACATTTGATTTTGATTCCCACTTTTCCGCCAAATTTGAGGCATTGCTTATTGAGTGGCGGAACTCAACGCCGCACTTTGCCTTGTTACCAGAACAAAAAAGTGAAAGCATTAGATGCTTCATTTGAAAATGTTAAATATTTCGTTTCTTCAAGTGGGATCGATTGTTTTTTACGAAAACGATAAGGAAAAATATATAAAGAAAATTTACGTGACGAAGTCACAGCTACAAGAAAACAATTATTAAATATACATATGTACACACTGACTTTAAATATAACGAAAATTTTTAAATAGTACAATAATTTCAATTTTCTTTATTTTGATGTACGAATATTTTAAAATATTATTTTCGACAATAAAAATATTTTTGAGATCAGTCATAACATAGGGACCAGAAAATGTGACTGTAAACGACAGGTTGTGGGTTCAATCCCTTGAGAAATCGAAATAATTTTATATTGAATGTTTTTATTTCCCAACTTAAATTATTTGTCAGGTTCCCTCTGCCTACACTGCCATGTGCAGGATACGGCTTTTAACTGAAAGAAATTCTTTAAGCTCGGGCACTTTGCGTTAAGTACCATATTGAAGATTGTTCAATTTTAAGAATATATACGATAAAAAGCGATATCAAAGTCAAAACTTGCATGTAGAATGGAGGAACTCTATTCCTCCACTCTACATGCAAGTTTTGACTTTGAGTGAAAAATATATAATAAAATATTTAAACACTACTACATGGGCTCTCTGTCTACATGGGCCTAGGAAGAGTAGGGAATTAAATAGGCCATGTCATATTTTAGAAAAAAAAATCATTGGAATCTTAAATTTGTTCGTATGCACTCGAGTGCGTACAACTTAAGCTTGTGCACCTTAACTTAAGTTTGAGCAACTTAAGTTCAATTTTTATAAGCTGTTGTTTAACTGGGAGAGTTAACCATCCTGAAATTGCTACGGAACCCTCAGTAGACGAGTCCAACTCGCAATTAACCTGTATTTTTTATAGCATTAAACATACGAACAAGTTATTCAAATTAAAAGTAAAATCATTCCACAAAAAGTACCTCCAGCGCAAAGATGTTTTAAAAATGACATTGTAATGTTCCAAACTTGATAAAACTTGGCGTGTTTTCTTCCAAGGTAAATAACATCACATGTTCTATTATTATCTTTAATAAATCAATTTATATTAGGCCTTTATTTGATTATTATTAATTTGATTTACTTTAATGTGATAATTATAAGTGTGGAAATTATTTTCCTTTTAATTTTTATTGAAATTTTATGAAAAGAGTCCTTCCGAGTTTCTTCCGCCGGTTTTGTTAATGAAAGCGTTAAACTTTAATATATAGATAATCGATTATTTGGTTTGCAATAAAATAAGTGTATTACTTCTTGTTTACAAGAGGCTTGTCGTGTCGCTTTGGCACAGGCATGTTAATCGTGTGGTTCGATACCCACCCCAATGGAAATATTTAATATTTTTAAATGAATAAATATTTAATGTTTTCATTTCTTTGCTCTGTTAACTGTTGTGCTTCGCCACTTCACATGTAAATTGGGGAACGGAACGAAGTATTTTAACACAGTTCTCAAGTTGCCATACACAGGATACAGTGAGAAACTGAAAAAACATTGTACCACAAATCCAATATTACTTTTTTTGTAGCTTCACGCTGTATCCCACACGAGGCAGGGTAGGCAGAGGGAACATAGTGTTAAGACACTCTGTTCCACTTCCGTTCCCCAATTTTCGCAGAATTTAAGGCATTGCGTGTTGAGTGGCGGAACTCAACGCCATGCTCTGCCTTATTACCAGAGCGAAGAAATGAAACATTAAATATTTAAATTGAAAATATTAAATATTTCATTTCCTCGACTGGGGATCGAACCCAGAACCTGTCGGCTACAGTCATACGTTCGTGCCGCTACTCCACGACAGGCCCAAAAGATCATAAATCAGTAGTACAAATATAGTGTCAATGTACAAAGATCCATATTCATGGGGAACAGTAATAAGCAATACGAAGTCGATGATTAAGATACTACTGGAGTTGAAAAATATATAGATAATTCCTAAATATCACCATTTTTAAGGTAATCTTAAAGTTTAAACACTTCAAAGAGTCACGCAAGCTTCGTACGTCCTTAAAATAGAGTAAAAAAAGCTTCGATTCGTCTCTTTACAACGATGTAATTTACAACGATAGAAATTAAATCATTAAATATTTAATTAACAATCAATTTTATATTAAATCATAAGTATTTCTTAAAAATTAAATATCACTTATCTCTGACACTTTTCTTCCTCCAAAATAAATTTACTTCGCTCATTTAATTCCTACAGAAGCAGTATTCGCCAAACATTTTAAGTGGATTGTCGTAAAACGGTTTGGAACTCTCGGAGTTAGCGAGTTTATTGCTCGATCGACCGCAACAGCGATGTTAACAAGGTCCTAAGGAGCACCATTAAATTGACAGACGGACGGTCTTGTAGTAAACATTCACATAAGGAAGAACAACTTGCGGCGACAACATAAATATGTTGTAACAAGTGTGCAAGAATTTCGCCATGCCTTCAGTCTATTGGCGAATTGACTTAGTCAGAGCTCTTAGACTTGGGCTTTTTACAGGCATTGAATTCAAATCCTAGCTACGTACAATCTTTTATTTTTTTATTTTTTTTCAGCTTCACGCTGTATCCCGCACTAGGCAGGGTAGGAGGAGGAGGAGGGGGAACGGAAGTGAAACCTAATGTTATGACACGCCGTTCCACTTCCGTTCCCCACTTTCCGCCGAATTTGAGGCATTGCGTGTTGAGTGGCGGAACTCAACGCCGCGCTTTGCCTTCCTGGGGCGTTATAGAGCGAAAGAAGAAAATATTAAATACACACAATTTGTCACGTTTACATAAGGGCTTATACCCATGCGCTACGAAAGGTCTTCAACAAACCTGAACAAGTCTGAATAAGGTTATGTTAACACGTTTCAAGCGACATCATCAAATGAGCTATAAAGAGTGCACTTATTATCACCATTGTCAAAGGACTGACCACTCAAATTGACACGTCCAGAGTACGTGAGCAGCCTACCATAGAAATGTGTTTCGTAATCCCAACTTTATTACCTAGACTTAAGAGCTATAATCCTATCTATAAAATGTTGAGAACTAAATAAGTGATGATTTTAATAAAGAGCGTTATCTGCTTGAAAATAAGGCTCAAAATGGAGTGTCCTAAAGTTTTTGACCCTTGCTCCTTAAGTTGTTCCGCGTTTTCCATACATTAGGTAACAAGTATCGTGTTAAAGCTTGAAATTTTTAATTTACATATAGATAAATTATAAAAAACGTTATTTCGACTTTTGGTCAGTCAGTCTAACTGTTACTATTTTCGATTTTTTATATTTGTGGAAAGATTTTAAACTGTATTCATGAAGAGTATGAGGTGATGAGGGCATGAATATTTTAAGTTTTTGTTTTAGTAATACAAAGCGCGGCGTTGAGATCCGCCACTAATCACGCAATTTCTCAAATTAGAACAATAAGCAATTCATTGTCTGGATTTATTGCTTTTAATAGTCAACTGCTATTTTGTAAGATAAAACGAGAACCATTAAAATAGGAAAAAGTATATCCCTCATTTACTCAGTTCTAACCTAATAAATAAAATGCTAAAAGCATTTTATTTTAATGAATTTTTCCTTACTTCAATTTATTTGTAATTCACTAATGGTACAAAGTGTACTATTTTATAATAGTTATTTTATAGGCTATCAATGTAATGGATACATTCTAAGCATTAATTACTTACACATATACCAATTTAAGCCTTCAACGTAAATTTATACCGACATAATACATTTAACTACGAAATTTGCTATATATATACATCTAAAAGTCACTATATATATATACATCTTGGTAAAATGGAGATTATAGTTTTTTAGCTGTTAATCAGATTTTCATAAAACTTTTAAAAAGCACTGCGATAAATAATGCTTTCGATTAAAAACAACAGGCTTTAAATGGTCAGGTCAAGTTAATAAAACGACTTGAGTTAGTATTATTTAGGAGTTACGATACCACAGAAAAACATACAGACAGGAATTTCAAATACCACTTTGCGTAGAAGGTTTAAATATCAACTTAGTAGTTACTTTCTCCTTACTAAGCATAATTGTTCTCTTAGAAACTTTGATACTTAATACTTTATACGAACGTGTAATTGTCGCCTAAAGACTTGAAGTGAGTGAGTGAGTATGTTAAGTAAAAGAAAAGTTATGCGTCTTATGGTTTTTTATGGTTCCTTTGTTAATTCAGTTAATATATTTAATTACGACCTGCTTTTTAAACGTATACTTATTCTTTCTTTCTTTCTTAGCTTCACGCTGTATCCCGCACGAGGCAGGGTAGGCAGAGGGAACCTGGGAACCTAATGTTAAGACACTCCGTTACACTTCCGTTTCCCACTTTCCGCCGAATTTGAGGCATTGCGTGTTGAGTGGCGGAACTCAACGCCGTGCTTTTCCTTATTACCAGAGCGAAGAAATGAAATATTAAATATTGAAATTGAAAATATTAAATATTTCATTTCCTCGACTGGGGATCGAACCCAGAACATGTCGATTACAGTCACGAAGTTCGCTTGTGCCGCGGCGCCACGACAGGCCTCAATTATACTACGTATACTTATTTATACGTAATATTTTTTTTATATATTTGTTTTTAAAAAATGTTACTTCGTAGCAATTTTGTAGTACTAAATATTTTATATTGAGTTTGAAAAATTGCTACAATTTTGTTATTCTAAATGAATTAGCTCAATTTTATTCTTAAAAATGATTTTATTAGAACAACAAAGTAATGGAGATTAGCATATATATATAGTGTATCTCGAGTCGAAAAAGCCGCGAGCGAGTATGTATATAAATGACCAAAAACAACAAGAGTAAGCTAGAATTGACAGATCAGTGGTGTCTATTAAATTTGACGTTTGAAAAAATGTTAGCATATTTATTAATTTCGTAATTGTTATGAATTTTATTATGAAAATTATGAATATTATGAAAATTATAAATATGTTATGAAAATTATGAATATGTTATGAAAATTATGAATATTATGAAAATTATAAATATGTTATGAAAATAATGAATATTATGAAAATTATAAATATGTTATGAAAATAATGAATATTATGAAAATTATAAATATGTTATGAAAATTATGAATATTTAAGCGGAAATTGTTAGTATGAAAATATTATGTAAAGTTTGGTAATATAAAGTAATAGAAATTAAGATAGAAATTCGAATTCAAAATATTCTTTTTTTAACTTCGAATCGTCTGATTTAAATGAAACTACTCGTACCACCGGCTTGGAGCGGAAAGAAGTTCTGAAGAAACTCAATAGTTTTTCTTTTCAATATTGATATTACACTTTTATTGTTTAATAAACTAATACAATGGTAGCTATCATGCATGAAATTCAAAAAATCCTAATTAAAAATACGTTTATCCTTCTATATATAACATTCAGTTGGGACTTCCCCATAACGTCACGCCACGTATTGTTATTCGTTAAGGGGGAATGGACATCGAACTTAATATTTAGACGCTACCCGTGCTCCACGCTAACGTTTATTTTCATAAAGTATAATTTTTTCATCTTTACGCCCCCGTGTATATAACAAGGTAGTCAGAGGAAACTTGGGAACCTATTGTTAACACTCCATTTTTATAAGGATTCTCCATGTTCCTCACCGGATTCTTCAACCAAAAATTCAACATGCAGAATTATTGCTTTTGCTTTACCTCGTTATCTAAATAAAGAAAAGAAAACGATAATCGAACTTACAACCCTAACGCTTAGAGTCGCAAGCATGTACGCCACCACGGCTCCAATATTATTATTTTTTTTTCTTATTTTTAATAATCAACCATTTCAAGGCGTGTTTGCTCAAGTTGATTCTCTGGTAAATATAAACAGTGTTCAATGTATCATGTGCTAAAGTAAACAGGTGAAATGAACAAATTAGTCTGTTGACTTACAGAGCAAATAACTTTTTATGGATGCCCAAATTGATTTTTCTTATTTTTTATATGGATATTCGTGTACATAAATGTGTTTTTATAAAAGTTTAAATATAAATATACATATTTTACGCGAGGATATTACGAGAGAACTTATTGACTCACCACTTCATTTGTTGTTATCTTTTTCAATTTCATTATTTTCTTATAAATTTTTTTTTAGATATTGGAAATTAACAGTATGATATAGTAAATTATACAAAATTAATTTACTTTGTGTTTAATTTTGTTCTTATCTGCATATATTAATTGTATCGCTATATATAATTTGCAATTTTCTTACTTTCTTATAGGATTTCACAAGACAATATAGAAACAATTTAAACTACCATTAATCAATTTTGATGAAATTGAATATTCAAATAAATAAATTCTCTGCTTTGCGCTTTTTACAGATTGTGTATGTTAAGTTGAAAATTTGAGAGCCTTTTAAAAGCACTCCTAAGAAATAATATATTATAAAAAAAACTAATAGCAGTCGTGGGACTGCCGATAGAAATGAAAACGGAACTATTAAGTTGAGAGTAATTAAAACTATAAGCAAAAATTATATGATTTTTTTTATGTTTTATTTATTAGTTACATATGATGGGTTAAACAAATCATGAACAAAATATAAATACAAAGTGGTTGAAAAAATAATTAATATACAATTATCTTAATTATACACAGTATTTATATTTACACGAATTTCAATGAATTCAAGTTTGAACATTATTTTCATTATTTACATCATTGTCGTGACTCACAAAATTTTACTTATCCAAAAAGCGTCCAACGCGCACATAATACAGTCAGAAATAGTCGATGTATTAGTGTACCTATACGTGTACACAGGCTACTGCGCGTGCGCTAGTCTGGGTCTCCATAGCGATAGATATACTATTATCATTAGCATGTCGGTGACGCGTACCGAGGATTTTACCCTCTACCAAAACGCTCAACGCGCCTACAGAAGTTTTCACTTCAAAAATATTTCTCTTTGTCAAAAATGAGTTATTAGTTACCAAACTTAATTTACTTACTAACACGTTGTATCCCGCACATAGCAGGGTAGACCGAGGGAACTTGGGAACCTAGCTATAGACAGTCCGTTCTGTTCACCATTTAATAATCAATATTTATTAATACTTCATATATTCTTAAGTTAAATACTTTCTAGTTACTTTAGAAACACCGAAATTAAAAACTTATATGATCAATTTACAATTTCTAAAAAAAAATAAAAAACTACTTTTATTTAATACATATATTAAAGCTGTCGTAGTCTAGTGGCACTGTGTAACTGTAAATCAAACAGTTGTAGGTACAATACCCACTCCGAGGACGTAATTTTCATTTCCTCTGGCTTAAGTGACAAGACAAACAGCAGCGTTTAACGCTGCCTCCGCCACACAACGCGCAGTGCATTGAAAAATGAACAGAAAGCAGAAATCAACGCCTTTTCCAAAATTCTGGGGTGTAGCTAAAGAATCATTAATTTTCATTGTATGCTAACTTTAATTTACCAAATAGTCAAACCTATGTGGGTTTTGGATGCCTTCTCAAACGCTTGTTTCACATTGTGGCAGGGGGACGGGTGGCTCGAAACACAGCGGCCACTGGGTGTTTTCGTTAGGGTGACTATGATTCAACAAATGTTGATTTGCAATAGAATTAATAGGAACAACGTTGTTCGTGTTATTTTTTTTATAGTTTTTAGTTTTTTAACTCAGACAGTGCAAACCTAGTATTACATTATAAGATTGTTACCAAAGTAAAAAAATAGAAATGTTAATTCCCACAGTGGGTAATCAAACCTACAACTGTGTCGTTGACAGTCAGATGCTATGCTGCTGCGCCACAACGGTCTCAAAATTATTCTTTCTCAGTACCTACACTTTTCAATAGAAAGCAACGTATAATTATTAAAAATCAGTTCTATAGTTATGGAAAATAATGGCATGGCAATCACGTCCAACGCTTAACCAATGTTATGATAACAAGTGCAAAATAAAATTACTCTACACAAATACAAGAAAACAATAATCATTAACTTTGAACAAAAAGACCGTCCTCCAATCAATTTTGCTTAAAGCAGATGACATTGCCATCTAGAATAAAAATAGAAAATCCCACAGAGTTCTAGGAAGTACGAATGAAGGCGACGCTCAATTAGATAAGATCATCCATTAGCAACTTGATCTTCAGTAATCTCGTGAAGGTGTGAACTAAAACCTCAATTTCTATAATATACTATTACTATTATAACTAGCTGCCTACACTGTTACTATTTTAAGTAGTGTTTTTAAACTTCATTATGTATTCCGTACATAGGAGGGTAGAAGAGAAGGCAGAGGAAACTTATGGGCACAGTGGTGAGTTACTCCGTTCTGTTCGTCAATTTCTGCTAAATTTAAGGCATTCCGTTTTGAGTAACGGAACTTAACGCCGCGCTTCTACTTTTTTACTAGAACGAAGATATGAAAAATTTAAATGAAGTTGAAGTTCATAAGTCGAGTGGGAATTGAACGCACAACCCGTCGCCTTTACTACTGTACTACTGCGTCACAATAAGGCCTCAACTGGTGAGATAATAATATTAGTCCACTATTGAAAATATATTTTGTTTTCTATTAGCGGAATACATCATAGAGTTATATTTCGACCGTATACCGCATATAGAAAGATATGTAAGAAAACCTGCCGTTAAACTACTTTTTCTTCCGGTTTTAGTGATGATACTGAATTAAGCAGTATCCATTTTTTTATATAATATTTTTATAAGTTTAAATGTTAAATACATTCACTAAATAATGTAGTAGTCCTTAAAACAAAATACAAAACAATATCGATGTACCCACATAAATTTTCCATTCACCAGGGACTTAACATTATTGTATCGTATAACTTGGTCGCTTGCCAAAAACTCGTTAGGGGTGAAATTGAACTAGAAAACATTACTATAAGAGTAATTGATCTACCCAGGCTGAGAATGTACCGCGACTTAAATTCTCACGCTTGGCTCTACGTTTACTTAGAAGATAATTAATATTTAAATATTAACTTTTATTAAATATTAATTTTCGTTTCACTACTCAACACGCAATGCCTCAGAATCGGTGGAAAGTGGGGACCGAGATGGAGTGTCTAAACACTATGTCCCAAGTTCCCTTTAAATGTACGGGGTAGAGAGTGAAGCGTGAAGCTACATTTTTTTAAAGTTGTCTTTTCTTAGGGTTGCAAGCGTGCAAATAATGTTTTTTTTTTTATTTTACTTAGTTTTATAATGTATAGATTGTAAAATGAGAAAGCTATCGTATTTATGTATGAGTACAAATAAATATTACTAAAAATATTAAAGTCGCACCCGCGACTTTGCTTATTTTATTGATATAATTTTTTACTTGTTTATTATTATTTAAAGCAGAAAATTGGTTGGCTATTTTTATGTGGATATCTATAATCTTATTAAATAAATAAATTATAATTTAAACCGTATAGACTTACTGCCTACCGCTGATGCTGCTTTCTTGCGTTAATCGGGGGTTGCCTTGGGATTTCTATAATAAAATTAATGAATAAAAAATTGTTGCGCCATAACTTCCTATTCTTTCATAAAAATCTACTTAACAGTTCTAAATATTAGAACATAAAATAATTCCGAATATTGGACGAATGATGGACACAGTTTTAATATTATATAAGTAAGTATATTCATTTAAAACAGACAGTTGTGTTAAAATCACAAAAAGATACTTATTTATATGTATAGTTTTATTTAAAGTGTTAAAATTTAAGTTTAGTAGATACTTATTTATATGTATAGTTTTATTTTTTATTTATATGTATAGATATACGTATAAAAAAGAAAAAAAAAATGTTTAAGAAACGCGATAATTACGAGAACAAAGTGCGTTGGCGTTTTCCATAACGCTTAAGAAATCTCAATTTAGCTTTATATTAAAAGTGTAAATTTTATAACAAATTTTAATGTTATAACTTTATAAGTAAATGATAAGAAAAAAAAATCAAAAGTAAAAAAAAACGTTTGCAAATTAAAAGCTCTAATATCAAATGAGCTGAAGTGCTTACGTACAAAAGTTGAACAAATGAAGAGTTATTCAGAAAAGTTTGGTCGAGGCGCAGATATGTGACTGCAATGCACCACACTCATTTACTATTTGCTATATGACTCGCCAAGTTTAGTTTAATATAGTGTAAATGTGGCATTTCGTGTTACAAAATCTGGGTTGTTAGAGAACTTACAAGTTTGTTATTACTACTTTCTTATTATTGTAGAACATTTTTGTATAGCTTTATACTGTATCCTGCGCATAGCTGGGTAGGCAGAAGGAAATTGAGATCCAAGTGTTCAGATAATGATATTATGATCCTTTCGATTGCTTTTCGACCTTAGTTTTCCTTCTCACACTGTATATAGTATCTTGAAACATGTTTACAATAAAAAAATAAGGTTTTAATTATTTTAATATCGTTGTTCTATTATAAATATGTTCCTACGAAATGCAACGCAACAATTTAAAAAATATCACAAAATAATTGTCGTCAACTTGAATAAAATTATTTTTTCACAAATGTATGGTCACCTTACTTGACTGACCCAATTATAATGCATAAAGGAACGGTCTTTATGGACCATACCGACTATTGTCATGCTGCATATTGCTACATAAGCTCCAGTCACTTTCATATTGACTGGTATACTTATGTACATATGTATGGTATTTTATTGGCAACAAGCTAATATAAGATTTTTTTCTAAATAAAATGTACATATACGCAAACAAGACTGCGATTAAAGGCGAAAGATTGTGGGTACGATTCCCACTTGAGTAAATGAAATATTCAATATTGTCTTTTCATTGCTCTGGTAATGTGGCAAGCGCGGCGTTGAATTCCGCCACTCTCATACGCAAATTTTCAAATGCTCTTTTCAAAAAATATTAGAACTATGTTGCGGCGCAAGGGCACAATGTCTGGCTGTAAATACGACACTAGTGAGTTTGAATAATATTTATTCCTTATCAAATAAGAGGGTTGGCGTCTTTATTAATAATTAATTTTATAATTATATTTTATCGAATATACGAACCATATCATATCTATTAGAGGCCTATTATAGCACAGGTACACCAAGTTCAAATATAAACTCAACAAGTTGTAAGTTCAATAAATTTGAGAAAATTGAAATACTTAATATTTTCATTTTCTTCCTCTAGCAGGGGGATGGCAAAGCGCAGAGTGGCGTTGTTCTAAAGCAAAGCCTCCAAGAACTCCTCCTCCTCTTCTCAATAGAGTGTTTTTTCACTAGGTTCCCAGGTTCCTTTTGCTCGCACTGCTATTTTTTTTATGGAAAAGACGGCAAACGAGCGAAGGGGTCACCTGGTGGTAAGTGATCACCGTCGCCCACGACCCCGAGTAACTCCAGAGGAGCTACAGGAGCGTTATCGTCCTTTAATGTGGAAGGGCACCGGGGCCCGGCATTTCCTAATGCGAAACGCAGTGGCCAAAGCCACTACTTAACGCCGGTATTAAATGCCGGGGGTGGTAACAATCCGGTCGAGTCTGCCCATGCGTGTTGCCATTACTGGCAACGTGACTTTACTTACGACACCATCAGTAGCAGGGTGATCCTATTCTAAGCCGGAATCACATGGTCTATATGGAGATACACCGTAAATTTAAGAAAAACAAAGTAAAAAGAATCCGATTTGTCCTAACCTCATGGTTACTTTAGTGACCTAGTTAAGGGCACAAAACGGAACGCACTCAACATAGTACCTACCACAGTCATCACTCACCAAACAACTGAATGAGAATTCCTATTGATATTAATGATGTACACTTCACTAAAACGTTAGCTACGCTACTGATATTACAATTAATGGAAATGCTTCTTTTTATAATGGAAACGAACTAGGGCTGTTTCTAGAAGGTGCGGTTTTAAATCTTGATACGTTTAAAAAATGATAAGTTGTCTAGAAAATATTTTTCTTTGTTTAGTGTTAACTAACATTTTAAATATACATATGCAGGTATAACTACGATTTTTGTCGTATAGCATGCATTAGTCACTGAACAAGCGTTAAATCATTCAGCTCCTTAGTTTCTCAAAACATTCCTACTTTTTTTTAATCATTTCCCCAAGTGATAACATTCAGCTTCACGCTGTATCCCGCACATGGCAGAGTAGGCAGAGGGAACTTGGAAACCTAGTGTTAAAACACTCCGTTTCACTTTCGTTCCACACTTTCTGCCGAATTTCAGACATTCCGTATTGAGTGGCAGAACTCAACGCCGGGTTTTGGCTTGTACCAGAGCGAAG
Organism: Eueides isabella; assembly: GCA_019049475.1. Lineage (NCBI taxonomy): Eukaryota > Metazoa > Arthropoda > Insecta > Lepidoptera > Nymphalidae > Eueides > Eueides isabella. The sequence goes on along the minus strand of CM032394.1, from coordinate 1,518,318 downwards.
AAATGAAACCATTACATATTTAAATTGAAAATATTAAATATTTCATTTCCTCGAGTGGGTATCGAACCCACAACCTGGCGGTTACAGTCACACGCTTGAGCCGCTGCGCCACGACAGGCCACAAAAATCATTATTAAGGGTGTACATAATATTTTTTTTTTAAATGAATAACACATTGATTTTGCTAATCTGATTACACAAAGCTTACGTAGCGCAAAAATATAACGTTAGACTGTAATGCCAGAGTAATGGCTTCGATTTCTTCTTTGGATGATGAATCATCTCCTATCATCCCTTTGGTAAGAAAATAAAGAAAGGGGTTAAGCTGGCAGAAGTTAACAGAAGTTAACAGAGTAGATGATTAGGCATGGCCAAGACATTATAAAAAGCTCGAATAATAACATAACATACATTACTTTAATGTCTTTTTACCTTTTTTTAGCTTTTTTAGCCTTTTATAAGCTAGAATACAGCTTGGAGCTAAACACAGTAGAGTAGATAGAGGGATCTTAAGATACATAGTATGAAAACACTTCGTTTTATACCTCACATTTCACTGAATTTGAGTCACTATATATCGAGGACCGGAACTCAACAACTCAATCTTTTTTTAACAAAGCGACGAAATGAAAACCCACCTATCACATCGTACAAACCCAGTATCGCAAGTCACCCGCTTGTCCCCTGCGCTACGATAGGCCTCACTCTTTTACTTATAAATTTTAAAGTAAAATATAAATTTCAAACATTCCAATAACAAAATAACTCTAACGAAACCGTTTTCTCAAGTAATTTATCGTCATTGTTCGAACGAAAGGAATATAATTAATGGGAAGGGAGCTTACAAATGGCTGCGAAACAATACAATAAATTGCATCAAAAAGTTCACAGCTTTGTGCGTTCGCGCGGCACTGAAATGATTTTCTTCAGGCGGCTTGCTGAGGCGAATGATAGATTTTTTGTTTATTTCATGTAAAATTTCATTTTCAAGCTTTAAATTATCATTTTTCGTTATCATTCTACTAATATTTTTATAGCTTTTGTAGAAAAATTTATAGTAACAGTATTTATTAAAAGGAGTGCAATAGTATACGTTGAATAGAAGAAAACCTAAAATATATGAGAGCTATCGTGGAACTGTGGTACAGTTTATGTTTGTAAGCATGATAGTTGTGAGTTCAATTCTCACTACCCTGTTGATAGAAGGAACCTGTTGGTGATGGAACATAGTGTCAAAACATTTTGTTAAGTGCACTGCAACATTTTTGAAAAATTGCACATCTATTATCGGATCTCCATGAACGCTTTGTTTTCCAGTACAGTTAATTTAAATAGTTTAAATATTGTTATGTCTTCGAATGAAAATTGAGCCCACGTTTCCAGCATTGCTGAAAAGCGGCCTCTAAATTACGAATTTTAAAAGATTAGAAAAGGTCCAAATAACGTCTAATAAAAAAAAAATTTACAAAACTCCGATCCAAAAACTATTATCTCATCCTGTCAATCTTAAACTGGTAATCCGATGTCTATCAAACATAGCTGTGAACTACTGCTTTCATTAAAAAAATCGGTACATTCATTAATTCAGGAGATACGCTGTCATAGATATACACACAAACGGACAGGTCAAACTCATAACACCCCTCTTTTGCATCGGGGGTTAATTACAACTAGTTTATATTTAAATACCAACTAGTTTTAATCCAAACGCAAATTCAACTGAAAACAGTACACGAACTACAGAATTTTAAAAAGTTGCGGGTTATTTGTTTTAATAGAATTTTCAACGTTTACCATTTGACCTTTGCGCTTTATTAAGTAGAAACTCTACACTTTTTTATTATATGTTATATTTTGCATTGTCATTGAGCAGTAAGTTTATTTTTAGCTCCTTGCGCCAAAAGCGGGGTTATAATTTTGACCTGTATGTCCGTCTTTGGCACCGTGGCTGCAGAATTGATCAATCTATTTGAGTATGGTTTTTTTTTAGCATTCTTAATCGTGGTGGTTCTAAGATATGTTACATGAAAATCAGACTAACAGCTTTAGAGCTACAAGCAGTTACTGTTAAAGAAGTAAGAAGCAGTTGCTGATAAAGATAAAGATGTGACTCTTTGAATCAGAGGTTTTTTTATGAAAAATTTTGTTAATTTAACATGTTCATGATCATTTTTTATTCATTTAATATGATAGATTTAGGTTTGAATCATTCAGGCTTAGACCATTACTTGCACACCCTTGTTTCATAGTGATAACCAATTCCTGTAACTCGCTTTCTGATGATATAAGATGTACTGCATAATCTGGGTACAGAAATGCAATTTATAGTCAAGATACCAACTTTCACTTCTATGTAACTTTGCTTACTCCTGCTCCTTACAGCTATCCAAATACAAATTGAATCACCAAGCTGACATGGTGCAACCTTGTTTAACACCCGATGGAGGATGGTGAGGCCTGTCGTGGAACCTCTGGTGGATGGCAAAGCCACGACAGGCTTCGCCAATCACCAGGCCTTGTAAATGACGGGGGTTGTAAACGCAACACGATTCGATCTCCAAATTTCGCTCTGGAACAAAGCAAATCACAGCGCAACATTTCGCCACTCAACATGCATTGCCCCAAATTCGGTGTCCAAATACAATCCAAGTCAATTAATTACTTACCGATTACATAATTGTATTACTTATTAGTATACAGATAATTAAAACTGGTAATTAACATCACATCACAATTAATTTGTCCCGTATATCGCACCTCTGACTAACCCATCCATTCGCTGGCAGAGCGCAATAAAAATGATGGACACTTATCAGCGTAAACGACGATAGAGAAGGTTGTTTATTGGAAATGTGTCGAAACTCGTTAAATTTTATAAGGTAATTGTAATAAAATGGCAAACTGCTACTTATAAGGGTGACTTCTTAAATATTCTTGGAGATTGTATAATATTATTTTATGGACATTAAAGCGCGACTTACTAACCTGACATCATATTATTTTTATATTGAAGAAAATTATGTGTTCGTTAATTTATACTTTAAACAGTAAATATTCCAGGAGTTTATCAGTATACGATAAGAACTACATATAATAATGTTAGCGTTGGATGATATTTAAATTTGACGATTTCTGCCATTTCTTCGAATATACAGATGATTTTAAGTGTTCCATACCTCAAAAGCACCCTTATAGGATCACTGTTGACTGTCTGTCCGTTCATCAATTCCATTTATACGTAAAGTAAGTCTACAGTATTTTGGAGCATAGAAAAAATCAAGCTTCTAAGGCAATAAAGTCAAAATATTTTTGCTGCATGTTGTATGAAATTTGCCTTGTTACGTCCTGTCTCGGTTCCTGTCTAGGGTTATGAAATTTGGCACCAAGTGAGAATTTATAGAATTATAAATTCTAAAGGAAAAAGTATAATCCAAAATGTATAATTTAAATGGAAGTTTTATACAAAAAACATTACAAACATATATTAGTTACTCTTCCTACAACCAAGTACAAAAGAGTAAAAATAGAAGAGAGATTCTCCAAGTTGTATCAAAATCAGTTCTGTTGTTTTATGAGATATATACGCAAAATGAACAAGACCGCTGGTGGTTATTTTAAATCATTATAATATTTATGAATTATTGTATACTGGTGCTTTCTTCATATATACAATTACAACGTACTTTGTCTTATCATACCAGGAGACTAGGAACTATCTATATTTTAAGTACAAACAAACATTCATCACGTGCAGACAGACACGCTACAACTGTACCACGGCAGCGCTACATATATATTACTCTAAAGGGACCACTTGTAACTTGTTAGTTAAAACATTTATCTAAATTAAATGGTCTTTTAAAAAAAGCTGTCTTTGAATAGAAGAAGTAATGATCTCAAATTCAATAAAAGTCTTCAACAATCAATCTTTATAATTTTTTTTTTTTTTTCAGCTTCACGCTGTATCCCGCACTAGGCAGGGTAGGCAGAGGGAACGAAAGTGAAACCTAGTGTTATGACACTCCGTTCCACTTCCGTTCCCCACTTTCCGCCGAATTTGAGGCATTGCGTGTTGAGTGGCGGAACTCAACGCCGCGCTTTGCCTTATTACCAGAGCGAAGAAATGAAACATTAAATATTTAAATTGAAAATATTAAATATTTCATTTCCTCGACTGGGGATCGAACCCAGAACCTGTCGGTTACAGTCACACTCTTGTGCCGCTGCGCCACGACAGGTCTTTATAATTATATTTACTATATATAATCATCTAAATGAACAGCACATCACGCGAGATGCAAGTTGTGCGGAAAATAAAAAATGTCCTGTACATACACGCAATACTGAACTTTAAATCTATAAGGTCGTTTGGTGTGACCATTGTAAGAAAGCCCTTGGCCCATAAGCCCAGAAAATACATTAAAATGTGTTAATCAATCAACCGTCCCCGTTGGAATGACTGAAAATGGTGACTCAAATTTGGTTTCTTGCGTTTAACCAAGAAGCAATCAGGTAATTCTGTTTCAAAAATTATGACATTTTAATTATTTTTGGATAAGAAGCCGTACGAAATTTTATATGAAAAAATTATAGATCTGTATGTGATGTATATTTATAGCTTTCAAACAACACATCCAAAACAAAGTCTGTTTTGTTCTGAAACTTTTCGCTAGACGCTGTTTCTCTGTGCCACCAAACAATATTTTATAATTTAATTCTAACAGTAGACACCCTAGCTTATTTAGCGATACATTAACGATTTTTAACGTTTATCGTTCATTTCTTTAAGAAAATCTTACTCACTCAGCTTCACTTCATATACGCATATAGCTGAGTTGGCAAGGTAAATTTGAGATTCTTGAGTAACTGTTAAGATACTCCGTTTCGTTCTCCATTTTCCACTGAATTTGAGACATTGCATGTTAGGTAGTGAAACTCAACGCCGCACTTTGCCTTGTTACCAGAGCCAAGAAAAGAAAATATTAAATATTTAAATTGAAAATATTAAATATTTCAATTCCTCGAGTGGGGGATCGAACTCACAACCTACCACGTATACAGGCACATGTTTTTGCCACTGCCTCAAAAAAATCTTCACACGCGTATTATATACATTCATTTCATATATCGTTCTGGACCTGCCATCACGATTGGTTCATGAACACGTTTTAGTACACTTTTATGACACATTGCACACTTAACGACTTCTGAACGAAGGTAATGGTCTCATAAATGTCTATTTTGAATATCACGTGCTCTATTTTATCTGTTGAAAAAAAGTTAATATGATATTTTTGATGTGATATATCTTAAGTACTCAAGTTATGGGTTCATCCTCATTTGTGGAAATGAAATATTTAATATTTTCATTTCTCCGCTCTGGAACAAAGCTAAGCGCGAAATAAAATTCCAGCACTAAATACTCAGTCTCAAAAAAAATTGACGGAAAGTGGTAAAAGGAGTGTCTTAACAGTAGGTTCCCAAGTTCCAGCTGCCTACCCTGCCATATAGGGTGAAATTAAAAAAATATAAAAAGACCCATAATTAGCATAAAGTATGTGAATAGGTTAATAACAAAAACAAAAATGCCTTATTTATCAATTTGCCCAAACAATATAGGCGTAAAGCAAACAGAATCACCATATTATAAGTATATTAACGTTGATGACTTAAACATAATCTACAGATGATATAAGTTATTAAAAATAAATCCAGCCCCAGTATTGTAGAACAACACGCATACAAGTCATCGTTTTCTTTTACCATCTAGTGAATCATTAGCGTTGACCTTTAACTTACAAGGACACAGAAATACCAGCTATTATTTATTTACTACCCTTCTATGATAATTATATATCAGGTATATTATTATGCTTTCTTTGAATATCGATGCCTGGGGCAGTAAAAAGAAATACATATATTTTTTTTAGGACATACTTTAGAAAGGCAGATATATCAAATTGATGGAATGTGATATATTACCTTTTTTTTAGCTTCTCGCATGTATCTGTCATATATAAAGCCAAATATATGTAAAGTCAAGTATACTTTATATTAAGCAAACACTAGCTATAGTGTTAAGTTGTTCATTCTTACATATTAAATACTGAACTCAACGCAGTACTTTGTGCTGTTACAGTATTCCGATGCACCAAGAAATATTTATATTTTGATACACAAATAAAGAAGATATTTGCTTAAACTTAATAGTTATCACATTTATAAATGTGTATGTACTGGACATTAAAAAAATCTTGATTACTATTGTTTAGGCATCACCTTTTCGGACTTTCATAGCCATGATAAGAAAGCCACGATTTTTTAATATTACAAAATGAGAAATTAAGGGCTGTCGTGGCGCAGCGACACAAGCTTGTCCCTGTAACCGACAGGTCCTCGGTTCGATTCCCAGTCGAGGAAATGAAATATTTAGTGTTTTCAATTTAAATATTTAATGTTTCTTTTCTTCGCTTTGGTAATACGGCAAAGCGTGGCGTTGAGTTCCGCCACTCAACAAGAAATACCTCTGCCTATCCTGCCTCGTGCGGGGTACAGCGGAAGCTGAAAAAACAATGATAAAGACCGTATTCGATAAAATATATAGAATAAAATACGACCAACACCAAAATTTATATTGATAAAACAAAATTTTCATCAACTTCACTTGTTTAATCATTTAAGCCTGTTAAAAGCCACCCGAACCTAAACAAGCAAAAACCAATTTCCCATATAATATTAACTTGAACTACTTATAATATCTGAAAGTAATTTGAATTTCGCTTCATCCAATAAATTTTGTTTGTCTTAGCCATTGTCTTTTTCCGATATGCCTATGGAGATCAGCTTTTAGTTTACCATAAGATAGAGTATCTATCTAGTTATGGTCGTCAGTTATTTAAGAGGATCAATTTTAATATAATGAAAAAATCTGGAACGTTATTACAAAACGAACATTACTTTACCACATAACTCTTGGTTACATAGATATGCTTAATCATGAAATAATAGCCTTTTCTACGTACGTAAAAGATCGAAGGAAAGCAGTATTATCTGAACGGTCATGTCCTTATTAGTTGTGTATTAGTAGTGACTAGCGTCAACTGCCTTAGTTTACATTTCTTTTTCATGGCAGTGTAATCAGAGGACAATCAGAGGCAGTGTAACCAAAGACACTCCGATGCGGTCTAATAAATATATGTATAAGTACAAAGACAAAATTAAATATGTTTTTCTTGGATAAAACGGTAATAGAATGTATCCGTACATTTAATTATTTTACAAGAAAATTTTTCAGGGTAATGTAAAAATTATAAACGTATACCTCTATGATTGTAGTATAAAATATCCGTTGGTGTGTTTGTCTGTCTTACGGCTTGTCCGGGCTAATCTACGTAACAAATTATTTCTAGAACAGCATATAGGCTACTTTTTATCATAAAATCGTGGCATTAAGTGCATAAAAGTTGAGATAGCCAAACTAAAATAACTAACCATTTTTTCCTAAATACCTTTAATTAACCAAAAAACACGACGACGCCGCATGGGACTCAATAATTTTACTTTACAACACATAATTGATACTCTATACTATAGATATAAAAGCACTCACATAATTTTATTGAATACTCTCTCGCTCTACAGACCACGATAATACTAAGCTTAGATACTCAAGTAGACGTGAATGCAATCAATCTCAATCTTGTAATCACGTAATCGCTATTGATATTCTATTTGCTGTATACAAATGCAAGTTAGTATCAAACTAATGATCAATCAATCAACACTTAATTTTATTAGATGTATTAACACTGTAGGTTTTTTATGTTGACTATTTTTAAAGTGTCATTCGACACTTAGGAAAGAAATATACTTAATTTAAAAACATATAAAAATTTGAACGATTGGATTTTTAAAATAGTAAACATATTATATACATAACATTCTCTCTTACCAAACGATAATTCGAACAAATTGTCTTTGGGTAACGGAAATTTTAAAAAATCTTCCTACAGAGTTGCTAACAACATAAATAAATTGTAGCAATCGTATAAGAATTTCGACGTAGCTTGCTAAGAACGAATGGCTTAGTTGGTCAGAGTGCTTGGACGGTCTCCAAGAGGCGTGGGTTCAAATTCTGCTTCGTTCAAATTTTTATACGGTTTTAAATTTAGTATTGGTAGTTTTTTGTTTTACTCTGTATCCCGCTCTTGGTAGGGTAGGCCGTGTGATTCTGGCTTAGAATTTCCGTGTGATTCCGGCTTAGAATAGGATCACCCTAGTACTGATGGTGTCGTAAAAGGTGACTGAAGTGCGTGTGGTAGAGTCACGTTGCCAGTAATGGCAACACGCATGGGCAAACTCGACCGGATTATTACCACCCCCGGCATTTAAGACCGGCTTTAAGCAGTGGCTTTGGCCACTGCGTTTCGCATTAGGTAATGCCGGGCCCCGGTGCTCATCCACCTTAAAGGACGGCACCGCTCTTGTAGCTCCTCTGGAGTTACCCAGGGCCGTGGGCGACGGTGATCACTTACCATCAGGTGACCCGCACGCTCGTTTGCCGTCTCTTCCAAACCAAAAAAATTAAGACACACCGTTTCATCATTTTCCGCTGAATTGGCGACTGCCAAACTGAAGAAATGAAAATAATCAAAAAAATATATTTCTTCGAATGAGGATCAAACTCATCCATCACCTATCATGTTAACAGCTATATGCTTGTGCGCTTACGCCACTTTAATTTTATCGATTATTACACCTTTCTCGAAAACCAATTTTACCGGATTAATCGTGAATATGGGTTAATTTTTATATTTTTTTTTTTCCGTGCTCGTGACCACAGATTACTGCAATTTGGTCGAATCGTTGACTTTCCAAAAATGTATAAAACTAAAAAAACATGAACATCCGGTTTCATTCGTTTCATTTAAATAGAGAAGATTGAAGTTTTTCAATGCCAAGCTTTCTCTGCCTTCACTGCTACACGCGGGGCAAAGGATGCAATTCTTCATGGAACGGCCACAGTAAATACTAATAAGACCAAACTGAATCAAATATAGGTAGTCTAGTTGTAATAAAACGGAAAGATTTTTCTGTCTATTTTACATAGAGTTCGATAATCTAAATTCATGTTTTACTCACCCACTCACTCAGCTTCACGTTGGATCCAGCACGAGGCAGGGTAGGCAGAGGGAACCCGGGAACCTAGTGTAAAGATACTCCGTTCCACTTCCGTTCCCCACTTTCCGCCGAATTTGAGGCATTGCGTGTTGAGTGGCGGAACTCAACGCCGCGCCTTGCCTTATTGCCTTAAATTCATGTTTTAATAATTAATTTTGTATCGAAGCCATCAATTTTGTAATTAACACCTCCACGGTCTATGGCTCTTGATGTATCTCGTTGCGTTGGAACGTAGCAAGTATTATATGTATATCAGTCTGCTGAACAATGTACACACAGTGTAGTGTAAATATTGATAATTATAATTTACAGGTTAAATTAAATGATAGTACAGCATAGTACATCAAATATTTAAAATTTAAATTTTAATTTGACTATCAAATAGATTAATACTTCTCACTTAGACCCGAACATTCTAAAGTAGGTAGAGGGAACCTGGGAACCTAGTGTTAAGACACTTCTATGTCTCGTTTTCCTCACGCATTGGTTTCTGAAACTTAACACTAGACTTTTGCCTCGTTGCAAGAAAGCAGCAATTTAAATATTTAATGTTTCATTTTCTTCGCTCTGGTAATAAGGCAAAGCGCGGCGTTAAGTTCCGCCACTCGACACGCAAAAAATCCTCAAATTCGGCGGAAAATGGGAAACGGAAGTGGAACAGAGTGTATTAACACTAGGTTCCCGGGTACCCTCTGCCTATCCTGCCTCGTGCGGGATAAAACGTGAAACTAAAAACAATATATATTTCTTGAATCGAAATCTACACTACCCGTCGCATGCAGATTTATTAGAAATATATTAACGAGTATTTAACAGATGAACGGTTCTTCTTGTTACATATAAGTTATATGTTATTGATATAAGTTATATGTTATTGATGATATGATTGTTTCGCCTGTTACAAGTACTAGTATCATACTAGTAACTTACTAGGATGGTCTCATCACTTCCTACCTAGTTAAACAATATGTGAAACTGAAATAAATATATTTTTTATTTTTTATTTTATTTTATTTATTGAGAATCCTTCTAATATTTAAAAAGTGAAAATTTGTAAAGATGGATGTTTGTTCAACTTTAACGCAAAAATTACTGAATAGATTTAGATGATATTTTCGATAATGTTGGTTATATATAAGAATAACACGTACAACTACAATTTATATAAAAATATTTCAGCAGTAATTTTACTACGAATAAGAGGGCGAAGCCGCATTAGTTTCGCTAGTACTAAATAGGTCCATAAAACTTGACTGATACAATTTTCCTTTACAGATCCATATAAAGCATCAAAAGTTCAATGCAACGAGTCGATAGTTTTGTCGCACACCCATCCACACGCGACCATATCGAGCCCGGGCTTTCCCCGACCGTATCCGGACGACGTGCATTGTGTCACCGAAGTCCGAGCACCGCCGGCACATACTATACGGCTGCATTTTGAGGAATTGCTCACGGAACACGAACCACAGTAAGTAATTATTTATTGTAATATTGTAAAAGTGATTTTCAATATTAAGGAAAGAAAAATATATAGTTTTTTTTATTTAACCAAATTGGTCAAGTCCGATCCGAATTTGAGGATTGTGCGTTGAGTTACGGAACGCAACGCCGCGTTTCATATTACCAGAGTATACAAAGAAATGAAAATGTATATATATATATATATATATATATATATATATATATATATATATATATATATATATATATATATATATATATATATATATATATATATATATATATATATATATATATATATATATATATATATATATATATATATATATATATCAATATCAATTTTTAACTTTAATTTCTTTAAGTGCCTAAAAGCTTTTATATCTTTTATATCTGGTTTCGTAATAATTTTTGCTTGATGCCTCTACTTAATCTTAACATACAAACTGACGTAACGACACAAGGATCGTATAAGGGTTTAAGTACGAAGCCCTTTGAAGCCAATATAAAAATAATATAATCCACGAAAAATATCCTGCATAAAGCCAGCCAGATCTTGGACCTTGGACCAGGAACCTTGTGTTTAACACACCGTTTCCTACTTCCCGCCTTATTTTCTTTTCTTTTATGGAATAAACGGCAAACGAGCGTACTCGCCCACTGCCCCGTGTAACTCCAGAGGAGCCACAGGAGCGTTACCGGCTTTAAAGTGGATTGGCACCAGAGCCTGGCATTATCCAGTGCGACGCAGTGACCAAAGCCACTACTTAACACCAATTTTTAATGCCATGTCTGGTAGTCCAGTTGAGACTGCCCATGAGTTACTTGACACTGTATTAGCTTTTAACACTACAAAATGCCAAACTAACAGTAGTACCATTACCATTTAAATTAAACAAAATTTAATTAAGCCAAACTGTACAGAACAAACTCAATAAACTATTCATGAAGTGGCGCACGTTAGTCGTGTGCACACAGCACGCCCGTACACACATGTATGTATGTATGTATGTATGTATGTGTACGTATATAGGATTCACAAACAAATTATCTACATGTCAAACTTTGAAGGGACAATAGTGAACACGTGCAACGTTGTCAAAGGAAAACCTGATTTGACTAGTGAAAGCTTAATCTGGTATAGATGAAAATAATATGCCTCGCTCATATTATTTCGAATTTTAGTAACCCATTGACTCTTTTTATTTTGGGGTTGAGTTTTTGTTATTCATTTTCACACTGAATCCCGTATATACTCGTAAAAGTTAAAATGTAGTACAATTCTTGAAAGGTTTTTTTCTTCAGATCGACTATATATCCTGCATATTACAGGATAAGCAGAGGAAACTTGAGCATCTAGTGTTAAGACACTCTGTTGTCTCATGATTAGAAATATTTTCTTTTTTATCTAATTTTATGAGATATGATGATTCGGTCGAGGAATGGAATGCCTTGCTCTTTGGTTACCCTGTTATAAACGGGGTAAATTACGAAACTAATTTACACTGCTACATGAATATACAATGCTTTTAAAATTGTTGAAAAGTTTTTAAAGGCAGAGTAGGCAGAGGGAACTTGAAACCCTAATGTTAAAACACTCCGTTCTGTTTACCACTTGCCGCCGAATTTGAGGCATTTTATGTCGACTGGCGGAACTCAACGCCGCAATTTGCTTATTCACCAGAGAGAGGAAATAAAAATAATAAATAATTAATTATTTAATTCGAGTGGGGATAGACCCCACAAGCTGTCACGTTTGCAGTTCCACGGTTGTGCTTCAGCGCCACAATATGCTTAATCAAAATAGAAATACAAACACATGTCAACAATTTATTACCCTATTAAAGTACGAAATTTTCCCATAAAGTTCCCAAGAAGAGCAACAGTGCTTTTCCCTCGTAAACGAAACAATTTACAATTTAAATACAGTCATTATATTACAAAGATTTCAAGTACAAACGACGTTATAAATAAGTTTATTCAAAACAACATTTGGAGGGGATTCGTTATTATTTATTAGCATAGCGTATATTTTTCATGTGACCTTCTTAGCAAAGTAATTTATTTTTGATTATGTCGATTTGAAATTATATTTTTATATAACTAGCAACCTGCCGCGGCTTCGCCTGCTTGAATTACACTTTTTTATTTACTAATTTCAACAACTTTCTTGTGTTTCAATCGGCTAAAATAATTGTAGCATTTTTTTCAGAACTTAACAACAAACAATAAATATATATGTATGTGAGGTAAGGTTGTTAAAATATAATAGTGAAAACTGCATTTAAATCTCGTTAGCCATTTAGATTAGAGCGTAACAAACACACAAAAATATCAAAAATCACTATATTGGGCCCTTACGATACAGACGCAGATAGTAACTTTGTTGTATACTGTGAATTTATACTACGACAAAGCGGCGTTCAGTTCCGCACTTGAACACGCATCGAAGTCAAGCAAAAGGTAGGACACAAATACAAACAAACTGATCATGTATATGCCAGAAGCCCAATTTTCAAGGATTCCATACCAGTTTTAAGGATTATCAGTCGACGGGAAGTATTACTTATGAAAGTTGACAAAGTTAAATTTGCTGCCGTGTGCAATTATTTTTGTATGGAATTAACTAACTATATTTATGTCTGTATTTTTTTACTAATATAAATATATACTTTTTTTTTTGGATTTTGTCATTTCTTTATACTGCTGGTTCTCACTTGTAGACCAGTAGAGTACACGAGAATTTCCACTTATTATCTCCATTCGATCTCGAAATGGTTTTAACCGACGGATTAAACAACAACATAATGGATTTAATGCCGGTTTTCTAGTCTTCTTTTGAGGAACCCTAAAAAATATTTTAATATCAGAATTTTACTTGATAAGTTTACAGAACTGAATTAGAACAATGGAAACAAATAAAATTTTCATATTATATCGTTTTAAATATAGGGCTTGCATTGTACGACTATAATGAGTAGTAAATATAGAAATAAATAATGTGCCGTGTGATTCCGGCTTAGAATAGAATCACCTGACACCTGGCACTGTTTTTTTTTTTATGGAAGAGAGGGCAAACGAGCATACGGGTCACCTGATAGTAAGTGATCACCGTCGCCCACGGCCCCGTGAAACTCCAAAGGAGCTACAGGAGCGTTGTCGTCTTTCAAGGTGGATGGGCACCGGGACCCGGCATTACCTAATGCGAAACGCAGTGGCTAAAGCCACTACTTAACGCCGGTCTTAAATGACGGGGGTGGTAACAATCCGGTCGAGTCTGCCCATGCGTGTTGATATTGCTGGCAACGTGACTCTACCACACGCACTTTAGTCGCCTCTTACGACACCATCAGTACCAGGGTGATCCTATTCTAAGCCGGAATCACACGGCTAAATTGTGTTGGTGTTGGTGTCGTAAGACGCGACTAAAGTACGTGTGGGAGAGTCACGCTGTCAGCAATGGAAACAAGTATGGGCAGGCTCTACCGGGTTATTACCACCGGGTTAAACCGGCGTTAAATAGTGGCTTCCGCCACGGCGTTTCGCAATGGGTAATGCCGGGTCCCGGTGCCCGTCCATCTTAAAGACCGGCAACGCTCCTGTAGCTCCTCTGGTGCTACACGGGGTCGTGGGCGACGATGATCATTTATCATCAGGTAACCCGTACGCTCGTTTGCGGTGTCTCGTCCATAAAAAAAAGAAACAATATACTCTAATATTGTCAAGGAATCGGCAGCTACAATGTTTATACAATTCATAATTTAGCAACTAAAATAATATTTTTTTTTTATCAAATCTCACGGCAAATGAACTTTTTGATTAGTTCCCCTTTGCCTATATAAAACATTGAAGTTACTTTTAAAAATAGCCTGTAAGTTACTTAAAAAAAATTGCAAAGGCAGTGCTACTTTTAAGAAACGGTTTCCCATTTTCTGTCCAAAATATTATGACATTGTTGGTTGAGTGGTTCCACTTCCGTTCCCCTTCCGTTCCCTACTTTCCGCCGAATTTGAGGCATTGCGTGTTGAGTGGCGGAACTCAACGCAGCGCTTTGCCTTATTACCAGAGCGAAGAAATGAAACATTAAATATTTAAATTGAAATATTAAATATTTCATTTCCTCGACTGGGGATCGAATCCAGAACCTGTCGGTTACAGTCACACGCTTGTGCCGTTGCGCCACGACAGGCCTCTAATTTTAACCAAACCAATATACGCGATATATCCGGTTAAATAATTGTTTCATTTAAAAACACTTTTTACATTGAATATAATATTTCAACCTACAGCGTTATTAAGCATCGATTTTCATAAAGCCAGCTCTAAATCTTTCATAACATTGTAACGTATAATGCAGCATAACATTATGCTAATCTCATACACGGAGCTTGTGTACATATATTAAAATTTACAAGGAAATCGCGTGACCACATTGTAAGTTTATTATTAATGATTTTGTTTATATTTTCATACATCTGTGATCTGATTTTGTCTGAATGTTAATACGATTGAGTTTCGCCACTCAATATTTTAGAGATGGAACAATATGAAGTAGTTCTAACAAAAAGAAGAAAGCTCTACTTGATAAGAACAAATGGATTCTGTATAAGAGAGCTTGGAGGGCTTCCGAGAGGCTCAGGTTCGAAACCTGGATTATTCAGCTTTTCATACTGTTTGTTCAGAAATATAATTACTTTTTTTTTTAGCTTCACGCTGTATCCCGCACGAGGCAGGGTAGACAGAAGGAACCCGGGAACCTAGTGTTAAGACACTCCGTTCCACACTTTCCTGGCGGAACTCAATGCCACGTTTTGCCTTATTACCAGAGCGAAGAAATGCAACATTAAATATTTTAATTGAAAATATTAAATATTTCATTTCCTCGAGTGGGGATCGAACCCAGAACCTCTCGGTTACAGTCACACGCTTGTGCCGCTGCGCCACAACAGACCTTTCTACCTAAACGTAGAATAACATTTTAACAAGCTAACAAAATGAGAAATTTTAGAAAACTCCCAACCATATCTTGGCGAAGCTTTTAAACTTCAAATCCGACTATCATAAAATATAGCTCAGTGACACAGAGATTAACCGTGGCTTTCTAATAAAAAACTACACTTTAATTCGTTTATTAATTCAGGAGCTACGGTGTCACAGACAGATAGATAGTTCAAACACCCCTCTTTGCATCGAGGGTTAAAATTGTAAAAAAATAATTATACATTAACAGCCAACAGTGTATAAGATTACAAAATTCGTATTACTGGTATACGATCAAAGAAAATAATAAAAAAATATACTAAGAATAAAGCGTTTACATTCGTTCTATCTTCAACAACTAGTGACGACTTCAAGAGAATCGTGTAAAGTATTTTTGTATAAATATAAAAATATATGCAAATGAAGCTATCGTAGACCTGTGGATAGTGGCAGATTGGTAACAAGATGTTATCGGTTAAGTGACCACTTTATGCCATGTATTGAATTTCTTATCTATTGAAAAGAAGGTCTATGGATTAGACAATACAGATTAGACCCCCTCGGGGATTATTTTCATTTCTTCACTCCGGTAACAAGGTGAAACGCGGGGTTAAGCTCCGTCATGGATGGTGCATAAGGAACAATTCTTCTTTCCTTCTCTGCCCTCTATATCCAAAATATTGTATAACTATAGCATTTTCTTTGTGCTTATCTTTTTCTTTTATTCACAAACAAAATACAACCTAAAATTGAATCCACAACCTGTCAATTAAACATACCATAAACAATGAACGTTAGAAATAGTAATGAACGAAAATGGCTACGATATCCAATGATCGACATCAAACTGGATTTCAAATATTTTCAAGCACGTGCTGACTAATGAAGTAATTCGGATGCACTGGCAATACAAATATGCGTTTACATGCAATTTTATACTCTATGTTATTACACTAGGTGCCATTATAGCTTGTTCAATAACATTTTGGAAATCTACATATTATTCGTCTGGTAAACGAGCTTTATTTTACAATGTGTTAGCGAGTTTTGATGTTATTAAAAACGCTTTTTTAGCTTTACGTTGAAGATGATACCTGGGAACCTAGGGTTACGATTTCGTTCCCAACTTTTCGTCGAACTCTGAAGGCGTGTCTATTGGAGAAACTTAGCGCCGTTCTTTATATAAGATAAAAAAAATATTGCCTTCTAGTGAGAATAGAAGCTTAACTTCCAACGTACTGCGTGAATTTAAAAGTAAAAGTGGACTTTTAAAAGACATACTGATCGTAAGAAGTCTTAGCGCTCATTTATCACATAACGTAGACCGAAGACTTTATACCCATCGTCTTATTTTGTTATGTTATCAATTTAGATCTTTAAATTATAATTATTTTCATATGAACAATTTCCCGCTTGATAATTATAAAAGAAGTCGAAACAAAAGATAAAAGATGATAAAGGATAGTTGGTTTGAAATTTATTTTTTTTAAGTAGTAGAAACCACGGCGTAGAAAATTTCCGAGTATCTTCTCTATAAAAAATAATATGCTATTGTATTTCAACAGCCTTCCACGAATCATTTTAGGGATATATCTGATCCCCCTAGCGAGGATATGGGGTTTATCAAAACTGATAGAGTGGTTGCATTTATTCGCTGTATCCTCACACAATGCTGACTTTGATACATGCTCATTTCTTGGTATCGGAAATTTGTTCCTTTACTCTAACACCTAAGCTTCTCTGAGTTTGACCAAAGTACGTTAAGCCACACCCACACACTATATATACACACCTGTACACTGCAAAAAAATATGAATTTTCACTGGTGTCTCTTCATAACCTGAACATTTATATCATTTTTTTAATATAATTTACTTCACTTATTTGTATTTCATGTACATATAATACATACGACGACGGACGTTCAATCAATATTAGCATTTACATATGGTAGTTTCCTTCAAATACTGAAACTAAAGTGTGCATATTAATATGTCTGTATTTTAAAATATCGACATTTTTCCATATTGAGGTGCCATCGTTATTTACACGAACCCAAACCCAAGCAAACTAATTTAAAGTTATTGTCTATGTCTCTTTTTGTTTATCTGAGCTAGCCTCAGGAACAGCTTTCTTACTGTACTGACACACAAAAATAAAATATAAACAACGATTTAAAATGAAATGAAATGCTTAACAGTATAACCATACCATAATAATGAATCAATATATAAAAATAAATATTGTAATACTACAAGAAATATATGAGAAAATTAAAAACAACAGCAATTAGCTGTTACTAATTTAGTAAAACTCTCTTTCACTATAAATGTTATATACTTATTTCTTCAATGAAATCTTTTCAGTCAGACATTGCGGAACTCAACGCCGCGCTTTGTTTACCAATAAAGAGGAACGAAAATTATGATTTTCATAAAACATTTTCCCCTAATGTAAGGTTGCAACCACGACTATGCGTTCATAATCTCTCTCTCCGCACCATGCCAGCTCATACAATACAGTAATGAAAATCTTTATTGTCTCGTGCTTTTTTGTTTAAAAACAGTATAATTTTAATAAAAATCGCTGCCTCTCATGACTTGTCAAAGCAATAATTGAAGTACAAATTACGCGATTTGATGGCATTAGACAAATGGATTATTACCGCGGACGTGACTGGCGTACCGCGGTATATTAGTCAGTCGTATTTAATTTACGTTATTGTTGCTACTATTAAATATTTGGAATATTATTTACTGTAATAAAGTGTTATTTTGCGTCGGTACTGGAGCTGGGAAAATGAAAATATTAAATATTTTATTTCCTTTTTTGGGAATCGAACACATGACCTGTTACGTTTACAACTACTTGACTATGCCGTTACGCCACGACTGGCTCGCTCTACCGGGGCAATAACGCAGCGTTTAGTCCCGGCATTTAACATTCCGCTGAATTGATGCATTAAGTATGCATCAATTCAACGGAAAGTGTTAACGGAAATGTCTTAATTTCCCATTAAATAGTGGTTCAACACTAGGTTCCCAAGTACCCGCTGTCTATCTTGCTATATGCGTGATACATGGTGGAATTATTTACTGCTAGTAAAGGTTCTGTAACGCAGATTTTTCATAAGTACATTTTTCTCAAGTCATTGTAGATGCAGTCGTAGTTGCACAGTGGCTGACTCTACACATTTATAGATTCGATTTCTCGCTCATATAGTTGAGTTCCGCCATTAACGACACTAAGTAGCAAGAATTTCGAATACAAAAACCGGATTTAATCAGTTTGTTAGACATTCCCGAGTTACAGCGCTACAGACAGACACACGGATAAACAGATAGGTCAAACTTAAACATCCGTTTATTTTTAGCGTCGGGGGTCAGTAGAAAGACAAACGATGTAAGTAGAGAAAATTGCGGTCTCTCGACTTTTCGCTCGTTTGCCGTTTCATTTAGAGAAAAATCTGGTAGAACAAAATAGGTACTGTATTTTTGTTATAGAACAAAGGTGTACGTATATAGATTTTTTAGCTTAACGCTGTATCCAGCATGAAGCAGGGTTGGCAGAGGGAGACTAGCATAAAGAAACGCTTCCCATTTTCCGCCGAATTCTGGAGGCATTGCGTGTCAAGTGACGGAGATCAACGCAGCGCTTTGCCTCGACAGCAAAGCGAAGAAATTAACATATTCAATATTTCAACCTGTCACGTTGACGGTCACACCATTGCGCCCCTACGACGAGCCTAATATATAGATAGTGTTTGTTATTCATTAGTGTAAGCCAACCAACTTACAAGTCAGAGCTGCACTGTAGCCAAACCTCGACCAAAACTTTTCAAAAGGCATTTTTCGAACCGTTTTCTTAGATTAATAACTAATATATTCGGTTAGACACTCTAATCTTAGAAAGTAACGATGGGAATTGAGAAGTTAGTTTTGTCAATAGTCGAGAAAGTCTCAAAGTATTTCCATTCTTTAATAATAACATTATCGCAGATACTTAAAATGTGTTATGTAAAAATCATTCACAAGTCTAATTATTATATATTTAAATTTATTTTTAGGTTTTCTTTACACTTTATCTCACACATAGCAAGCTTAGCAAAAGAAACTTGGGAACCTAGTTAAGACATTTCGTTCCCATCATCGCAATACCACAAATTAAGCGTTAAGTGGGTAATCGAAGTGCCTTAATGGGAAGTATCTTAACACTAGGTTCCCAAGTTCCCTCTTCCTGTCTATGTGCATTTTACAGCCTCAAGGGTAATATATTATACAAAATAAGTAATATTTCTTAAAAGACATTTTTATTTTTACATTCATCCAACATCAATTCCTCTAAAAATTCGCTTTGTGATGTTAAAAGCTGCTAAGATAAAGACAGTCTCGTTTATCAGTACGTCAAGACGCTTGTAGCAGGATTCTGTTACAAACAAATCGCTTGGGGGCAATAAATAATCCGTAAAAGTGAAGAAGACTGAGGGCAAAATGAAATGTATGAATAATTTTATAATTTTTTTGGACTTTGGAAAAATTATAAGTATTCTGTTGTTGTTATATGAGAATGAAAACAAATTTAATTTAATTATATCACGTATATTATTTGCTATACATTTTTGGAAAGTTATTCACAGTAGTCTGACTGACTTTGCAGTAGTCCGTGGTCACGAGTAGACTGACAACGGAAATTGTGACTTGCTTAAATATAGATGAACTGTGCCGTCACTTTTAAGCTATTTCAAAATGAAGGCTAACATAATGGTATGCTCTTGTTATATTAAAATACCGATTGCGACTTATCATCTTTCAATGGCGGAACTCTTCTTTCTTACCATAGTGGAAATATTAATTCAATTTAGTCGAATGGAGATCTATCCCACCATAGTAGAACATAATCTTTGTATATCTAATACATAATTATTATTAAATTTTGTTCTTAATATCTTTTTAGCTTCACGCTGTATCCTGCACATGGCAGGGTAGACAGAGGGAAGTTAAGAATCTAGTTATAAGAAACTCCGTCCTGTTCCCCAATTTCCTTCGACTTTCAGGCATTGTAGGTTGAGTGGCGGAACTCTTTCGCGCTTTGTTTTGTTACCGAAGCATCTAAGATATAAAACCTTGAATTTGAAAATGTTAAATATTTAATTTCCTCGAGTTGGGATCGAACTCACAGTCTGTCACATTTTTGCCCACGTTTGTGCCCCTTCCCCACCACCGCCCTCAAAATTGCATTTACTACTTATATATTAGTAGGAGCCGTCGTAGAAACGAACTTGTGACTGTAAACACAATAATTGCGAGGTCCAATTCCCATTCGACGGAATTAAATTTTATTCTACGCCCTGATAACGAGGCACTACGCGGTAAAGTTCTGCCACCTACCACGCGATACCTCAACGGTCGATGGAAACGTTGGATATATATATATATATATATATATATATATATATATATATATATATATATATATATATATATATATATATATATATATATATATATATATATATATATATATATATATATATATATATATATATATATATATATATATATATATATTTATATATATATATATATATATATATATATATATATATATATATATATATATTTAGACAAAATACGTAAAGACCGTTATTCGTCCGACGTATAGGTACATCATGAAGCTAAACAAATAATATTCAATTATTTAGGAATGTTTACCGTTTATATTACATGTAGCCGTCATAAGCCAAATTCCACTGTCCATTCAACATAGCATCGTAATGTCTACGTAACATTAACGTAGCACGTCAAGCTGGCGTAGCTCGTAGCTACAAACTGCCAGTTTAAATACTATTTATTATTCTGAAGCGAGTAAAATAGCTAAAATGAAAATTATATTAAGGATCTTTTTATTTTTATTTCAAGTTGTATCCTGAACATTGTATAATTAGAAGTTAGAAGAGAATCTGAATAGTGTCAAGACACTCCGTTCACCATTTTCTGCACAATATTTCAAAACTTTGCATGTTGAGTGGCAGAACTCAATATCTTTGCCTTTGATAGCGTAAAAATTCTGTTAATATATATTAATATACACAAATATTTATTTATTACTTTAGTAATTTTGTCAAACAAAATATTTTATTGATAAAAGTGTTTTTATTTTTGAAACGGTTGAAATAAAACTTATACAAAATCTTGAGGAAATGATAAGTCATTTACATTGGTTAAGACGTTTTAAAGATTAGCGTAAAATAAACGCCCGCAATAATATCTTTCTCTATATTATCCATTTACGTATGTCATTAGTAACAATATTTATATTTGTAGATTAAAGTAAAAAAAATCAAATCAACTGCATGTTTTTCACGATTGTTCTACTAATTATTGATAGATATTAATGATTCTTATTTTTCTACGATTACTATAGTAATTTTAAAAGATTGAGTTCGAATAATTCAGAAAGATTTTTGGAACTTGGGAACCTAATATTAAGATACTTAATTTACATTCCCAGCTTTCCACCCAATTGAGTTCAGCCACTCAACACGCAATGCCTCAATTTCGGCAAAAAGTGGGAAACAAAAAGGAGTGTCTTCACACTAGGTTTCGAGTTTCTCTCTGCCCACAAAAGCGTGAACCATAAAAAATAAAAAACAAAAATACAAATATAGCATACAAAGGTACCACATCAGTACTAACGATAATATATTTAATACTAAGTTGAAATTGCAATAGCAAATTTTCCACGAATTTCAAAACCACAAAAAAAAAATACAACAATGTAAATAAACTGTTAATAAAGCCAATGAAGCCTAAGTAAATCCATCTATCTATAAACGTTCGCTTGTTTATTATTTAATGGGGATTTAACTTTGACTGGCAGTAAGCTGGCGCGCTCCCGGATAATTCATTTATACTTATTACGTTCTACTAGTCAAAGTGCGGCTGAGACCATCAATTTATGTATGTAATTTAGTTTTTACAATTGTGCTGTACTGTATTCTACACGTGGCAAGGTAGGCGAAGGGAACTTAGGAACCCAGTGTTAAGGCTCTCCGTTACCATTAAAACACTTCTGATTCCCAATTTTCGCCGCCGCGTTCTGCCTTGTTACCAGAGCGAAGAAATAAAAACATTATAACAATTTCTCAAGTACAAATCGGACCCAAAATATGGAGCAAGCTGCCCTATTTCTTTTTACATAATAAAACAATTTCTATATTATAATAAAAAAAATATTGCGAATAAAGTATAACTTACACTTTCCCGATAAGCTCGTCCGGTTGCGGACATGGCGATAGCAGATTTATTACCGCCGGCTCGTATTAACGTAATCTCTTCAAGAATCGATGGGACTATCGCTGAGATGTTGTCTGGCTAGTTAGAAGTTTTGATTGATTTTGTAATGAGCTTGCTGAGCAGGTTTTCTTATTTATAAAAGAGTAAATGTTATATCTACCTATATCAGTTCGCACGTACGGTTTATTCAGTTCTACACTGTATCCCGCACATGGCAGGGTAGGCAGAGGAAATTTAGGAATCTAGTGTCACGATTCTCTGTTCTGTTCCCCACTTTAGAGGCTTTGCGTGTTGAGTGGCAGAACTCAACACCGCGCTTTGTCTTGTTACCAGAGCGAAGAAATGAAAAGTATAAATATTTCATATAGTCGAGAGGGGATCGAACACACAACTTATTTTAATATAGTAACTGTTTTTTTGCAATTATTCGTTTGACATTTTTATAATTTCGCCGGAGAGTGGGGACCGGAAGTGTTTTACATGAACTCTATCTATCTTACCACATGAATACAGTAAAAATAAGAAATGTAAACAACGAACTTGATGATTATAAGTCAATAATGACTTCGGAAAAATAAATGTTTATTAACAAATTGTACTAAAGAATGCAATGCTAAATTTGCTAAACAATGTAAAGATCATATTAGGTTATTTTTATAATAAAAAAAATACCATTATTAGTTTGGTATGTACTTCTAGGATTATTAAAATATTTAATATACATATATCCAGTAGTCAAATCTATTTAATACTATGGAGACCAACTATTGTTGTGTTCACAATCGTTTCTAATCAACAAGATCGTAGATCGTCAAAATATAAAAACTCAGCTTCACGCTGTATACCGCACACGGCAAGGTAGGCAGAAGGAATTTGGGAACCTAGTGTTAAGACACTCCATTCCACTTACATTCCCCACTTTCCGCCGAATTTGAGACATTGCGTGTTGAGTGGCGGATCTCAACGCCGCGTTTTACCTTGTAACCAGACCAAAGAAATGAAAACATTTTTTTTTAATTGAAAATATTAAATATTTCATCTCTTCGAGTGAGGATCAAACCTACAACCTGTCGATTACAGTCACACGCTTGTGCTGCTGCGCCACCACAGGTGTTTCATTAAAGTAAGTAAGTAAGATATAACATATTATTACCTTATTATTACGATATTCCTGGTTCAACTGGAAATTGATTGCTTTTTTAATTACTACTGTCTAAGAAAACACATTTGTAATTATGAACAAAGCAAGTACAAGAAGAGCGTAAATGTTCCAGTTATAAATTCTTATATTTAACCTTTAAAATGTAGAGGCGTGGGTGCACGTTTTATACTTGTACTTATGAGTATGGAGTATAAGAAAATATATATGTAGCAAAATAAATAATCTTTAAATTTTAGTGCATTGTATACATGTAGTTTTAACCTTAAAGAGGCAAAGCGCAGCGTTGAGTTCCGCCAGTCAATACGAAGTGCTTTGAGAAATCAGCGGAGAGTCAGGAACGGGGCAAGTATAATGGGAACGGAGTACCTTGACATTAAGTTCCCAGGTTCCCTTTGCTTACCTTATTATATGCAGGATACAGCGTGAAGCGTAACATTCTATCTTACATATAGTAGAGTAAACAAAAGGAAGTTAAGACTTTTATCTACGTAATGGATGTCCTATGTTTACTAATGCGAAGCCAAAGGTAGACTAGTATATAATATTACCATAAAATATCATAATTGGAAGACTATTATATATTAACATAAAACATCATAATTTTTTTGCTTCACGCGCGTTATCCCACAACTGCCATGGTTGGCAGAGCAAACCTGGGAACCTAGTGTCAAGATTCTCCGTTTCGTTTAAGACTTTACGCTGAATTTAAGGCATTGTGTACCTTGGAATCGGAACTTAACGCCGCGCTTTGCCTACCGGAGCGAGGAAATGAAAATATAAAATATTTTATTACCTCCACTGAGAATCGAACCCGTAGGCGATTACACTAGCACGCTTGTGTTAATATTTAAATTAGTATAGAATATTTATGCCATATGTTTCATGTGAGTACATTACATATTATACATGAGAACAAAAATGAACAGAACGTGGAAATCACTTTTGAAATATTAAAGCCACACCGCAAGTTACTCCGCCTCTAGTAAAATATTGTAGCATTCAACCAACGCGTGTTCACTTACATAGAGCCTCGCGACTTACTAACTTATGCTACATTTTATGTTGAACTTTTTAGTTTAAAATCTAATTAAAATGTAGAAAAAATTATGCATTTAGAAAGAAAAAGTAAGCAAAAAATAAGATTCTGGTTTTTTTTTCAGTTGTATCCCGCACATAGCAGGGTAGGCAGAGAGAACTTAGAAAACGAATGTTAAGACACTCCGTTCCGTTCCCCAGTTCTCGATGAAATTGAGACATTACGTGTTGAGTGGCTGAACTTAACGCCGCGATTTGCCTTGTTACTAATTTTGTATATAATGGTAGCACCTTAAATCGGTTATAAACTGCATTAGAATAAAACTATGCCAACCTAAGTGGCTATGTGTATTTAATAACATTTTTCAAAAAAAAGTTACATAAAATACAAAAATCATCCAAGAACATTTCTACGTGTAGATATCGAACCCACGTATAATGTAATTTTATTATTTGAGTATAGGAGAATATATTTCCTATTTCTTCACAGTAACTTTTAAAAAATAAAATCTAGAGAGCACAATAGCACAATACAAGCTTTTACAAAGTAGTCGTCTCAAAGTCGCAGCTACTTGGCCGCAATTCTTGGCAGACTTGGTAGAAACCGTAGACCGTTGAGTAATAGCAATACTGTATCACGTAACGTATCGGTGATTCAACGGAATCTAGCTACAGGACATATGTATACACGTACATGTACTTTTACTAGATGAGACATATTTTTTTTAGTGGTAAAAAAATACTAGTCTTTTACGGAAATTTTAAACAATTTCCGGACAATTTTTAATTGTCTATCAAGCTGTAGAAATCTCTATATGTACATTTGTCTTATTTTATAACTGACGAACATAATATTATATATATTATTAGGATTCTTTTTCAGCTTAACGCTGAATCCTCACAGATGGCAGCGTAGGCCAGAAGAGGTAGGCAAGAATCCAGAGACGTGCTACGTGCTACTGGCGTTAAGATAGCCCGTGAGCCCGTATATACGTATATATATATATATATATATATATATATATATATATATATATATATATATATATATATATATATATATATATATATATATGACCGAATAAGTCACAAACGACAACTTATAAAAATATAATAGGCAAACCATAACTAAATATAAACGAAAATATATATTAACATATATATTTTAAAATTCTACCCTAGCTTTTTAAGCTTTTGATACACTCAATACACTAAAATCGTAATAATATATTTAAAATAAGGAAAAAAGTACAATTTGTAACAGTTCTAGCATTTATTGGAACACAGGATACACCGGCCATTAGACAGCAAGGGCACAGATGTCTACGAAAAATGGCTACCATTACACCCCTCTACGAATCTTTACCGAGGAAAGATTTCATCTTTAAAGCTCGCTTCCGAATCCCCTTTTTTTCAACGTCACGCCTCAAACGGTTGCGATTGAAGATTTTTACGCCACTTTGCCAAAAAAACGTTGGCAAGCTTTAGTATTGTTAAAGTTATAATTTATGTTCGTATGACTTTTGGATTGCTCTAATCCTTAGTTTCAGTTTTAATTTTTAAAAATAAAATTTGTACTTATAATAAAACCGTAACTAACGTACGTAACCTGTACATGGAAGATATATAAAAAAAGTATTGGTAGCCATTATAACGTAATACAACAAAAAATAGTGTCTGTCTGTGTGTATTGTTCATTTGATTCTCAGAAACTTTATTATATATACTCTTGTATTTTGGCAAGCAAATTTGCTCAACAAAATGTTCTATATATAACTGCTCTATTGAATTGGTTGAAACTATATTTTTTAATATACTTATAGTTTTTAAAATGATATTCTTATTACAAAACGCATGGAATAAATCAGTAATACGGAATAGTAAATTATGTAGGTTAGGTAGACGAAGCCGCGAGCGTATTGCTCGTTTTAACAATATGTTGGCACATTGGGAACAGGAATAATAATAGTATTGGCACTTTGATACAATTTTAGTTTTTAATTTTTGAAGCCGTTTTTTTTTATGGATAAGACGGCAAACGAGCGTACGGGTCACCTGGTGGTAAGTGATCACCGTCGCCCACGGCCCCGAGTAACTCTAGAGGAGCTACAGGAGCGTTGCCGTCCTTAAAGGTGGAAGGGCACCGGGGCCCGGTATTACCTAATGCGAAACGCAGTGGCCAAAGCCACTACTTAACGCCGGTCTTAAATGCCGGGGGTGGTAATAATCCAGTCGAGTCTGCCCATGCGTGTAGCCATTACTGACAACGTGACTCTACCACACGCACTTTAGTCGCCTCTTACGACACCATCAGTACCAGGGTGATCCTATTCTAAGCCGGAATCACACGGCAAAAGCGTATGACTTAAACGACAGGTTGTGAGTTTTTACCCCACTCAAAAAGGTGAAGTATTTAATATTTTTTAAAAAAAAAATTTAATATTTTAATTTTTTCGTTCTGGTAACAAGGCAAAGCGCGGCGTAGAGTTTCGCCTTTCGGCGGTAAGTGGAAAACGGAACGTCGTGTCTTAACACTACGTTCCCTAGTTTCACTACGTTTCCAAGAACAAAAACATACTTTTTTAACTGTCATCTTCATTCCACATATAACAAGATGGACAAACGGAAGCTTTGTTCTCGCAGTGTTATTTCTAGAAAGAAAAAATATAACAATTAATAAATTATTATCGGGGTAAGAATCGAATTTACCATCGATCTCTTTAAAGCCACTACGGCAGGCTGTTATAAATCACAAAATCAGCCAAAACTTGCAAGTGAAAAAAGTAAATGGATTCTTTAGAAATTCCTTCATTGAATGCGAAGTAAACAAAGAGAGGCGAGCGTACGTATACGTTACACTGAACGAGTTTTATTGTAATTTACTATGAACACACGTGCTACTTTTGATGAACTACCAAAATCCTTTTTCATACTTTTTATTTTTCATATGAAATTTTGTTAGTCATGGCTGAATTCGGTGGGAAGTGGAGAACGGAAGTGTCTTAATGGGAACAGAGTGTCTTAACACTATGTTCTCAAGTGACTTCATTTTTACTGTTTTGCTGTAAGAAGAAATTAACTTGGGAACTCTAATTTAACTTGTGCTATGGTAAATAAGTTGATAATTGTTAATTTTCTTTTATATTTCTTGGTAAAGTTAGATTTTTTTTAACGTCATATTGTATCCGGCACACAGTAGGGAATTCATAGGGAACCTGGGAACCTAATTTTTAGAAACTCTGTTCCCATAAAATTTGTTCGTATTATTTTTTATTATATGATGCAGCTTATGGCTTTATTTTTATTAGTACAAATATTATTATTCATTGTATTGAAGACTACATTGTAATTTAAGGCCGTCGTAGTATAGTAATTTCGACGGTTCAGAGTTCAATTCCCACTCGAGAAATGAATAATTGAACATTTTCCTTATTTTGCATTAATAACAAGACAAAATTCGGCGTTGAGTTCCGTTTCACTCAACACATAATTTGTCGAATGTTTAGCGGAAAGCAAGATACTATCTAAAGACTAGCCTAGCCTATTCCCTCTGCCAACACCGTCCACTCCGTTACATCCCGATATCTTTTAAAATAGCTACAACAATATATTTGATACAATACAAAGTCTCTTACAAATTGTATGAGCCAAATACCAGCATAGATTTTATGGCACTACAGAGACCAATTTTAGTGTGAGTGGCGTTGTTGCATACGTGTTATAAAATATTCTTGTTATTCATCTAGCGGTGTTGCGTAATATCTTTTCTGAGCCATTCCTTACAGTGTTCCTTTATATGAAAATCTTGTACGTAACCTAAGTGTACATTGTAGTAGAACAATTTATTTCTTAGGTAACTGTAGAGGCGATGGGTAGTGTGTCGATGTCTGCTTGAGAAAATTAATATTTTCGTTTTCGTAAAGAGACTAACTTCTGCCACTCAACACGTAATACTCAAGAAGTCTTTACACTAAGCTCCCTCTGGCAACTCTGCCACGTGCGAGATACAACGGAAGTCTACAAAACAATGTATGTATTTTATAATGAACTTAATTTACCTTTATTTTGTTATGGCTGTTGTAAATATATTTTTATCGGATTTCTTTTTATATTTTTAATATTTTCAATTTAAATATTTAATATTTTCATGTCTTCGCTCTGGCACAAGGCAAAACGCGGTGTTGATTTCCGCAACTCAACACACAATGCCTCAAATTCGGCGGAGACTGAGGAACGGAAGTGGAATAGAGTGTCTTAACACTAGGTTCCCAAGTTCCCTCGGCCTACCCTGCCATGTGCGGAATACAGCGTAAAGCTTTGTTACCAGAGCAAATATATAAAAATATTAAATATTTCATATCTTCTAGTGGGGATCGCACCCACTACCTGTAGACTACTGCATTTAAAGTCGCATGACTTGAGCTTGACCCTTGAGCCACGATGGGCTTCTAAGCCACATACCTGCACGTGGTATATAATCTATCTTTACAAAGACAGTGTATACAGGTGCTACGAACTAAGCTTAAGTGAAGCCGATATTGGTTCAATATTGACAGACTGCTAAATACATTCAATGATACTCTATCGACGAAAATTATCGTAGCAACCGAGTAATATTGTATAATGTTAAACATTTTTCATCAAATTTTAAATTTAAACCAGGAAAATATATAAAAGCATTTTTTTTTAGCTTCACGCTGTATCCCGCACGAGGCAGGGTAGACAGAGGGAACCCGGGAACCTTGTATTAGGACACTCCGTTCTCTACTTTCTGCCGAATTTGAGGCATTGCGTGTTGAGTGGCGGAACTCAACGCCGCGCCTTATTACCACAGCGAAGAAATGAGACATAAAATATTTAAATTGAAAATATTAAATATTTCATTTCCTCGAGTGGGGATCGAACCCAGAGCCTGTCGGTTACACTCACACGCTTGTATCGCTGAAACATACAATATTACAATATATAAAATAAATAAATATATATATATATATATATATATATATATATATATATATATATATATATATATATATATATATATATATATATATATATATATATATATATATATATATATATATATATATATATATATATATATATATATATAAAAAATCATTTTAGAATTCCACGTTTCCATGTTTGAGGTTTGCAATCAAGCTCCTATGTCAGTGAGCATTTACGCATCGTTATGCTGCAATCTGTAATAAAATTTACCGGGTCTGTAAACCTACAGATCACTTTCCATGGAACATCAGTAATGAAATTAAAGGAAATGAGAAATCACAATATAAATAAGAAAATAATCGAGAAACATGATGACTAATGTTTTTATTTATACAAATTCATACGCTATTGAGCGTATTTTTATTTAGAAATCGTATTAATTTATATATTTATTTAGAAATCGTATAGAAATTTGAAAGTAGCGTGATTTGAACCTGTGCCTTTTGTACCGACCGGTCCAAGTGCTCTGATCACTAAGCCATTCTCAGCTAAGACACATTACAAATTTCAATTCAAATTCCAATTCAATTTTTTTTTTATACACTTACTTAATAAGTATATTTTAAGTGTAAATTAACACTTTGTAAATAATAAAAAAGCTTAAGTTTTTGCATGTAAGTTAAAAACTTACAAACTTATAAATGTTGTTAATTTCATACAAAATAGGTGCATTAGCCCGCAAACTTAAATATGTTAGTCAACTCTTAAAAATTGTAGTTCTCCTGAAATTGATACCTAATCTCCTAATCTGGTCCATGGAATAAAACTTGTTATTATTTATGAAATGCATATGTTGGTTTGTTTGTTTTTGATAGTATGCTTTTAATTTATATTTATATTTCTATTGTGGTTGGGGATGTTAGTTAGGATATCGTCTAAACTAATTACAACGGCAGCTTCTTACAAGAAGCTTGCAATATGTACTGATTGATATATTTTCTTAATTTGGCTATTCAAAAATGCGACAAAGTTGGACCATAAATGATATGACTGTGGGTTCTATTCCCACTTAGGAAAGAAAAGAAAAGAGAGAAGGAGTTATTACGTTTCTTATAGCAACACTCTATGTATCGAAAATTCGGCGGCAAGTGTGAAACAGTGTGTCATAAAATTAAATTCCAATTGCCTACCCTGCTATATACGACATACTCTTATAGCGTGATGCTCAACCGCTTGGTTGAACAAATTTATAAAAAAAAAAATATTACTACTTCATCAGGGTTGCTTGTAAGTCTTTAGCTGCTAATCCGATTTTGCTAAAACATAGTTCATTCATTCAGTAGCTATGTTGACAGACTGACAAATCAACATACTCACGTTGTAATTAAACATGAAGTATAAATATGAATAGTAAAATTTTATATAAAAAGTATTAAAATTCTTAGCGAGTGCGGTGGGAGCGCATCGCGACGGTGCTGCCTTCTTTTGTATTAAAATCTTTACTTCTCATGCATAACAATCGTAATGAAATTTCCGCATTATGCAGTTGCAAGTTGCATTTTAGAACTGAGCACCCAATTTATTTTGCGGAACACTTGCTTGAAGAAACTAATTATAATCTTGCAGCGTCTAATTAGACCAGGCAAAAATAAAATATTTCTTAAGTATAAATATTATTACAGTACTTTTCAATTTGTATACAGTGTTATATATTTGTGTGAGGCCTGTCGTGGCGCAGTGGCACAAGCGTGTGGCTGTAACCGACAGGTTGTGGGTTCGATCCCCACTCAAGGAAATGAAATATTTAATATTTTCAATTTTAATATTTAATGTCATCACTTCTTTGCTCTGGTACAAGACAAAACGCAATGCCTCAAATTTGAAGGAAAGTGGGAAGCGGAAGTGGAACAGAGTGTCTTAATACTAGATTCCCAAGTTCATTAGGATACAACGTGGCGCTAAGTAGAATAGATTAGATAAATTTATGATTGCAGGCGTATGCACACTTTTAGTATGAATTGAACTGTAATTATAAAATTGTAAAGGATTTTTTCTAAAAAATATCTATTAATTCTAACCATTCGAATTTTCATTAATTTGTATATCACAATGTGGTCTCTTTGTGTCATTTTCTTTATTAACTGGACTTATAGGAACTCAGCGCCACGTTTTGCCTTGTAAAGGAGCGAATAAATGTAAATATTAAATATTTAAATTGAAAATATTTAATATTTCATTTCCTCGAGTGGGTATCGAACCCACAACCTGTAGGTTACAGTCACACGCTTGTGCGCTGCGCTACGACAGGCCTCAAATTTATCAATTTATATGAGTTGTACTTCCCCTCTTTCTAAAATACAAATTCATGCGGAACTCTCAGTAACTCTAAGACGAGTCCGACTCGCACTTGACCTGATTTTTATTTTTAATTTTGAGCCTTTTTTTAAGATTTTTTTTTACTTTTGAGAATTTTGTAATTACACTTATGTTTTTTTCAACAGTTGCAGCTATGATTTTTTCGAGATCATCGAAACTGGGCTGGAAAATGTAACAGAATACGCTGAGGACTGGGTCGCGCATGATCATCACGGATTTACTTCTGAAAACGAGGTAAAATAGTGAATTCTAATTATTGTAAAAACATTTGTTTAATTCTAAGGAACTAAACAAATATTTTTACAATAAATATATTTTTTTCTTGATATGCAATAATTCTACATCTTCAGGGATATCGAGCCATTATGGAATAAGAGGTGTTACTTAAGGGAATTCTTAAATTAAATTTGCTATACCCACGATCGTTACGTTTGCAATCAGACTTTGTCCCACTTCGGCTTATCCATTATTTTTGCTGTAATATTTATCGTTTATTATTTTAACAAAGATAATTTCGAAGAAATCTTTAAAAATATAATGATATAATAAAACTTCAGTATAGAGCCATCCAGCTTTCCCGCTCATTAAACTGTTCTATCGAATCAGTGGCCGAAGCCACTACTTAACGCCGGTTTTAAATGCCGGGGGTGGTAATGGTCCGGTCGAGTCTGCCCACGCGTGTCGCCATTTCTGCCAACGTGACTCTCCCACACGTACTTTAGTCGCCTCTTACGACACCATCAGTACCAGGGTGATCCTATTCTAAGCCGGAATCACACGGCGAAAACACGTTTCACTTCCGTTCCCTACTTTCTGCCGAATTTGAGGCACTGCGTGTTGAGTGGCTGAACACAACGCCTTATTACCAGTGCAAAGAAACGATAATATTAAATATTTACTTTAAACATATTAAATATATCATTTTCTCGAGTGGGGATCGAATCCACAACCTATCGTTTACAGTCAGACACGCCTGTGCCGCTGCGCTACGACAAGCTTCAATGACCTTATTGAATATTTATTTCTTAATAGATATGGGAAGAACTAGAAACTCTCCTTCCCGAATCGGACACCATCAGCGCAGGCTGGTCGCGGGATACTCACTCAACACGCGCGAGGCGTCTCTGCGGCGACTGGAGCGGGAAACTCAAGCTATTGCGGTACCAATCGAAAGGAAACACACTTAAACTGCGCTTCCGGTCTGATCATTCGAGGCATTACGCTGGTTATAGAGCCAAATTGACTTTAACTGATAGTAAGTACTATTTGTATTTATTTTGTTTTTCTTTTTTCGGCTTCACATTGCATCCCGCACATGGCATTGTAGGCAGAAAGAACTTGGTAATGTGATGTTAGAAAACCCCGTTCCTGTCCCCACTCTACATCGAAATTGAGGCGTTGTGTGGTGTGTGCCGGAACTTAACGCCGCGCTTTGCCTTGTTAGCAGAGAAACACATGAAAACAATAAATATTTTAATTGAAAATATTAAATATTTTATTTCCTCAAGTAAGGATCGAATCCACAACCTGTCGAGTTTAGAGTCTAATGTCAATGCCCTTGCACCACAATAGGCATAAATCATTAATATGTATATTAGTTCACTTTTTAAATATTATTTTATATTAATTTATCAAATAAATTTATATTATATATTGACTCACATTTTAAAATGTAAATAACTAAGAGTTGTGCATGACACAAGACCAGCAAGCAGAATCAAACCAGCAACCCTCTTAATACAGCTAGACGCTGTGCCAATGGGTCACAACGCCCTCAAGCAACAATAAAACGACAATATTTTTAGTAGACACATATTTTGCTCTACAAAATGACTTTATAAACACTCAATTCTCTCGCTCCCGTTCATTCATTAAAGTATTGAAAATTTTAGAATTTCTATCGCAAAGCTTATACAGATCGACCTCAATTTGTTCAAAGCCTCTAATAACTATATTACAGCCTAAAACGATTGGAATCCTATCATATTTAACTAAATTATTCCATTTCATGAACAAAGCTTGGGTATTTGTTAACTAATTTAGATACTAAATTGAAAACTAGAATACAATTATTTAGCTGCTAGCTCTATATAAATTGAATTATTGAGTAAAATTTGATAAAAACATTAATATTTTAAAGAAAAAAAAAAACTCATCATCGGCTTTGATAGACAAAACGCGGCGTTAAGTTCCGCACACTAGAACGCAGAAAGCCTACCTTACTACTGTTCAACTATAATATCAGATCTATAGAAACATTTCCGTGTACTCTACTAATTTGAACATTCATCGTGAAAACAGAAAAAAAAAATCATTTAACATTAAAGTATCGTGAAGAACAATGTTTTTCAATTCCAACTTGCCCGTAGTTCTGTTTCCGTCAACTTTTCAATGGACCGCCGGAAGTCGCGTCCACTACACGCAAACTGGAAACTACACCTTACAATGCAGCTTTAATTTGCTTCTCTCATAAACTTTGTTAGTCTACTTCGAACAAACTACTACGAGTATTCTATAGAGTCGATAAGCGCTAGCGAGGGCGTTAATTATTATGTGCTATAACGATAGCAAAACTTAAATTAGTTATTTTAGTTCTGGTTTGAAATCAATACATGTCTATGGTTAGACGTCATTTAGGAATAAAGTTGTATTTATATATAGAACTATACCATATTTATATATAATTTTCATTCCTTTTTGTAGCTTCACGCTGTATCCCACACATGACAGGGTGGGCAGTGTGGCAACGTAGTGTTAAGACTCTCCGTTTTTGTGGAAAATACAAGGCAAACAAGCGTACGGGTCTGTGGTAAAGAAAGCTTATGTTTCATTTATGTACATTAATCACATAGAATGGGTGAATGGATGGCGGTTATTATCCCGGGCCGTTTTGTTAATCGCCACTCATTACACAATGTCTTTGGATTAGGGATTTATGTATATATATATATACATATACTATATTTTCTATATTACAATATTTTAGCAACAACCTAGCTCGAGGCCTATCGTGGCTCAAAGGCGTGTGACTGTAAATACAGCAGGTAGTGGATTCGATTTACGCTCGAGGAAATGTAATATTTAATATTTTCATTTCCTCACTCAAGTAACGTGGCATTGTTTCAAATGTACACTGAGAAATTTACATATTCCAAACAATTTAAAAATGAATTTGAGAACAAAACTTTACTTACAATGCAAAGCGCGGCGTTGAGTACCGCCACTCAACACGCAAAAATCTCGAACAATTGGGCGGAAAGTGTAAACTAAAACATCTTACCATTCTTATATCTTAAAAATATTGTGTTAGCATCATCAGCTAAGTTTTTTTTTTCTTAAGGCACAACTAAGCGCCGCACCTTGTCTTATTCCTTGCGCATGGAAAGCTATATAATAAGCTTCTCTCGAGTCAGCATCGATCCCACAACCCGCGTAAACATCACTTTTTAAACTTAACAAAGCTATTTTCGATAAAGTAAATGAATTCACGCCTC
This sequence comes from Eueides isabella, assembly GCA_019049475.1. Taxonomy (NCBI): domain Eukaryota; kingdom Metazoa; phylum Arthropoda; class Insecta; order Lepidoptera; family Nymphalidae; genus Eueides; species Eueides isabella. Next base: position 1,482,382 of record CM032394.1, on the reverse strand, counting down.
ACAAACTTTTGTACGTTAAACTAACTAGTGTAGTTAAAATGAAACAACAGCAATGTACTACTGGAGGCATTCAACAGTTTGAACAAATATACACTATCATATCATATATATCGCATTATGGAATAAAGAGAAATATCGCAATGACACAGATCACCTGTGTGCACATGACAGGGTAGGCAGAGGGATCTTGGGAACCTAGTCCCCGTAAGACTTACGTTCCGTTCTCCACTTTTTGCCAAATTTGGGGCTAAGAGTATTGAGAGGCGTAACTCAACGTCACACTTTGCCTTGTTACCAGAACGAAGAAATGAAAACACGATATATTTAATTACCTCGAGTTGGAATCGAACCTGCAACCTATCTTACATACAGTCGCGCCACGACAGGCCCCAGACAAATGCATAGACTTTTAATTAAGCTTTTCTTTTGTGCTTTTTTTTATTATTTTTATTGAAGCTTAATAGGGGAATTGACGCTCGATTTGTTTAATTTACATTCAATTTAAATGCGCTTGGACAGGGAGCTTTAATAGGATTTTTATTGTCTTAACTGTGTACTTAAGGTCTTTGAATAATATGTTTTTTTTTCTTTATGTTTGTATTGTACAATCGTAAATGTGACAGGTTATTGATTCGATTCCCATTTGAGGAAATTAAATACGTAATATAGTCATTTCTTTGCTTTGGTAACGAGAAAAGGCGAAGAGTTTGGTCACTCGCTATGCCTGGAGAATTCGACAAGTAGGAAATAATATCAAGGACTAAATATCTTTACACTAAGTTATTATAAACAAAAAAATAGATGTTTGAATAAATATTATATATAGTGGTTACTATATAGTATAGTCTCTCTCTCTCTCTCAGCTTCACGCTGTATCCCGCATATGACAAGGTTGACAGAGGGAACTTGGGAACACACTTCTGTTCCCCACTTTCCGTCGAATTTGAGGCATTGCGTATTGAGTGGCGGAACTCAACGCCGCGTTTGACCCTATGCCAAAGCGAAGTAATGAAAACATTAAATATTTCATTTCCTCGAGTGGGGATCGAACCCACAACATGTCGGTTACAGTCACACGCTTGTGCCGCTGTACCACGACAGACTATATATTATAGTGGTATACTATATGGTAACCACTCCTAAAAGCAAGTCTATATAGGAACTTTTAAAAGATTGATTATACAAGACTTGAAAACAAATTATACAATATTTGAAAGTAAAACTTTCATCATACATTTCATTATTAGTCAACTACAGAATAATGAAATATATGTTAGTTCACCGGAACCTAACCTCAAATCCGGTGAAATTTGGGAACGAAGTGTCTTAACACGAGGTTCCCAGTTCCTTCTGCCCACCCTGCTACACGATGCGGTATATACCGTGAAACGGAAAGATAAAGATTCCATTAATCGAGCTAGACTATAGGCGAAACACATCACGTCAACCGGTTATCAGTACCACTCTACTTACTGTCACACGTCTTATTTAACTGACAACTAATGACAGACGTCATTACGTACCCACATAGTCATTTTTATTGGAACGTACAACCTCCTTCGTGTCTTCTCCATTCAACGTGACATTGGCGAAGTGATATGTGCTCAACTGGCACGCTCGGAACGCCATAATCAAAGAACCATACCTTTTTTTTTTATTGGAAACACGGCCAAAGTCGAGCGAAAGCGAAGTCAGTTAAAAATATATCGATAATTACTGCAATTATGCAAAATCGCTCTGCGATACAAATTACCGCACATATTATACAGTTTAATAGACTATTATTAACTAATTAATATGAATATGTCTGTCTAGACCGATCACTAAATTATATATCGAATTTAACTTCTGTTTTAAATATTCCACTTACATACGAAAGTGTCGTAATGAGAATGGAGTGAGAGAACTTGGGAACCTAGTGCTTAAACCACTAGGTTCCCAAGTTCCCTCTGCCTACCCTGTCGTGTGCGGGATACGGCGAGAAGCTTTATGTATCGATCTGGCGGCGCGATGTTCCACGTTTGTACTTGTTGAAACTGTATACTGTAGGTAAATGCTGTTGTTTTATTTTTACCACACTCGTTAGCTTGTAAAAGTTTGTGAGGCGTAAATTTTTTGACTTTATAAAAAAATGGGCCTTGTAAACTTTGAAAGCTTTTATTAACGTGCCGACTATGGGTTCGATTCCTAATTGAGGAAATGAATTATTTAACATCCCTCGCTATTTAAAACTATTGAAGATTTTGTAAATTACAAGTATTTTTATTTCGATAGCCGCGGAAACAGAAACACACACCGGGTTTCTGTGTGTGTGTGTGTGTGTGTGTGTGTGTGTGTGTGTGTACGTGTATGATATGTGTGAGAACCTACCCATTATATTTTTTTTGTTTGGGACATACATGGGAACATACATATGTTGTATTGTATCATACGTCATACAAAACGAATAGTTATTTCTGTTTGATCACGCGTTGAAGTAACCAAGAAAGTCAAATTAAAAATAGTCGATAATTATTTCAATTATGCAACGTCGCCCTGCAATACATATTACCGCACAAATAACTTAATAGACTATACATACTTCAATAAATTATAGAACGAATTTATCTAATATATATATATATTTTTTTAGCTTCACGCTGTATCCCGCACAAGGCAGGGTAGGCAGAGGGAACCCGGGAACCTAGTGTTAAGACACTCCGTTCCACTTCCGTTCTCCACTTTCCGCCGAGTTTGAGGCATTGCGTGTTGAGTGGCGGAACTCAACGCCGCACTTTGCCTTATTACCAGAGCGAAGAAATGAAACATTAAATATTTTAATTGAAAATATTTAATATTTCATTTCCTCGAGTGGGGATCGAACCCAGAACCTGTCGGTTACAGTCACACGCTTGTGCCGCTGCGCCACGACAGGCCTCAATAAAAAACTTATAATATATTAAATATTTCTATTTTGCCAACATTCGTGAATGAGTGTCTTAAAACTGATCATCACATACCCCGGCCGTGCCTGTCCTGCCTCATGTAAAATAATTAATAATGATTTTTTTTCTAATAACGTTATTGTATTTATGGTATGTTTACACAAACTTGAAGATTTAATTATGTTAAACCATTGCGTTAAATTCCTCGACTCACCACGTGCGCATTGATATGGCCATCACTGACTGTAGACCTGCAAGTTGTGGGTTCGGTTCTATACAATTATTTATTTTCATTTTATCACTCTGGCAGGTGTATAAAGTAAGGCGTTGGATTTCGTCATTCAAAACACAATAATTTGAAATAAATGAAGTATCTTAACTAGTTCAGCTCAGCGCTAAATAGTCCACTGTTTATTTTCTGTCATGCTTTTTTAATGTAGAATTATTAAGAAATGGTTTGAAATACCATAACATTAAATATATAATAAAAGTATCAGAAATTGACGAGTAATCCATAATGGTTACACGCATATACATACAAACATATATTAGTGTGTGTGTGTGTATTTGTGTACATGAACACTTGCACATTTACATACGTACACATAAAAACTAACTTCTTTGCGTCGCGCAATCAAATAATAACAAACTTATAAATTACACAAACTTCAAAAATGATTAAATAAATATATCAAACAGAAAATTCTACGCCCTCATTATCTCCATTCAAAACTGTGATGGGAAGAATTCTCATCGAATAAATTTTACCGTGTACTTTAGCTTGAAATCCGAATCAGATATTAAATAACTCAAGGGGCGCTGTATGAATAGTTCTGGATCGCTGTAATGCTTGACATTCAACGATCGTAACATTTTTTTTTACGCTTTTAATGAGATAATCTAGGCAAGGGCCGTGGGTATTTGTTTTTTTCTACTTTCTATGATAAAATTGTTTTTTTTTTTTCACTTTCTATGATTTTTTAAAATTTTAATTGAATCTTTTTAAGTTTTTAATCTACATAGACTATCTTTTGTAATATGCTGCACTGAAAAGATTCTCAGGCCTATAGAATGTAAAGTGATAGTTTTGTATATGTTTACTAATATTATGAAGCCGAAGTTATTTTTGAGAAATTAATTGACTAAACAAAATTTCAGGAGGTAATGGTTAGAATTAAAACAGGATATTGTTGTAACACAGTCCTTTTATTGAGGAAAGCACTATGACAAATTGGTGCGTATCTATAATGAAAATTAAATAATGAGTTTAGGGAATTAATCATTTTAATTTACTTATTTCCATTTGATGAAGCGGCAAAAACGAAAAAAATACAGAAAAGTTCATTTAATTGATATGATTGTGACTCAATTACTATATAAATACAACTTCTCCCAAGAGCTATATTTGAACCTGCTACTTATAAACAATGAAAGATATGAAAATCTTTCATTTCAATTGTATTTACATAATTCTGCTATATAATTAGAGAAGCCTGTCAGTTTATGAGTTCGATGTCTACTTCAGGACATGAATTATTTAATATTATCTTTGCTCTGGTAACAGAGTAAATAGCGACGTTGAGTTCCGCCACTCAACATACAATGCATGAAATTCAGCGAAGATTTGGGAACGGAAGTGTCATAACGGTAACAGAGTGTCAAAATAGTAGGTTCCTACCTATCTACTCTGCCATGTGAGGGATACAGCATGAACCTGAACTTGATCTGATATAATTTCTGAATTCATACAACCAAATACCTACATACTAATGTTTTATTAAAGTGCTGCGACAATATGACAAACGAAGACATCTACAGTCCTCGATGACACTCAATGTTATCAGAAGTGGTTCTTAACTTATCATTTACTCTTGACTTCAGCAATTCTTTTTAAATGGCAAAGAAAAATATTTGTTCTGACGCGATATTCCATGTCTTAGAAATTATTTTATCTTACGCATGAAGATGAAAAGGGCAATATACAACGGTAAGGGAAAAATTTACTTTGACCGCCTCTTTGAATTTGACCGAACAAAAACTGCTGCGCTTTGTGAGGTGAAACATTCTTTTAGTTACATTTAAATATTTTTTTTCCGAGAAAAAAATTGAGGTCTGCCGTAGCGTATGGGTATAAGCGAGTGACTTTACCCACGGAAGCTTGTAGATTCGATTACCATTCAAGAAAAAATAATATATATTTGATGTCATCGCCTTGAAATAAGAAAAAAAATTGACAGAAATCCAGGAACGTATGTGTCCTACTGAGAATGGAGCACACTTACTTAGACTGCTTAAAGAGTGCGGCGTTGAGTTCCGTCACTGAATAGTTACTAAATATATATAATATATATATCATGGACAATACGATATAACTACTAAAAATAATAACAACTAAAAAATACTAAATATAAATAATGGACAATACAACATAACAAATCTCAATTTTCTTTTTATTAGATCTGTGGATCATGTTTAAGGAATAAATATTTTAATCTGTAAACCCAAAAATAGCTAATCATAAAGCCAAAACCTATCTGTCTTGTCAAAATCCTATAATCCAACAATCTGGAGTTCTCAGAACAAGATTATTTACATTCATATCGTTATGTTAATGCGTAAGACGGTGGTTTGTTGTGTTCAACGTATTTACTTTGAAAATGCTCATATATTGTTTGATTTTTTATTTTTTTATTTTTTCTTGCTTGATTTTATCTGTCTAATAAAATGGTAAAATGTTATTAAATGATTGGGAATATATTTTAATAAAATAATATGAAAAATACCAATGTGATATTTTGTGAAATAAATATTTTAGAGGCCTGTCATGGCGCAGCGGCACAAGAGTGTGACTGTAACCGACAGGTTCTGGGTTCGAGCCCCAGTCGAAGAAATGAAATATTTAATATTTTCAATTTAAATATTTAATGTTTCCTTTCTTCGCTCTGGTAATAAGGCTAAGCGCGGCGTTGAGTTCCGCCACTCAACACGCAATGCCTCAAATTCAGCGGAAAGTGGGGAACAGATGTGGAACGAAGTGTCTTTACACTAGGTTCCCGGGTTCCCTCTGCCTACCCTGCGTCGTGCGGGATATAGCGTGAAGCTGAGTATGAGGATGAGTATGGGTAATATTTTTTTTTAACTCTGTTCTTTTTTTAGATTACTAAATTCGAGGTATGTCACGGCATAGATGCATAAGAGTGGAACTGTAAAGGCTGTGGGTTTAATTTCCACTTTAGTAAATTAAATATTTTACTATTTTCGTTCTGGTAACAAGAAAAAGAGTGGCGTTATGTTTCTACACTGAACACTCAACGCCTCAAATTCAGTAAAAAGGAGAACGGAGTATCTTAATATCTTTATAAGAACAGAGTGTCTTAACACTATACTTGTCACTTAATTGATTATATGATGTAAAATTTGATTAAAAACAAAAGACATGTCCCGCTGAGTTTCTTTCGCCGGTTCTTCTCAGGTCTGAGACAGTAACTTTAGTGAACTGGTTGTAAATTGTTTGACGTTCAAAAAACGAAGCTTGTAACTTCTTATTTTGAATAAAAATATTTGAATTTGTTTCCGCCTACTTTGCCATGTGCAAGATACAGCGTAAATAAAACATAACTCTCTTTACAATTTTTTTTTATAATTCCCTTTTAATGTTACAAATTGATTGCGTACTCAGTTCTCAACTTCACCTAACCTAACCGCAGCCACAAATCGTCATTTTTCATACCGACATTTGACCTCTTTTTGCTATGTAGATAAATAAGCTGAACAGTTACGGGGGAAGGCCTGTCCTTGATCTATTTCAAACGTTTTGGCTTTTATCTTGATTCAAACGAAACATTGAGTCAAATTTTGAAGAATTTAAATTTTAAAATAACATAAGAAGGGTGTATCGTAAATATATTTTCTTTGTGGGAATTGTTTGCTTTTATACATTAGTAAATTTAACTTTGAAGATTCACGACAAATGTATAAATGTTTATTTCAATAACATCTTTTTTGGCCTTTCTTGTTGTATGCTTTGAAGAATTTACAAACAATCTTTTCATAAGCAGCTACCATATATGACCTCTATATATGACCTTTTTCTATCTGTAGATTCTTCTAGAAGAAAAGATAAGGTGTGAGGTAAAGGTAGTATAGCAAGGTATAGACTGTTTTTTTTCAGGTTCACGCTGTATCCCGCACGAGCCAGGGTAGGCAGAGGGAACCCGGGAACCTAGTGTTAAGACACTCCGTTCCACTTCCGTTCCCCACTTTCCGCTAGATTTCAGGCATTGCGTGTTGAGTGGCGGCACTCAACGCCGCTCTTTGCCTTATTACCAGAGCGAAGAAATGAAGCATTAAATATTTAAATTGAAAATATTAAATATTTCATTTACTCGACTGGGGATTGAACCCAGAACCTATCGGTTACAGTCACGCGCTTATGCCGCTGCGCCATGACAGGCCTTTTTTATAGACTAAGTGCTGAATATAATTCTGAACAAGAGTACTGAGACGGTTTGCGTTGAAATAATTTACGTGATTCAACATAGCCTAACATAGCGCGTACAACCATACAAAACTTTATAATATACTATATATAAACTTTATAATATAATATATAATATAAACAATATAATTTGTTTCATTTTAATTAAAGTTATTTCATCTGCTCGTTGTATCCCATTGTACAGATTAAGATTGGGAACTAGCTTCCGTTTCCGTTTTTCTTCGAGTTTGAAGTATTGGCGTGGCTTAACGCCGCGCTTTGCCTCGTTGCCTGAGCGTAGAAATGAAAATATGAAATATATAATTTCCTATCGTGGGGACCACTCCCACAACCTGTGCTGTTTACAGTCGCACTCTTGCGTCCCTGCGCCAGGACAAGTGACAGGCCTCAAAGAACGATCTTATGTATATTTTCCCATTAAAATCTATTTTCCATGCTACATTCCAATTATTTCTAATTGAAATATCACTTTAAATGATTTACGCGTCATCGGCAGGTCAGTAAATCTACGCGCCATTAGCCGCGACCCGCTTCATATTATATAACTTTGTGATTCAAGATTTTTCTGATCATAACCTTTCATTTATATTTGACAAACGATGTATACCTATATAGAAATAGGGACAAACGTATTTTTTCAACCTTTTAATTTTTTTAAATTTCTTTGTATATTTTAGGATAAAAAAGATTTTATTTATAGTATTTTTGAATGAAACCATTTCAACTGTAAAAATATCGTTTATTTTTATATTTGAAATAATCAGCTTCACGCTGTATCCCGCACATGGCAGGGTAGGCAGAGGGCACTTAGGAACTTAGTGTTAAGATATTACGTTCCACTTCCGTTCTCCACTTTCCGCCGAATTTGAGGCTTTGCGTGTTGAGTGGCGGTACTCAACGCCGCGTTTTGCCTTGTACCAAAGCGAAGAAATGAAAACATTAAATATTTAAATGGAAAATATTAAATATTTTGTTTCCTCGAGTGGGGATCGAACCCACAACCTATCGGTTGCAGCCACACGCTTGTGCCGCTGCGCCACGATTTGAAGTACATTATAGAAAATCCACCAATTACAAAACACTTTGCAGTATAGTCCCTGGTAGGTAACTATGACACAGTTAATTATCCGTATATACTTAATATGTATATACATTTCAGCTTCACATTGTATCCGGCACATAGCAGCATACGCAGAAAGAATCTGGGATAGGTTCCTAGATTCCTTGTTGTGCTAAGATACTCTGTTCCGTTTCCACCAAATTGGAGGCATTGCGTTTTGATTGGCGAAACTCAACGCCGCAGTTTGTCTTGTAACTAGAGCAAGGAAAATATAATCGAATATTAAATATTCGATTTTGAGATATTAAACATTTCATAAGAAAATATTAAATATTTAATTTGCAAATATTAAATATATACTTTTTTATTTATTAAATATTAAAATTTATATTTATTATTAATTCTTTCGAATAGAGATCCAACCGACAACGCGTGACTGGATCTCTATTCGAAAGAATTAATAATAAATATATATTTTAATATTTAATAAATAAAAAACGCGACGCGACGCGATGACAGGTCTTAAGTTCTTTTCTAATATAGAAAAATTAAGAAGGCCTGTCGTGGCGCAGGGGCACAAGTGTGTGACTGTAACCGACAGGTTCTGGGTTCGATCCGCAGTCGAGGAAATGAAATATTTAATATTTTCAATTTAAATATTTATTGTTTCGTTTCTTCGCTCTGGTAAAAGCGCGGCGTTGAGTTCCGCCACTCAACACGCAATGCCTCAAATTCGACGGAAAGTGAGGAACGAAAGTGAAACGGAGTGTTTTAACACTAGGTTCCCGGGTTCCCTCTGCCTACTCTGCTTCGTGCGGAATACAGCGTGAAGCTAAAAAAAAAAAAACCTTCTCTGTTTTCACAAATTCAAATTCAAATATTTTTATTCAAAATAAGAAGTTACAAGCTTCGTTTTTTGAACGTCAAACAATTTACAACCAGTTCACTAAAGTTACTGCCTCAGACCTGAGAAGAACCGGCGAAAGAAACTCAGCGGGACATGTCTTTTTTTTAACAAAACTTTACATTATATAATTATGTGACAATGATACATTTGAAACAGCCTGGAGCGAGCATTTTATTCTCAAGGCGTGTTATTATTTATAAAATCGTTAATATGGTAATAACCTTAACACACAAACGTCTTTTCACAACTTTTTTAAATTGTGAAATAGAAAATTCTCTGACGTTTTCTGGGATCCTATTGTAAAAGCGTACACCCTGTCCCATAAACGAATTACGGACTCGATGCAATCGAGTTACAGGCGCACTAAGTTTAAGCCTATTTCTAGTATTAATATTATGTACGTCACTGATTTTAGTAAACTTATTAATATTTTTCTTGACATACATAATATTTTAGAAAATGTAATGAGATGCAACGGTCAATATATTAATCTTTTTAAACATTTCCCTTGAAAAATCCCAAATCACAGATTCTCCTTTGACAAATGAATTATTACTTAACCTAAATAATACACCAAAAACGTCACCGATTACATATTCTTTCTCACCAGGCCTCGGGCAAAACCACGCAATATAATTTCCATATTTATATGATAGACATGCCTTGTGTTTATCTTCACCGATGCAATATCGAACAGTAATAACTTTCGCAAGTTGCAAGAGAAGTACTCAATAAGTTTTATATGACATGTTATATATTCGTACATACGCTGTAAGTTTAATAAATGTGGGTACTTTACTCTGCGGTTTTGTCTTTATTTCGTCGTAATTGTTTTCTTCTTAGATTCTCGCTGTATCATGCACATTGCAGGGTAACAGAGGGAACCTGGGAACCTAGTGTTAAGACACTGCGTTTCCATTAAGACAGTGCCGTTCCTCACTTGCCATGAAGGAATATTGAAGCAATGCTCGTTACCAGAACGAGGAAATGAAAATATTTCATTTCCTCGAGTGGCAATCGAATCCACAGCCAGTCGCGAAAGAGTCATACTAACGCCTCTGCGCCACGACAGACCTTTAGTATATTCAAATCACACAATGTTTAATTTCTTAAAAATACATTTTGTTCAATAATAACTAATTTTACTTTGTAAAAACTATAAATAAATTTATTTCAAAGAAACATTTACATTTTCTTTGTTAGCTGCCATCATCTCCTTGGCATATTTCTAAAACATCAGCTTTCATAAATATCTTATAGTAAGTTACATTGAGTTAATGCTTGGATGTGCCTGTTTGAAAGACGTATGGAAGCCGCTTCGCCCGCAGAACGCTTTATTCATGAGTAATATCACCACAATTTTAAATATATTTGAGACTAAACAATAATTATTTAGCATATTGGCACTAAAAACGCACCTATTGTGGGTTCATACCGTTGCTCGAGGGATTAATTTATTTATTATTTTTTATTTAAAGTTATTGCTCAACCCTACTGGGTTGTTCCGAGTTTTTAAACCTTGAATAACAATACAAAGCAAGTTTAAGGCAAAGCGCGGCGTTGAGTTCCGCCACTCAACACGCAATGCCTCAAATTCGACGCAAAGTGGGGAACGGAAGTGGAACGGAGTGTCATAACACTAGGTTTCACTTCCGTTCCCTCTGCCTACCCTGCCTAGTGCGGGATAAAGCGTGAAGCTGAGTGAGAGAGTGAGAGTAAATAACAATAAAATATTCAATGTTTAAAAAATCGGACGATGCTTGAACAGATTGTATTAACATATCAACTGGGAGGGAAGGGAAGGCTCCCCTTCCCTCCAAGTTGTGAACCCCTAAGTAAATACCATTAAGCTATAAGAACATCACTAGTAGTACTACAATAGCTGCGATAGCTTTATGATCGGTTTTCATGACAGAAATAACGGGTTATATTTCCGTTGGTACACAACATATGTTAAGATATTATTGTTTCGGTTATTCTTTACAACCAATTTTTAATTGTATAATTTTTCAAATATGTAATGCCTTATTAACTAAAGCATTTATGTTTCACGCTGTAATTTACACATAGAACAGTAGGTGACGCTTCCGTTCCCTACTTAGGCATATGTGGCTATATGCTACATAATATGTAGATCGTATTAAATTAAACAAGGTTTCAATTTAATAATGGCAAGTAAATTGCTTTTCTAAATCAAAGCATACACGAGATCGACAAAGACAAAGCGTTCGCGCGATCGATGTTGAAACTTTGAACTCTATAATTAACTTTTCCTTCGAACAACGTGAATTATGCGCTTAGTGCAACTATGGCACTTTACTTCTAATTAAACAAAAACAGTACTGTGGCTTCCATCTAATTTCAGATTGTGCATTTTTATGTATATAATTTAAATAAAGTTTGTATGAAAATTAGAATATGTTTTACTTTAATCAGAAACTTTCTAATGATACGGTAAAATACTACTATATTTAACTAATTTTGTATTATACCTGAAAAAATATAAATACAGTTAGGGCAGTGCACAAACTTGCGACAGGTTATGGGCTCGATATCCAATCGAGGACATCAAATCGTAACTATTTCCATTTCTTCGTTTTGGTAACAATACGCGGCTTTGAGTTGCGCCACTTGACTCGCAAAGCCTCCATATAAGTGGGAGAACAGAAGCTTTTAATGGGAATGGGTCTTAACACTAGGTTCCCTCTGCCTGCCCTACTATATACGGGATAGCTGAAGCTGAGAAAAAATATGTTATCAGATAGTTGGTGTCAAATTAGTGATATTAAATTAATTTTGTATTTTAATGTTGTTATATCGATTACTTTGAACAAAATTATTTCCAGTTCCTGGCTCTGATTATAAGGCGGCGTTGAATGTTGAAAATTAAAATGGGAAACGGAGTGTTTGAACACTAAATTCCCTTTTCATATCCTGTTAGAAGGACCCTACTACATAAAGCTATAAAAATCTCAAACTATCTCTTATTTTTAATTGTAGTAAAAATAAAATGCTCCATTTCAATATCCCTTTGTAACACAAAGCGTGGTCACATTATTCATGAGGAAACGTTTTTAGTGCTCTCGAAAGAGCGGGCTTCAAGAATCAACATTTGGTTTTAATGTTGTCTTAAATGATAAAATGGATTCGGCATTTTCGTCATAGGACTCACAATTATAATGAAAAGTATATTTTGTTGGTACACATAATATTATCTTTTTATTAAGGGAAAAGGTAAAAGGCATTTTATTTAATTACGTTTTCTGTTTCCTCTGTGTATATATGGATGGAAATTTTAAGTGGGCACTTTATAACTGCCGTCATAGTGTAGTGGAGCTGTGCTTTTGTTTTTATGGGTTCGATTCCCGTTCGAATGAATTATTTTTCTTTTATTTGCTCTGGTGAGACAAAATGCGTCCTTATGTTAAGTATACGTATGCAATATATCTCTAATTTGACACGTAAGAGGGGAAATGTATCTTAAAATTAGGTTCCCTCTCCCTACCTTGCTATATCTGGTATACAGGTAATTGTTTTACAAAAAATATTTTCAATGAAATTTCATTTATTTTTGTTTCATTCAACAGCCCAATCTTGTATGGACGTGAAGCAAATTCTGTTCAACGGGTATTGCTATCTTTTCTCGGGATACCCTCAAGCGTCCTGGACGACGGCAAAGCAGGTAAGTTTTAAAATAATATTATATAACAAGGTAAATGTTTTTACTATTATTAAAGTGTTAATCCACACTTAGCCAATAAAATAATTATATGCGGAACCTTATTAACAATTTTAACGTAGCGGTATTTGAACACGTGCCTCTCGGATGAATTCCGGAATAATTAAATGATTTACGTTTCCGCCCGCTAGTTAGAAGATGATAACGCGATATTGAAGTCTTAAAAATTGGCAAGGGGGCTGAGTATCTTAATAGATACTCGTACATGAGTAGGCAGAAGTTGTATGCAATAACTTGGTATTTCCTTACTGTATCGTGCAGGATGAAGCGTGAAATAAAACAATACTAGATATTATCCTTATTCTGTTAAGAGTTTTTTAAATTAACGAATATTTATATAATAATTAATTAAAGTTGAGAAGGAGGTCTTTCTTGGCGCAGAGGCACAGGCGTGTGACTGTAAGTGACAGGTTGTGGGTTCGATCCTCACTCAAGGAAATATAATATTTAATATTTTTAAATTTAATATTTATTGTTTTCTTTTCTTCGCTCTGGTAACAAGGCAAAGCGCGGCGTTGTGATCCGCCACTCGACACGCAATGCCTCACAGGTTCCCAAGTTCCCTGTGTCTCAACTGCCGTGTGCGGGATACAGCGTGAAGCATAAAAAAAACATAAAAAAATGTTAAGGTTTTAAGATTTGCTTTCGCAGAGATTTAAAGTAACTACTTAAACATTTTAATTTAACCATTCGTTAATTACATTAAATTGTAGTCGTCTTCTGAAGACTAGATGAAACATAGTGTAAAAACACTCCGTTCTCCATTTTCTGCTAAATTTTCACAACATTACGTTTCAAGTGGCGAAATGCTTGAGTGGAAATCGAATCCTAATAATCATCGCATTTACAGCTAGATGCTATGCCACTGAGCCACGACAACCCCAAATTTATTATGCCATAGATAATAAAGTGCTTACACATTCTGTACTAATCTCCGCTTTTCCTCTTTATTGAATACATCATCTAGACCTAAACATTTATTTGCTCACATTTAACAGAAAATAACAAAAGTTATAGCTGTTAAGCTATAAATATGATCCAATTTTATCCGAAACATAGCCCATTAATGTAACGAGCGTAATTCGATTACTTTTGACGTTGTTTTAGAAATTCCGGACCGCCGAGTGAATTTATATATAATTTATTTTTATATATATTTCTTCCGCAGTTTGAAAGAAACCAATATAATGGTATATCACTTTTGACTTATTTGGTGTGAATTTAGTTTGAAATTATACAATATCGCTCAAATGTAACTTAGTTCTAAGCAAATAATAATGTAAAGATTTTTTTTTAGCTTCACGCTGTATCCCGCACGAGGCATGGTAGGCAGAGGGAACCCGGGAACCTAGTGTAAAGACACTCCGTTCCACCTTCCATTCTCCACTTTCCGCCGAATTTGAGGCATTGCGTGTTGAGTGGCGGAACTCAACGCCGCGCTTTGCCTTAATACCAGAGCGAAGAAATGAAACATTAAATATTTAAATTGAAAATATTAAATATTTCATTTCCTCGACTGGGAATCGAACCCAGAACCTGTCGGTTACAGTCACACTCTTTGTGCCGCTGCGCTACGACAGGCCTCAAGTAATGTAAAGATAAAAGTTATTTTTTCTTATAATAGCTATTAATTGTGTGTATAAATGAAATTAGATATAATAATGGGATAAAACGGTGTCTGTACAAGGGTGTTTTTACCCTAGGGCCAGAAGGGCTATAGCCCGGGGCGGCAGGCCATGAGGGGCGGCCCAGGGGCAGCCCGGGCTTCGGTTTGGACATTTGAAAAAATACAAAAAAATATTTTAAGACATAAGCTTAGAACGCCCCTGAACCACTTTTCTACGTGTAGATTTCACATCTGAAGAATTTGAAATTCAATCCTGAATCGGTTGAACCGTCAATTTTTTTTTCGCCTCGATTTTCTTTTCACATTTAAAATTTTGTCCACAGAAAAATAATGTAAAATATAAAATCTATATTTTGTTTTCTGTTCTTTCACCCTTTTTATTTTTTTCTTTCGATGGGGTAGTATGATGTTGGTCCTGCGACCTTTACAGCGCCACCGGTTTTGTTGGAGGCCGAGCTGGAAGAGCTCGGCCTCCAACAAAACCGGTCAAAACCGGCACAAAAAGAGAGATGATCTTGAACTTGTCACCAGATTGAGTGACTCAAAGAGATACTACGAAGTTGCAAGGGCGCCTCTTGCGAGACTCGAGCCTCGAACTGGGAACTTCGTTTGTAGTGGGGGGCCCCACTCAGTTCGCAAGCCGAGCTTTGCTTCGCTCGGCCCGAGCTAGGCCTACTGGGTAGAGCTGTGGATACCCTTTTGGAATTTATGTTTGGCACCCTCCCGCACCTAGGCGCGCTTGGGCTGCTGTATAACTGGGACCTCGTCTCCACCGGCGTATCGTGTGCTTTTGCGTTTATGTGTAGTCCTACCTACTTGTTTCACTTTATCCACGACTGTAATGGGGTCAGCTCGAGCTATCGAATAGAACATTGCGTGGCCTACGGTAGACCTTACGGAATATTCCCTGAGCTACGGCGCCACTCCCCGTAATCGCAGGTTTTTACCACCAGGGTGTTCGGATGGGCCGAGGCCTTTTCAAAGTAGCTACTGGACAGTTTCCTGCAGTGCTCTTGAATGGAGTCGAGATTGATGTCTCGGTGTAGATCTATGTTGCGCATGAACAAAGGAGCTCCCGTGGCAATGCGCAAGATTTTGTTTTGCATAATTTGAAAACGACGGAGGCTAGAGACGAACACTAAACTGGCATATGTGAACATTGGCCTGATAGAGGTGGTGTACAGGCGGATTTTATTTCTAAAGGACATTTTAAATTTGACACAGATCAGCAGGTATAGGCAAGAGAGTACGTACACGTACGGGCTGGGCTCTTAGTCCATTTTTATTCAATGTAGTGCTAGATACTATCTCGGCTCACATCCAAGACCAGCCTCCGTGGCTGATGATGTATGCCGATGACATAGCACTCACTGACGAGGATCGGCTGATGCTAGAGCGTAAAGTGAACCTCTGGAATGGTACGCTTGAGAACGGCGGTCTTAAACTGAATGTGTCGAAGACCGAGTACATGGCTTACAGGAGACCGGACTCAAGAACTATCCATATAACCAAGCCAATTTAAAACCACCCGCTAAGTCGGAAAAGTTCAGGTACCTCGGATCCGTTATGCACGAGTCTGGGGGCTTCTATCACGATGATGCTTCCAGACTCGTGCATAACGGATCTTGATTCATGGTCGGATAAGCGCTGCCTGGGCCAAATGGCGAGACGTCACTGGTGTGGTCTGCGATCGCAGAATACCGACCAAACTCAAGGGGCTGATATACAAGAGCATCGTTCTACCGGTTGTTTTATACGGCAGCGAATGCTGGCCAGTATTATCTCGGCACACGAAGGGGCTTCATGTTACGGAAATGAGGATGCTGAGGTGGATGTGCGGCGTAAAGTGGTCTGACCGCATACGTAACACATTCATTCGAGGTAGTCTTGGAGTCCGTGACATAGCGGATAAGCTAAGCCCTAAGAACTATGTCGGACGCGAGTGCCTTGATATATCTGTCCCTGGAGTGAGACCTCCCGGACGCCCAAGGAAGCGCTGGTTGTATGTCTTGATGCAGGATATAAGAGCCAATGGTCTAACCACTGAGGATATATTAAAAGATCATGCTAAGTGGAGTAGGCTTAGTAGGAAGGCAGACTCTGGCACAGCAAGCCGGGATTAATGCCAGGAAGAAGAAGTACGTACGTCCCTTCCATCGTACGTATCTCATGTGCTCTTAGAAATTGAGTTTGTTATCCAGAATTACTCCTAGATATTTGGCACTCTGTGCTTGAGGTATGATTTTGCCTTGCAGAAGAATAAGAGGCATGCAATTCGTTTGGGCGAATAGCGAAGAATACTGACGTACTCTTTTCAAGGTTAACTTCGATATTCAGCTTAGACCATTTAGTTTGGAAAGTGACTTACGTATTGTATTTTACAACGATTCTGACTATCTATTGTTTATATTTATATTATTTATATTTTACTTTTAACAAGTTATTTGTTCACTCTTTTTAAACAAAAACCGATGAGGTGAAAGTAAAGTTAGTTAGTATAATTTAATTGCTAAAACGATGCCAATACTAGCTAACTTCATAAAGTTAGCTAGCTTTGATTATTTTTATTCATCTTCACTCTACAGCCTGATACATGACAGATGCATCTCCGCATAAGTCAGGGTAGGCAGAGGGGATGTGTTCCCCATTGAGACGCTTCCGCCACTATCAAACGACTAAATTCTTGAGGCATTACTTATAGAGTGATGGAACATCGTCAACAGAGCTAGAAAAAAACATATTTTTAACTGGAATTGAATCCAAAACCGTCGCGTTGTACAATGGCATACTTGTGCCACTGCACTTAGATCTCTAAATTTGAATATTGTATATTCAACTTTTATACTATTGATTTAATGAAGCAGTGAAGATTTCTATATATTTTAAATATAAAAATGTCTCTATTTAATTTTGTAGAAAAATCTATTTTCATTATATTTTCCATTTTAAGTACAAATTTCAGCTACATTTTTAGTGACTTTTTCAAAGCACAGTTTTAAAACGCCTTACTTTTAGCCAGTTGCAAGTCATAATATATTTCCTCAAAAATAATAAATGTTTCATGAAATACACTAGTGTATTTCGTTCTTTATAAAATTATTTACATTTTAAAATGTTGTTAAATTAACACGTCATTCATTTTATAGGGGTTGTAATAATTAATATGGAATGATTAAATTGAAATATTTTAGCAAATTTTAGCTTCACGATGTATCACGCAAAAAGCGGGATAACCACAGGAAACTTGAATGTCATGTGTTAAGATATTCCGTTCCGTTTCCCAATTTTCGCCAAAACAGAAGCATTACGTGTTGAGTGACGGAACTAAACGCCGCACTTAGTTAGTCTGAAGAAATGAAAATATTTCATTTACTCGAGAGGGGATCGAACCCACAACCTATGTGTTATGCCTTAGGCCTGCACACTGCATAATATAATCAGTATATATTATTAAAAAATAAAGGCTTGTCGTGGCGCAGCGGCACAAGCGTGTGACTGTAACCGATAGATTCTGGTTTCGATCCCCAGTCAAGGAAATAAAATATTTAATATTTTCAATTTAAATATTTAATGTTTTATTTCTTCGCTCTGGTAATAAGGCAAAGCGCGGCGTTGAGTTCCGCCACTCAACACACAATGCCTCAAATTCGGCGGAAAGTGGAGAACGGAAGTGGAACAGAGTGTCTTAACACTACGTTCCCAAGTTCCCTCTGCCTACCCTGCCTCGTGTGGGATACAGCGTGAAGCTGAAGAAGAAGAAGAAGAATAAATAATATATATTTTTCATAGCTAATTACAAATTACTAACATTAAATAAATCACCTACATACTTTATAACAAGAACATCATTCAAAAGAAAACCAGAAAGTTTTCTGTACAAAAGATATTTAAGTATGTCACTTTATCCGAATAAAGAAAATCGTATACAATACGTTTGTAAGATACAGTTGTCTACCGAGTTTTATCTCCCGAGAGTGTTTCCACGAGATGTTTTCATCGGTATGCTGGGGGCCTAGCTTTGTTATTTAGATATTCATGTACATTTTAGCGTATTTCTTTAGTATATTAAAATTTTATATTATTTTTTTTGTATGGACAAGTCACGGCAAACGAGCGTACGGGTCACCTGATAGTAAGTGATCACTGTCGCCCACGGTTCCGTTTAACTCCAGGAGCTACAGGAGCGTTGCCGGCCTTTAAGGTGAATGGACGCCGGGGCCCGACATTACCCAATGCGAAACACAGTGGCCAAAGACCCTACTTAACGCCGGTTTTTAATGCCGGGGGTAAAATAATAATCCGGTCGAGTCTGCCCATGCGTGTTGCCATTGCTGACAGCGTAACTCTCCCATACGTACTTTAGTCGTCTCTTACGACATCATCAGTACCAGGGTGATCCTATTCTAAGCCGAAATCAAATGAAGTGAATCTCATTTTCTCGCTTTTGATAATGGTGGGTGGCGTTGGGTTCTGACAGTCAACACGCAATGCCTCCAAAATTTAAAAGAATGTGAGGTCGGAAGTATCGCAATGGGATGGTCTTACTAATAGATTTCCCTCCGCCTACCCTACTGTGCAGCATACAAAATGAAACTAAAAATATTCTTTCTTTCCTAGCTTCACGCTGTATCCCGCACGAGGCAGGATACTATGCATTATGCAGAGGGAACCCGGGAACCTAATGTTAAGACACTCCGTTCCACTTCCGTTCCCCACTTTCCGTCGAATTTGAGACATTGCGTGTTGAGTGGCGGAGCTCAACGCCGCGCTTTGCCTTATTACCAGAGCGAAAAAATGAAACATTAAATATTTAAATTGAAAATATTAAATATTTCATTTCCTCGACGGGGGATCGAACCAGAACCTGTCGGTTACAGTCACACGCTTGTGCCGCTGCGCCACGACAGGCCACAACTAAAAATATTGATTTTATTTATATTGAGGCCACCATAGAACATTTGGACACCGTATGCCCGTAAATGCGATGAATATGTCTACTATATTTTGTTTATTTTAGTTTGTCAAATCGCAGCGTTGAGTTCCGCCAGTCAACAGGCAATGTTTTAGATTCGGATGGGGAACGGAGCTCCTAAACAGGAAGAATGTTTAGGAGCTGCTATAAAAATATATTATTTATTTTTTCTTCCTTCTTTGAGATATGGTCTAATAAAGACATTATTAAAAAACAGTTTCTCGATTTACCCCTTAGTGTACGTGAGGCAGGGGTACCTACTGTTAAGATATAGGAATATCATGATGACTGACGGAATGTCATTTTACAATCAATTTAGCAATAAAATTGAACGTAGCCCCTTACAGACTGCATACAAATTACAATTGAAAATAAATATGAAAACGAACAAGCTCTAACATTATTCTAGGTGTCGATAGAAATCTGTTACGATACTCCGAAGAGTTTTCAATGTAAATGGAAAACGCTGGCTTATGATGATACGATGGCTTATTTATGATTCTATATCTATTGTAATGGTTTGATATTGATTTGGAATACTTTAGTTATATTGGCTCCCCGTAGTGTTTTTAGAGCTGATTCACATTTCTATTCAGGACAAAAGCATAACAGGTTTTCGATTCGTTTCCGAATTTATTAAATGGAATATTTAATTTTTTCTCTGGAAACGAGGTAGAGCGCAGTATTGAATTACGCTACTAAACCTGCAATGTTTCCAGAATTCAGCAGAAAATGGGGAAACGGGAGTGCCTAATGGGGACCTGAGTGTTTTAACTCTAGGTTTAAATAGCTTCCCTCTGTCTATCTTGGTTATGTGCTAGATAAAGAGAGCATTGAAAAAAACAACTAAAACAAAAGAAACCTCTTTAGATATTACAGTAAGGGCCTAGACGATTAGTAGTGCATCAGAAGTACTACTACAAGGAATTCTGCCTACAATGTTGCCTTTTCTACTTATTTTTAAGTCGTTAAGTTAATTAGCTATCGTTTTAATTTAAATTCCAATCTCCACTTATTAGCAAATCTGATTGGGTATTTTTTTTTGTTATTCCCTTTTTATACGAGTCTTCTCTTCATCCGTATCTTTTGATACAATTTCTTGTTGTATATTTTTTTACACGCCCTAGCATAAAAGTTTAAATTCTGCATGTGAAGGCTTATGTTATTTATAAAATTAAATATAACATACCTATAAAAACATATTATATTCCACAACATTAATCTTACACAGCATCTCACTGTGAACGCGACAGGGTTAAGGGTTAAGGGTTTTATTCTCGCTCAGAAGGAATGAGATATATTAGACTTTTCCTTGCTCTAATAACAAAAAATCGCCACTCTAAATACAGTGTCTCGAAGAACTTACTTACTTACTTACTTAAAATTGCCTAAAACATGGAAAGGAGTGTCTTAAATATAGATTAAAATTAGATACAGATTTCTTCTGTCCACCATTCTATAAAGCGTTACACTGAAAAAATATTTCTCTAAAAATTAACCTTTGTTTAATTTTATTAATATTATGCTGTAGGAGATAAATATAAAAATTAATTTCAGGTTTGCGAAGGCCTCAATATGCATCTGTCGTCCGTCCACACTCCGGAAGAGGAACGCTTCATAGTAACTGGTATTCGGCAGAGTAGCGACTATAGTGCTGGTTCTGTGTATTGGTTGGGTGGTCGTTTAGACGACAGTGCTGAGCTCAGTTGGGTTGATGGTACCACCTTCGATTATCACGCATGGCCGCCGTACAATGATACTGACGAAAATGATGATACTTGCTTGGGAGTGCAGGTCAGTTGTTGAATATTTTGGTTTATTCCAATATCATTTTACGTGATTTTTTTATAGTTAGATACTCATTGAAACATTTCAAATATTCCAAAAATTTCAAAACATTTCAAATATTCCAAAGCCAAATTATTGAAAATGGTCCAAATAATCAAATAATCTAGAAGCCCGTCGTGGTGTACTAGGACAGTATCTCTAAATGACCGTAAAAGTGCTTGATCTAGGTTCGATCTCCACTCGATAAACAATAAAATATTTTATTATTTATCTAATATCTAAAATTTATCATTTACTTCGCTCTGCTAACTGTTACAAGTCAATGCGCTACGTTAGATTCTGCCCGCGTTGTGTGAAAAGGCTGCTGAATTTTTTTATTAACATACAATATATATTTTTAGTGGAAGACATCGCCAGTACCATCCCAACCAAGCGGCCTATACTGGACGATGCACAAATGCTCAGCCACCGGCGGCTACGTATGCAAGCGGCGCCTTGTCTCCGAACACGTGCTACGAAACACAACTGTTGAAGGGAACTCGGGTGAGAACGTATTCTTAAAGTAGAAAACGTGAAACATATTATATGTACAATCCATTTGATATGACTCCATTTGTAAAACAAAATAAGAAACGGTGCATCTGCATATTAAAATCCTTAATGAAGTATTTTCAAAATTGGAAATCCCCAAATGAGAAATTGAAATATTTATATGGTTTAAATTTAAAATTCATATAAAAATTTTGAACGTAGCAGGATTTGAAAGCGCGCCTCTTGGAAACCGCTCTGACCAACTAAGCCATACGTTCTTATCAAGCTACATCGAAATTCTTATACGCATGTTACAACTTATGTTGTTAGCATCTCTGTAGGGAGATTTTTACAAACTTCCGTTACACTAAGAAAATTCGTAAGAAATATCGTTTGGCGAGAGAGTTTTGGGGTTGAAATCCTGCTAGGTTCAAAACTTTTTATACGCATTTTAAATTTAAATTTAGTATTTTCTTTTCTAATTGTAAAATAACACTTTAAAAAATAGTAAAAATATTTATATTGTTACTATTTTTGTTTTTGGTTCATTTCCCTTGCTCTAGGAGAAAGTCTAAGTGTCTTAATACTTATGTCTCCGTTCTCACTCTTCCTACCTACTGATGAAAATTTGGAATTAGCTGGTGTTACTAAACAAATTCATTAACTTTTTAATATTATTCTTCAATTTCAGGTGTACTAAAAAGTCCAAACTATCCAGGCATATATGACAACGACCTGGACTACTGGGTCCATGTGAAAGGTCCACCGGATACTAGACTCGTATTTGTATTCCAAACTATTGATTTGGAATACCAAAACGATTGTCTTTACGACTTTATTGAGGTATGCATATTTTGAAATATGTGTATTGTATTGCCTTCACTCTTTAAACCGCTTACAGCAGAGTAAATCCAGGGTACCTGGCGGTAAGACATTCTGTTTTTGAGACATTGAGTGGCAGAAAATACCTATCTTTGACTTATAACAGAAGGAGGAAATGTAAATGACTCATTTTCTCGAGTGGAAATCAAATCCACAAACTTCACTTTTCCAGTTATACGTTGTGCCACAATGCAATAACAGCGTTGAACTTATAAGAAAAAAAATATATATTTTTTACAGTTGCGTGATCGTAAAACGAGTACAAAATCATCGAGATATTGTGGATCGGTCGGAGAGACAAGATGGGTGGCGACGGGGGACGAAGCTATTTTGCATTTTCATTCTGATTATAAGTATGGAATAAAATTTCATTCTCGCACGATTTAAATCATAGTTCAACATTTTATTATTAACTTTAGTTTCCAATCCCTAATAGAAAAAAGGAAGTGTTATATTTGACTGTTTGTCTGTCTATGGTACTCTGTAGCTCCCTAAGTGACAGAACCGATTAAAGTGTATTTTTTTTAGTCTTTAAGTATCTTTATTAATAAAAATCAGATTGACAGTTTGATAGCTATAAACAACAAAATGTTTTTGGGATCGTAAGTTTTATAAAATTATATTGTTTGTTTATGTGAAAATATTACACATTTTTGTAATTTGATACCTGTCGTGGTGCAGGGGCACCATCATGTGGCCGTAAAAGTGACAGGTTTTGGGTTCGATCCCCACTCACGGATATGACATATTTAATAGTAGCGACCCACCTTCGGCTTCGCCCACATAAATTACAATGTAAATTTGAGGCCTGTCGTGGCGCAGCGGCACAAGAGTGTGACTGTAACCGACAGGTTTTGGGTTCAATCCCCAGTCTAGGAAATGAAATATTTAATATTTTCAATTTAAATATTTAATGTTTCATTTCTTCGCTCTAGTAATAAGGCAAAACACGGCGTTGAGTTCCGCCACTCAACACGCAATGCCTCAAATTCGGCGGAAAGTGGGGAACGGAAGTGGAACGGAGTGTCTTTACACTGGGTTCCAGGATTCCCTCTCGAGTGGGTCGCTAAAGATAGTTACTACTTTATTTTTCAGCGCTCAAGGTTCTGGATTCCTTGTAAACTGGAAGGCGGTCGAGCTGTCCGGATGTCCGTCACAAACGTTCACATCAAAGGAGGGAGTGCTGCACAGCCCCAACTACCCGCATTTCCTTTTACCCGATTTGGATTGTACTATCGATATTTTTGCACCTACTGGTTGGTGTATTTACTTTTTTTTTTAATTTGGCTGTTTGGCAGAGAGAACTAAGTCCATCGTCTCAAAACAAATTCTCAATTTTCTTTGACTATAAACGCTACAGATTGTGAGTTTATTCCCTCCTTAGAGAAAATTAAATATTTTATAGTTTTCGCTCTGGTAAAAAAACGCGAAATTGATTTCCATCACTCTAGCACTCTCAATGCCCCAATTCGGCGGAAAGTAGCGCAACGGCGGAGTATATAAACAATTGGTCCCTATTTTTACTATGTTTAAAATGTTATTCCACACTTGAGAAAGAAAAACACTAAATTTAAAAACGTAGAAATAATTTAACGAAGTGCTTGAACCCGCGCCTTTTGGAAAACATAGCATTCTCTCTTGCCAAACGATTCTAAACAAATTGTTTTTGGGTAGCGGAAATTTGTAAAAATCTCCCTACAGAGACGCTAACAACATAAATAAATTGTAACAAGCGTATAAGTATAAGAGTTTCGCCGTAGCTTGGTGAGAACGAATGGCTTAGTTGGTCTGAGCGCTTGGACGGTTTCCAAGAGGCACGGATTCAAATACTGCTTCGTTAATTTTATTATACTTTTTCAAATTTAGTATAATTGGTCCCTAGTTCCCTCTGCCTACCCTACCATATGCGAGATACATTGTGAAGCTGAAAAATATTGAAACAAGTTGAAAATCAAAAACAATAGTTTAACAATAAATTCATCCTGAATTATGAAATGCCCGATATGAAAAAAATAAATAACAATTTATTTATCATAACAGGAAAACGTGTATTTCTAAACATCAGCTTCTTCGACTTCGGCTACGGAACGTTTCATAATGGTGTCCCCATCAACGTGTCAGAATCAGCGCCAGACGATAATTATATAGAAATACAAATCGATACGGAAAGTGAACCTATTCGACCGTTTTTAAGTGCAAAAATATTAACAAACAGCCTTTTTGTCTCTAAATCTGATGTAATGAGGCTGAGGGTTAAAACTGGCGAGAATGTTACCGGATTGGGATTCTATGCTCATTTTCAAACTGGTAAGTGAAGTTTTTCTTTCTCAGCTTTTCTCAACGTAGCAGAAGGAACCTGGGAACATAGTGTTAATACACTCCATTCACCTTAGGACACTTGTGTTCTCCACTTTCCGCGAAATTATGGAACTATTGCGTTTTGAATGGCGGAACTCGTTGTATTACGCCACGTTATCTGAGTAAGGAAGTAGGAATATAAAATATTTTATATACTCAAACGGGGATGATCGAAATCCCTTGTGGACACTACACAGCCACGGCTGGTTTTTTACCTTTACCATAAAATTATTCCAGAATGGCATATAAACATCACTCACACTATCGATCTCCGTACAACAACACGTGGCAAGATAACCCCAGCTAACTTCCCCGGTTCACCACCACTTCATGCTACGATAATGACGCGGATTCTAGCGCCACACGGACATACACTGTCCGCTTCGTTTGAGCACACCGTGTTAGTGCCTAATCAGGACTATCCGTGTGGCGAGGGGAATGGATGGATTGAGGTTAGTTTATGTCCTTCTTTTAGATCACTGCAACTTGCACATAATAGTATGATAGGCAGATTGATTCTGGGAACCCAGTGTAAAGAAATTATGTTCTCCACTCTCCGCCAAATCATTGCGTGTTGAGTGGCTTTATTCAACTGCACACTTTGCCTCATTACCAAAACGGAGAATAACGATAAGGATATAGTATTAAAACTGGTAGAAATAGAGTAATTCATATACATATATAACGTAAAGTACGATTGCGTTAAGAATCGGACGCTATACTACCTTACTTATATAAATATATATAATTATTTATTATTATATTATTACTTACAAATATAAATATATATTATTATATGTTATTATTAATATATATTATTATATATATTATTAACTTATTTCATTTACCATAAAAATATTTTGTTTATTTCCATAATATAATATGTATTCCAATTTTCTAGGTCAAAGACAGCTACACAGACAACAACGGCACTCAATGGACCTTATGTGATGTATCAGACCGTGATGAGTTTACTGCAAGTTCAAATCCTAGTGGCATTGGAGCTCCTCTTCTTGTAAGATCGTATCTACATTCGTTGTTGGTGACCCAACGTGCTGGTGCTCGAGCACCACGTCTTGATGTCGCTGTAGCTGTTAATATTGGTAAGTATTAATTTAATGCTGAGTCGGCCCATGGCCTTAATCAGCACGGCATTAATGATCCCATAAGTTTGATTTGTCAGTCTGTGTTTTTTGTGCGTCTTTCTGTGTTTCTGTGGTTTATTGATTCAGGAAATATGGCGGCATTTGCTGAATCAATGAACAAATTTGATCACGATTTTTTTAATCAAATGTTCTGTTCATTGTGGTGATTATTAATGATGTTAAATGAAAATCGTATTGGTAATATAAAAATACAAGATATCAATATTGGCAAAATGTTTATAGCTTTTAAGCACATAAATGGTACAATCAATTAATTGGTACATCTGTACCTAATCAGATTTTTTGGGTCGGGAGGTTTATCAATTTTAAATTTTCCTCATTGGGATAGCGTATCTGTAATAAAATTATTAGGATTAACTCATTTATGTGATCGTAGTCGCGAAACGTAAGCGCGTTGGACATAAAAAATCTTACTTAAGAGAATGATTTGTTTTCGTTTTCTTACTTATTTTAAGGGCAGATTCGTGAATTAACAAAATTAAATTAATTTTAAATGAAACACTTTTAACCGGATTAATCGCGTATATTGGTTGTTAAACATGTTTTTTGGAAACCCGATGTTTTGAACACTTTACAGTAGTCCGTGGTCACGGGTAGACAGTTCTACCCAGTACTTGTTAAACATCGGGTTTCCAAAAAACATGTTTAACAAACAATATACGCGATTAATCCGGTTTAAAGTGTTTCATTTAAAATGTGGTACAATCGCGAAAATCAAAAACATTAATAAAATTAAAATAAATTATAATCATTAACAAATTTCAGATGCGGATTATCGTAGCAAAGTGTTACTGCTACCAGATGAGACCAACCTGGAGTCATGTTACCCGGACCCTTGTTTACACGGCGGTAAATGCACCACAGATGATTCTAGAAACTTTTGCCAATGTACCGGATATTACACTGGTGAGATATCGATGAAGACTAAGCTGATATAATAAGTTGTGATAGGCTATTTAATATAATTAAATTCTACCAGCGGCCCAAACGCGGTTCCGCCTGCTTATTTATATTGTTATGTTATAGCCAAAATATATAACATATTTTAATACATTGTACAGTGAGCGTTTTTTTTTTATATAAAAGCTATATTGTAAAGTTTGTTATTAATAAGTTCAATGGTTTATGAAACCATCATAATCTAAAAATTCCTATTAATATTTCTATATTAATTGAGTTCTCGGGCGCCTCTTATATTGATTTGTATACAAATCATTTTTCGATTAAATAATGGTGAAGGTTACTTTAAGCCATTCGCCACGTTGTCTTTTATATTTATAACAAAAAACTGAATAATGTATCGTTACGGGAAGAATTTGTATTTAGGGAAATAAATAATTTTCATAATCCCACCACTTAACAAGTTTGCCGTGTGATTCCGGCTTAGAATAGGATCACCCTGGTACTGATGGTGTCGTAAGAGGCGACTAAAGTGCGTGTGGTAGAGTAATGCCGGGCCCTGGTGCCCATCCACCTTATAGGACGGCAACGCTCCTGTAGCTCCTCTGGAGTTACTCGGGGTCGTGGGGGACGGTGATCACTTACCATCAGGTGACCCGTACGCAAGTTTGCCGTCTTTTTTTGCAATAAAAAAAAAGAAAAAAGTCAAAACGCAATGTCTGGTTTCGGACGGTGTGTGTACACTAAATTATTTATAGTACACACACCGTCGTAATTATAACTGAAGTTCTATGTGCGGGATACATATTTTTTTACATATGTTAAGTATTTTTTTACATTTGATATATATTACAAATTACTGTTGACCCACACTTAGGAAATTTGTCTTTACTGAGTTCAGTCATTCATTTTAAATATTAAATTAAATCAAATCAGGTTCACGCTGTATCCCGCACATGGCAGAGTAGGCAGAGGAAACTTGGGAACCTAGTGTTTAAGACACTCACACACTCTATTCCACTTACGTTCCCCACTTTCTACCGAATTTGAGGCATTACGTGTTGAGTGACGGAACTCAAAGCCGAGTTTTGCCTTGTACCAGAGCTAAGAAATGAAAACAATAAATATTTAAATTGAAAATATTAAATATTTCATTTCCTCGAATGGGGATCGAACCCACGACCTGTCGGTTACAGTCACACGCTTGTGCTGCTGCGCCACGACAGGCCTTCATTTTAAATATGTAAAAAAAAATAATAAATATAATTCTTTCTTGCCAAATGATAATTCTCTTTGAGCAGCGGGAAAAAAAAATCTTCTTGCAGAGATGCTAATAATATATATATATAAGTTGTAACATAAATAAGAAGAGAATTATAGCTTAGTTAGTAAGATCACTTGGACGATCTCCAAGAGGCACTGTTCAAATCTCGCTACATTCATATTTAAATATGTTTTTTAAAGCAATAAAAGTGTCCTTATCAAATTACAGGAGCGTTCTGCCTACTGACAGCTTGCGAGCGTTCCCCTTGCGTTTTCGGCAACTGTTCATTAGGGGGTACAGGTGGGAGCGCGGGGGGGTACACGTGCGCGTGCGCTCGCGGGTGGCGCGGCAAGCGATGCGCGGAGAGGGTGCGCCCGTGCGCCTCGCGGCCCTGCAACAACAGAGGCGCGTGTGTGGAGAGAGATGGCGGCTTTATGTGTCAATGTAACCCATCTTGGAAGGGAAAGAGGTATGCTTCGTTTTTGGTTTCGTTCTTTAAAGAATTAACGAGAACTGAATGTGAATAATCAATTCAAACGAGACAACAAACTCAGTTTTCATGAAGAAATATACCAGCTTCACTTTATATCCTGCACGTGGCTGGGAAGGCAGAGGGAACTTGGGAACCTTGAATGAAGAAATATATGGGGAAGAATTATCGTTTTATGTTTTTAGTAAATTTTTTTTTTTTTATTTTAAAATAAATACGACAAAAACTATTTTTTTATATTCATTCGAATACACAATGGATAATGATTATTTGATTAAAATAATGCACCATGTTAAAATAATTTTAATTACCCTTTTTGATTTGAACAAAGTGCAGCGTTGAACTCCGCTACTCAACTCCTAATCTCTCATATTATAGAGGAAAATAGGATCATATTTTACCCTGTGCGAGAATCCGGATTCTCTGGCCGGATCCGTAATATGAATGTGAAATGCTAATTTTAAATAAAATATCAATCACACATTAGGTGCTCTATTTTTACTTAATTAGCTCCAATTAATTTCAGATGCGAAATCCCAAATCCGACTCCAAATATAGTCGGCTTAGGAACAAGAATGATGCAAGAACCGTTCTGGCTCGGACTGTTCGCCGTCTTCGTAGTGTTGGGCATGATCGGACTCATTTGGTGCGCGAAAAGGCATTTCCCGGAGAAGATAGAGAAACTGCTCGCCGAAGAAGCGGACCGATGCGCGAGACGTAAGTTTTCATTCCATCGAACATAATATGGAGGACAAATCTTTAGGCTTGAAACACGGAAAGAAATTAGAAATTTCGATTAAAATAAAGCACACTATAAACAGCTTGTTTCACGTAATACACGATGGATTTTTTTGTCGATACGTCATCACTATCAGTATTCGTATACGTACATCGCTTTGAGATTGTTTTCGCACTGTCTGGGGTAAGGCGCGTTTTGTCACTTCCTGTCTCATTTCTTTCTATGTTGTATGGCGGTGGCAGAAACTCTTATAATCTTCCTAAATTTTAGGTCTTCGTCCTAAGAATTATCTTTATAACTAGCGGCCAGTCTTTACCATCTTGCCTAATGATCTGGGTCAGATCCATCAAATTATATAAGTTATGTATTTTTTAAATGTTTTTGGAATAATGATGGATTAGTATATATGATTATTTATAGTATGATTATTTATTGATGAAATAACACAACACAACAATAACGCGGCGTTGAATTCCGCCACTCAACACGCAATGCCTCAAATTCGGCGGAAAGTGGGGAACGGAAGTGGAATGGAGTGTCTTTACACTAGGTTCCCGAGTTCCCTCTGCCTACCCTGCCTAGTGCGTGATACAACGTGAAGCTATAAAAAAAAAAAAAACAATAAGATGGTAAAACATTAATCATTATTACAAGTATTTTCATTATCCAAGTCTCACCGATCGATGATGCCTAGAAATTTTAGATCCTATTCAACTCTGACAAGTTTGGGTGGTTTTTTAAATTTTTATACAATACAATACTTTATAGAATGTTAATAAATATATTGGTAT
This sequence comes from Eueides isabella, assembly GCA_019049475.1. Classification (NCBI taxonomy): domain Eukaryota; kingdom Metazoa; phylum Arthropoda; class Insecta; order Lepidoptera; family Nymphalidae; genus Eueides; species Eueides isabella. The sequence goes on along the minus strand of CM032394.1, from coordinate 1,451,746 downwards.
TAATGTTTTGGTTAGCAATAATGGAGTTTCTGGCAGTCGCGAAATACACAATTATTTTGCTTGCTTTTAATATAATTTTAGAAAATAATAAACTTTTACAAAGAAATGTTATGCTTACATGGAATCTAATAAATTTAAATAATTATTATAATTTATTGAATTAGTATAATACTTCTTGAATTTCAGAGGATTTTATGGAACCTAAATTTCCCGATTTTTTAACATTTAGATCTTATTTTAGAATATATGAAGTTATTATAGACAGCAAAATTAACTTTTAAGATAAAGTAAAGTGTGAAGTAGCTAAATCAATGGCAGGAAAGACGTAATTATTGTATGTCTGCTGCTCAAAGAATATCATATAGTTCTTTGTTATAAATAATTAATTAACACTAATAAAATGTTTTTGATTATATTAAAGCAAAACAATTTTTATCGTAGGAAGCTAGATATGTATGTTTTAATCAACTTCCGTATGTGTTTTTTTATATTGCCACAGCATTACTGTGGCACATTTCATTATATTATTGTAGGCTCATTCCCGTCTGGAGAATGAATTATTTTAAATTCTTTGCTTTGGCAAATAAGCATAGCGATATGTGACTTTCTAATGATCAACATCTGAAAATTGGACGACATATGGGAAACGAAATATCTCTAACACTACTCCCCAATATCTAGTTTCTCATGATAACAATTGTAGCAAAAACAATAAGAAGAAGAAACTAAAGTAGTTGAACACTAAACCTTATTAACTTTTTTAAATCTTATCCCACACTACCGATAGAAAAATATTTTAGAGAACGTATAACAATTTCAACATAGCGGGACTCGAAGTCATGCCTCTTGGAAACTGTTTAATTGCTTTGACTGTTAAGCCATATGTTCTTATCAAGCTATATCGAAATTCTTAAACGCATGTTACAACCGATTTATGTTGTTAGGACCTCCGTAGTGAGATTTTATATATAAATTCCAGTACCCAAAGGTTATTAAGAATGATTATCGAATCATCATTCGATAAGACCATATAGCTTAGTTACCAAATCTCTTTGATGATTTCTTAGAGATGCAGTTTCGATTGCTGTTATGTTAAATGTTTATATGTTTTCTAAAATATAAATAAATGTGTTTACTTCTGGCCGCTCGTGCTATTGCACGGTGTTGGTAGCGGGCGCGGTTGGTCTCGGGCGGCCGCGGTACACGGCGGTGCCGCTCGCGGAGCCCCACGGCGCTCACGTCGCGTTTGTCCACAGCGAGGGCGGAGCACCGCACGCTGCTCACGCGGCTGGGTATCCGCAAGGCGTCGGTGACGGGGCTCGCACACCCGCGGACCGCGCGCACGTTTAGTTTGGACGATCTGTTAAAGACCACCGGACGTAAGGAGTGGAGCGCTATAACCCGTGCACTCCGCGATCGGATCATTCGTTCATGTTTTATTTTACTTTTCCTTTTTGTTTGATTTGGATGCTTTTTTTTCTTTAATTCATTTGGCTTGTGTGGATCGATGGATGGATGGGTTGAAGTCTTGGTTCCTACTAACAGCTTCAATGTCATGTTTTATATTTGGTTTGCTATTAGTATTTGTCATGTCGTTATTCATTATACAAGTATTTTCAAACTTTTGTATCTTTAACAAACAGTCTAACATCTAATAATCTTCTAGATTGTTCCTTATTTTTTGTATATAAATATTTATATATAAATTTATCATTGTAGTGCAATTTCGTCTCTCGTTGTTCTTAAATCTTACCACTACATAAAACAATCAGTACATCTTTTATATTATACTATAGTAAACATTTAACCCTTCATGAACATTTAAATTTTTCTTACTAATCCTCCAATCATATTAACTAGAGAGCTCATCAACATATGAATCACAGATGAACCGCAGCGGAGCGCGCGGCGTATTTTAGCTAATTGTTGGATGTACGCTATCTGAATGACTTGGTGTGGAATGCTCTCCCTAACGATACCGATACATCGTTGTATGCACCCTTGATATTGCATTTACACTTAAAAGCTCTTGTGTAGACGCTCCTTCCTTCGTTAGCACCTTTTTAGATCGTCCAAATTTTTTAACCAAGTTTTCTATCGTCAATCACCTTTTTTAAACTAAAATATTATATTTATATATTTGTTATATATCATAGAAATTATTGACGATATAAAACTTGGGTGTGTCTATACTGAATGTCGCTTAAGCATGCTCTGGACATTGTTCTGTGCTACTTCTGTTCTCGATGTATTTTGTTTTTCTTTTATTATGTTTACTTTTGTAGATACAAAAGTTAATACTACGTGTCTGTTTAATGTTTACAATCGTTGTCTACCTAGTTCTGTACATATCACACAACTTTGTCCGTAAGATTGTATAGCTATTTTATTGTCTAATAAAATTTTTTTTTTAATATATATTCCAGTACTCATTTAATTTTGTATAAAAAAAAACTATGATCGCAATATCTATACAATTACTTCATCACGTCCATTTGTAAACAAATTAACCTACAAAACTTTACACATACAAAGACTTTATTAAAAAATTCAATTGGCACGTTAAATTTATACTTTCTTGATTTTAAATGCACTGACCCTAAAGAATTGGCTTCCACTAGATGCACATGTTGTCTTAAATAACAATACTGTTTCAAGGCATGATAGTGTTAAGGCCTTGGTAAACCGTTATTTACTTTTTTAAATTACTTTGTGAATCATTTAATATTATGTAGTAATTATCACTAACATTTCGTAGATTGTAGCAGGTCTGGCTCACAGAATATATATGACATTATAAGTATTTCATACAGGGTCTCCGTCACCTCGTAAAAAACGTAATAATTCGACGCCAACTAAGAAAAATGCTGCAGAAAAGAAACAAATCTTACAGCAGCTTATAAGTCCGGCGCCTGCAAACGAGCATAACAAGAAAATAACAATGGGCGAGCTGATACAGATGTCGGAGAAAAGAACGTTAAGTACTGTAGAGAGCGCACCTGCCTTTGTAGAATACGGTGTAGACAATAAGGATACATCGTTCGCTAGCGAAGGATCGTCACCGTCAACGTCACCTTCAATGAGACAAATATCTGATCCAAAGTTAGAAAAAAAAGTGACATTCGCTCGTTTACTTAATAAGGTTTCAGCGGAAATGAGTTCTAGCTCTGATGTTGATATGGTGAATACAATAGCAATACCGATGGCGGTTATAGCAGATAGGACGATAAAAGCTAAAGCTTCTAGTACTCCCCCCTCACCGGGTGTTGAAGTTAGGTCACCCCATAGTACGTCCAGTAATCAAGGTAGCGATTCAATGTCTAGCCTTGATTTGACGCTAGCGAATGCACCATTAAAGAAGTATTCTAGGTAAGTTATTTTAAAGATTTAACATTAATTAGTAGTAAAATTAAATACAATAAGACGCGAGTGAGTTATATAAATATATTAGCACTTCATCTGATAAATGATGTTTATATTTTATATTTTAGAACACCAAAAATATCAAGCGCTGATTCAATATTAGCGATGTTTCGTAACTTCTCGTCGTCTGCTCTCGCACGAGCCTCCTCAGGAGGTATCTCAGCATCAAGTACTCCAACTGCGTCTTCGCCGCAGGACGACACCGCGGACGCGGACGATTTATCCCTCGCCTCCTCTCACATCCCCTCTCTTGCTCCAGATTCACCAATTAGACCTAATAATACAATTGAAATACAAGTAAGTCTATTTTATATGATCTATGTCTCAATATATGTAGTTTATGTATGTGTTTGAACATTTAATAGCGATGTGCTATAGAAGTATATAATTGTGTGTCTTTGTTCGTCTTGTTTTTTATATCTTTATTTATTCAAAACATTATTCACAGGTCGTGGACCCTCTTAGTTCCCACAAGCCCTCATCGTCAGGTAACCTTCTGCATCCACCCTCCATTCTTCTTGAAGTTCCTAGTAGTATTAATAAATGTCTTTCTCCTATCCGTGAACTCCCTACTCCCCTGCCTACACCCTTACCAACCCCTCTACCAACACCTTTACCTTCACCGAGAATGCCTCGAGCCAAAATGGAATCTGATATAAAAAGTGATTCTACTACTACATGTATATCTCCAAGTGAAGATGAATTAGATGATAAAGATCGTCCAACAACCGGATTACGTTTAAAGGTTACTATAGAATTCACTACAATGCATTTATTTATCTATATAAAGTTCCTTAATATATTTTTTAAATTATATTTACAGCTTCGCCAGCCCGCATCATGCACAGACACGCCAACACCGTCCACACAAGTGACTGACTCACCTAGTCCTAGTTTTACTCATAGTCAAGATTCTGAAAGGGAACTATCATCCCCGTCTCCAGCACCACCTTCACTTAGAGTGCCAGTTTTAACCATAGAACGACCATCTCCAGGTTCTCCGCCTCCACGACGAACACCTCCTCATTTAGACTTCCAACCACCACCTTTAATAACTGTAACATATAACGCAAGTGAAGAATCAGATGAGCCAATGTCGCCTCGGCCTCCTCCACCAACTGGTAATATGTGCTATTTAAGCCCATTTTCCATGTCTGCAAGAGGAGAAAGAGCTCCATCAGAATCTAACTTATCTTCATCGGGGTATAGTTCTATGGCAAGTCCAGGTCCTTCTAGGTGTGGTTCCAGTAATCCCCTCTGTCCATCTGAAATGGAAGATCCAGGGTCTGGTGGGGGACCATCATGTTTTCAAACCCGAAGGAGACCGCTAATGAAAACGAATTCAAGTCCAGCAACTTCCAATGATAATGGAAATGAAAGAAGAAGAGGTCGTTCTGATTCGGAGACGCTATCCGACGATCCATTATTAGAATCAAATGATGAAGGCATAGGTACGGATGAAAGAGTTGACGATGTCCCTTCTAGTGCTAAAGAAATGGAGAATCTAACCGCTTTAAAAGAAACGTTAGAACTCCCTACTTTATGTTCACCGAGTGGAGTTACCAAGTGTACGATCGTAAAGTGCATAAGTGTGGAACGAGGTTTGGATGAAAAAGCTAGTCTGAAACCTCCTATTTTGTTTTCGGACTGTAGCCGCCCTTTAAGCCCAGTGAGTTCTAGAAGTGAAAGCCCTTTAAGTGATAGAACTGGCTTGGGCAGATTTTCGCCCCAATTTTATGGTCGTCAGCTGCCTTTTACAGATTCAGATGGTCTTTACGATTTCCCAAGTTCCGAATGTGTTAAAGGAGGCAGCTGTAAAGGAAGTAGCACAGCTCACAGGAAAGCTGGAAGAAGAAGAGACAGGCGAAATTCAAGAACAACTTCTCATGAAGTGGCGGGAACGGCAAAATCAACCTTACCTCATATGCCACATTCGATGCACAATCTATTAGAAGTGAGTATATAAATATTATATCATCATTTATAACATTGGTATTTATATATATTGAAAAGTCCTCACGTCTTTATAATTCTAAATACTAAACGTATATACTATAATTTTTTATACTCGTAATTAATCCATATTTAACTTAGTTCCAAGGTTCTATTAACACGCGTAGTCTCGAAACTGGATACAAAGTGGAGAGGTGTTTTAACACTATATTTTCTATACCTTCTCTGTTATTCCGAAATCCAACGTACTTACTTACTTACTTAGCTTCACACTACATCCCTAGTGGGGTAGGCAGAGAGAACGGAGCGCCAAACGCTACGGTCTCGGCATACCTCTTTCGCCTCGTCCACTGTCATCAACCTCTTCATACATGCCCTCCGGGGGGTCCTCATGCTTTTTACGTGATCTTCCTCCAGTATCGTCGATACTGTGTTTTCGAAGGTCAACCGAAGTCTCCCTCTCCCTCTCTTACCTCTCTTACTTCGTTAAGTCATTAAAAATTTTTAAAGGTAAATATTTTCGAATATCATAATAGGCGGTTTGTGTGTCAAAGATATTCTCGCTTTATTTAACCCAGCGTTAAGCTGGATCCATCACAAAGAGGGAACTTAGGAACCTAGTTGTAAACTGTGTTTTAAGTGGTTTTGATTAGTGATAATAATCATAATAATAATAATCTTTATTTTCAACTCACAATGCTTGGTCTTAAAAAAAATACAAAGAAACCAGTGGCGAAAAATAAAAGCTAATGTGAGAGACTGGTGTCCATACAGGGTATACACCTGTATCACAGATCACCGGGCACTCACCCTAGAAATAACAATATGAGTGGTTTATTATAGAATAACAAATAATTAGATAGAATCCACACCCTGTCGCAAATTACAATCCCACACTTCTGCTTATGCACTATGTCAGGCCTCATTTCCCTTCACGATATGAATTACATAAACTAAAAAATATTCTCATCTTTGTAATATTAGGTGCCCTGTTGCACAAATCGTGGAAGGAAAAGTGGCAGGCGTAGATCAAGATCACAAGCGCCCGCGCTAGCGACGTCTTCCTCTTCAGAAGAGTCAGTATCTAACGCGTCAGTCGCGTCAGTTGCGTCAGCCCGCGAACTGAGATTACCCGACTTGGATATGCAGGTATTTGGGGTTACATTTGGCTTATCGGTTTCGTATGTGTTATCGTGTTTATAAAACATTTTTTTTTATTTTTGGATTTTTGTGTGGAGATTTTAAATTTCTTTATTTGTATATAATTAATGTATTACGCACTAAATTGTGATTTTATTTAAAGATACAATTTGTAAAATTGCAATATTTATTATAATTAATTGTATAAAGTTTAAATAATTTGTAATAAACAAAAATTTATTTTTTTTTAATTTATTACTATGAGAATATAGATATTTTTAATAATAACATAGACTCTTGTGGAAGTTCAGAGAGTTTTAATTAACTGAAATAAAAAAAATGCTTTTATTCCTTGTTAACGACGTAACTTCTTATATAATTTGCTACCTCCAAGAACCAAAATCGTTTCCTAATAACTCGTAAACGCAGAAGTAAGATATTTTGAGACTCTTCTGCTAAATGATTATTTCTAATAATAATTTAATATTAATATTAAAATTACTTTTGTTATTAGTGAAAAAATCTATACTCCCCAAATAACTTTTGCTTTAAAGCTTAGCTTTTTCTTAAGAAATATATTTATACAAATCTACAATTTTAACTTAAAGCACAAGACCATACGTTGATGTTGTATTCACTATGACTGTTATAGCCTGCACTTCTTTATTTTACAGGAAATTTTGGCAAAGATTATAAATTCTGTTTGTTATTATTTTTAAAACATCACTGAATCAATATTGTTAATTTACTCAGCTTCACGCTGTATCCCGGGACTCAACGCCGCGCTTTGACTTTTTACCAGTGCGAAGAAATGAAAACATTAAATATTTAATTTGAAAATATTAAATATTTCATTTCCTCGAGTGGGGATCGCACAACCTACCGTTTACAGTCACATTTTTCATTTGATACAGAACATTCAAAGAGCCGTAGAAGACGCTCTTAAAGCTTTAAAGTATTACATCAAAGGTAGAAGAATTTTAAAGAATTCAATTTATGACATTTCCGGAAATAATGAAGATTTTTTTTAAAAATTGTGTGTAGATATTGTTGAAAGGTTGTACCAACTGTATATAATTCCCTTGGTGATCAAGATAATTTGATGTTTACAAGAGGCGTGATAGGGCATGATACAAAAATATATATTCTGATAAAAACAAATGAATATTTGGGCAATTAATGTATATTACATTTGACACTAAAAAGGCGAAGCTTTGCCATTGTTTCCAGATATCGTGCATTCAATAAAATAATGACATAACTACAACATATTTTTATATTTATTTCTTCCCAAAAACTTCTTTTTTATTTTAATACATACGAGTAGCATAGAAATATATACTGTTAATTAAAATATACATTTTTTGACGCAATCTGAAGCTTAATTGGACAGATAATTTTTTTTTAATTATAATTCTTGATTTTTTAGGGTTCCGCAACCCAAAAGAAATATAACGGAACCCTTATAATCATATCTTTTTTGTAATTAAGTCATTTATATTGGATGAGCGATATATAAATATTGTTTGAGCTTGTTACGTTCAGTTGGCCACGTGTAGTGTGTTCACAGCCGGAAGCCACGCGACTCAAGAAACCGCTTCGTCGTCAGAAGTGCAGGAGTTCTGAGGTGAATGCCTCTATAGACCTTAATATTGGTACCATTGTAAAAAAATTATGAATTCATAAGGAAAAAATATACATATTATGGACATTTTCTTTGTTAATTTGACTGTAATATGGTTTTATGATGGTATCCTATATAATGAGTCTTTTTAATATGAATTCTATCAATTTTTATTTATTGTTGATACTAAACCTACGTATCTGTTTTTATTTTATAAAATTTGTTCTCGATTTGGAATTACAATTACAATAATAATAATGCTCTCTTTTACTAAAAATAGAGATTACTGGACCCCTTAAACAAAAAAATCTGTTAGAAATCCCTTTTGGCTGTTTGACTAAGTTTTTAAGAAGAAGTAAACGCTCTTAATATCAACGCTTTTCATCTAAAATCAAGATCAGATCAGAGCCAAGAGACAAATGCTAATATTACAGGACACCTCGTCGAAGATCTCCTCAAGCCTCGACCTCACTGAGGACTCGCGGAAACCACCAAAAGTCAATAAACTACGGACTATTGGAAACCAAATAAGGTTTAATATACACTTTAATAATAATTTTAACATTTTACGTTTTATAAGCGCATGTTTCATTATTAACTCAGGAGAAAATATTTAAAATTTAAAGCGCCTTTAGATCTCTAATCTAATAACATCCAAAGCTCAAGTTGGTTTGAAATAAACATTTAGGAGTAGATTAGTTACTCGTTTCTATACTGCTCGCAAAGCTGTCTTGTATTCATTTTCTTCTTCTTTAAATACGTATTTTGTGTACGCTATGATGAATGATAGTAAATCTAACTACTAATCCAGTTTAATATTCGAGTTTAATGTGGACAGGTCAAGAAAATTCTTTTTAATGCCTTTACACTTAATTTCCTGTGCCTTCTGCTAAAAATAAATTAAAAAAAAAAAAAGTATTCTCCACAGATTCCTGCGTCGTTTAGAGCGAAGTTTAAAAATGAAAGAAAGCTACCCCGCGATATCCGACGACGAAGGCGACGAATCGTCCAGTGTGACGTCCCCGCTACTTCAGGGGAGAAAGGATCTCAATAGAATAAGAACTGGCCACGCTATATCCGCGCCCTTGCTGTCCAGGCCCAAGATCGTGAGGCAAAGGAGATATGATAAGTCGTTAATTAATGATGAAACTAGAACGTTGAGTACTGCGCCGGGGCAGGATAATTCGGATTGAATTTTTGTTTAAATTGTTTAAGATTATCGACGTGAGAGTTTTGAGAAATGTTTTCTTGGGGAGTTTTCAATTGATCTTTTTTAATTCATAATAATATTCGAGTATCATTTACCCTTTTCATGACCATGTGTATGAAGAAATGTATGTTACTATATTCATCCATATTTTTTGTTAATAACAAAGATATAGCGTAATATTTCATCATAGATTCGATATTTATACAATGTTGATTTTGTATAAGAAAAAGAAATACTTAAACAGATATTCTGTAAGATCGTAAATATATTCTCACGTGCTGGACTGACAGCGTTGTGACAGTAACGGAAACCAAACAAAGTTGACATTGACATTTATGTTTTTTTTATTTATTTATTTAAAACACCGCGGCGAAGAACTGAAATTAATAAACTAAAATATGAAACAAAGACGGGTGAAATGTGGAAAAGACAGGAGATATCAGAATTATACTAAAAATACGGAACAAGTTATATCCAACATGTTTAATACAAGATTCTAATCTAATGTGATATAATGTAATGTACGTAGAACCATTGTTACTGTAGTTGAATTAATTAATTAATTATTCTTGCGTTTAAATTTAGTTTCGTTTTGATGTCTTCGATTTTCATGTTGGTAAGTTTTGTAAATAAATTTCCGATAGCAATAACTTATTTAAGAGTTTTATTAGAATTAGTGGGTAAGGCTGATCAGACACTGTCGTTTTCTAAGTCGAAATGCTATAATTTATGAACATTTTTTAAATATCAATTGTTTAATGAGAAATAAGCTTAAGAAATTAAGCTTATACACTGTTCAATAACAGCATGGATTAGAACGGAACGAATGAGATTTTTTTTATTTTACACTAAAATTAATCAAATTACTGTCAAACATTGTTTTCCATATATGGTAAACAAAAAATTCAGATTTCTTTTATTATCTTTTAACTTGTATATCTATTTAACAGTATTTTCTATGGTTATTTAATGTAATATGGATGGCGAGAGTGTGTGATCAGCATATTAATATCTTATGAATAAACCTAGTTATGTTCATTAGGCAAACACGAAACGAATATAACGCATAATGTGTGTATCTCTATTCTTTAGAAGCACTTTCACTATTATTTCTTGTTATAAATAAATAATTGTATAAAGATGTTTTTTGTAAATATTTTTAAACGTATTGCTCAAAATGGATATTTTGTGAGTTGTCTTTTGTGCACTATTTGCTAATGTATATAATACATACATACATATATTGTTTGATATGTACAATGTACATACCGGATACGAGAGAACTTTCCTTTCTTTATAAGTACTTATGCTATATATAAAAGACTTGTAAGTTATTAGTTGTTAAGATCGAAAACAAATCGAAAGGCCCAAAAAAATTGGTATACCAAATGCACAATTACTATTTACTCTTTTACTATAATGTGTAAAGTAAGCACATACCTATATATTGTATATGTATATGTATGCTAGTTGGTCTTCAAAATGTAATATTCACAGCACTATCGTTTTTTTTTTTTCTTATTCATTAAATGATTTATAAAGTTTTTTTCTTAAATCTGTTTTCGTAAAGAAAAAAATATCAATAATTTTCTAATTTTTATTCGTAAAGACTTTAATAAACAGCTACCCAGCAATAATAACTTGTGATTGAAATGTCCTAAGACTGACGTAAATGTATGTCAGCTTAATAGTATTTAATTATAAAATATCTTTTCAATACCGTTACTTAATTTACTATACCAAGAACAGGCTTTAAATTTATACAATTATTATTTAAATATTATTGCAAATTTTTAAAATAAAAAAAAATCTTCGCAATATCCAGCACGTTACTTTTAATGTTTGTTTCATTTTTATTATACATAGTAAACTTGAAATTATTTATGTGCTATCATGGGTTAAGATTTCGAATTAGTTTTACTATAAATGTTTAATATAATGGCCTGTTTGTTGAGACTGATTTTCTAAAACATATTCTTAATTATGATTTTTGATCCTGCACAATTTTTTTTATCACATTTTTCATTCTTTCTTAGCTTACGTCTAACAATATTTTTAAAAATAATATTATTCCAATAAGCTTTGTGTTATAATTATCGGTTTTCCTTAACTAGTGTACCCTTTTAATAGTTCTAGTAGAAATTATTGTGCAAAAATAACCCTTTCAAGTATGGTATATCGAATTTTTTGATATTATTTTCGATTTTCCTCTCATATTTTTTCGATTCTTTTTACTTCTCTATGCTAATTTACTTTATATCTCTTTTTACACCCAAAAATACTTTTAACCCAAATCTTATAAGCAATATAAAAATTAAGTATATCTAAAATATTCATAATATTCTTAATGTAAAACGCTGTGATGGATTCGCGTAGCTGTAGTCAATGACAAGGAATATTGATGTTTAGATTTTTTATCTATCCCTGTCCTTAGAAAGTATGTTGTTCTATATTTTTTATCTGTAAATTAAAAAAATATATATTACTTTCAAGCAATTTTCAAACGCTGTCCTCGAATTTATGGGATAATAGTTATGACGTAGGACCATTATTAAGAATAATTCACTTATAATAAGAATAAAGTGCACCTTTGTAGGTTAAGAAATCGCTAATATTTAATTAAATAATCTTAAATTCACTCACTAGGATTTATGAAAAAAATTACACTTTTATTGTTTATCTGTTACAAATTAAAAAAAAAACCTGTGTGTCTGCAGAATAAAATATTTAGTTAAAGTACATATATATTCACGTTTTCATGTTTGTGCTATTTATTTTTGGTTGATCGATCGAATGCAATATAATGTAAATATGTGCGATTTTACACTATACGCATATTTGTTAAAATGTTTAACCATAATTACCATCTTATTCACAATGTAAGAACAAAGTAAATTAAATTTTGCTTGTTATTTATTTCGTCTTTTATTTGTGATCTGTTTTATACCTTCAACATATACACTTATGTAATCTGTAGTTTCACGCTGTATCCCGCACATGGCATGGTAGGCAGAGAGATATTTAAATTGAAAATATTAAACATTTAATTTCCTCGAGTGCGGATCGAACCCACGACCCGTCGTTTACAAGTCACTCGCTTGCGCCCCTGCGCCACGTATAATTTTTAGGTAAGTACCCACTATAATAGTGGGTACTTTTACCTTTACATAGCACTAGCTCTCGTCTTTACTTTAAGCCCAATATAGCAAAATTAAATATAATACAGAAATTCATCCTGGCGCAGGAACACAAACATCTGATTACCAACGCGATAGGTTGTGGGTCATGCTACACGTGCTCTACACCAGCAACATTTCACGAACATATAAAGTCGAACTTGCGATGTATGCCGACGACACCGCTCTGTACACCACCGACCGCTCCGCTTCTATACTGGATGAAAGACTGCAACAAGCTGTCGACTCCCTAGACGATTAGTTTAGCAAGTAGCGGTTTGAGGTCAATCCAGAAAAAATCGTAGCCGCACTCTTTCCTCGAAAGCGTTACGAGCCCGTCTCGACTATTTTCTTACAAAATAAACCGATTTCCTGAAAGCCCCAGGTCAAATAATTAGGCGTCGTACTAGATTCAAAACTCTCCTTCCGGCCGCACATCACGTTTGTTAAAAACAATGCTTGTGCTTCATTCGCGCACACCAAGATAGACCTCCTTCAGAGCGTCCTAAATAAATTCTTCCGCATGGCATCCGGATGCCCCTGGTACGTACGCAACGTGGACTTCACAAAGATTTTCAATTAGAGTCACTTAAGGAATTCTGCAAAGGCTTAGCCAAACGGTACTATGAACGTGCAGATGACCACTCCAATCCCTTCATTGTTTCAGCGTGTAAATACGCTCCTCACCCACGCTCGCTTCTTCGACGCCCTAGTAGCGTCTTCCTAGACCCCGACGACCCAATTACAGTCGCAAACGCCCAGTATATAGGCTCCACGCCCGGTGACGCTGTAAAGACTATCCCAGGTCAACAACAGTTGAGTCACTCAGAAAAAAAAGGTTGTGGGTCGATCTTTACGAAGAAATTAAATATTTAATATTTTTATTTCTTCGCCCTGGTAACAAGGTAAAGTGCGGCGTACCGCCATACAAACAATACCTCAAATTTAGCGGAAAACGGGGAACGGAACAAAATGTCTTTACCCTAGGTTCCCAAGTTCCCTCCGCCCATCCTGTCATGTGGTCACATGTATCACGGGACGCAGCGTTGACTTGAAAACAAAACCCTATACTACATTATTTTTCAAAAGGACTTAACTGCTATAGGCCGGAAATGGTATTTAACGGTATCTGGCTAAAATGGGCGAGTGTATTTCACCTTTGCTTTGAATGAATCTATGGATCCTGTGAGGTTCCTGTCTAATCAGGAAGATCTTCCACGGTTTACACAAACTAACCAACAAAAGCATTTTATACAATTCATGACCCACCGAGAATAAATTATGAGTTTTGTAAAAACAGGCATAAATAAAACTCGAGCATGTCGTTATTTATGTCATTTTTACAAACTGACAATATAAATGACACATTTAATTCATGTTTTCATGGTTTACGAGATGAACAGTCTACAGAACAATATATTAAATTTAAAAATCAAATAAACCTTAAAGATTATTTCGTTCGATCCCCTCTCGAAGAAATTAAATATTTAACATTTTCGCGTAGATGGTAGTGATTCAAAGTGCGGCGTTGAGTTCCGTCACTCATAACGCAATACCTCAAATTGACGAACAGAAATATCTTAACGGGAATAAATAAATAAATAGGAGATGTCATTAAGAACATTTGTTTGATTACTAAAATTTGAAAAATTATTCGACTTAATTAAATACATAACTAAGCTAAATTTGTGTGTTCTGGCACATTTAGCGAATGAATTATTCGCTCTGGACTAAGATACTAACATGGAGCGAACTAGACTTACACTTAACTTAAATTTAAAAAGCGTATAAAAATTTTGAACGAAGCAGGATTTGAACCCGCGCCTCTGGAAAACCGTTCCAGCGCTCTGACCAACTAAGCTGCCAGCTAATCTGAACGAAATGCTTAGTTGGTCAGAGCGCTGGAACGATTTTCCAGAGGCGCGGGTTCAAATCCTGCTTCGTTCGAAATTTTTATACGCTTTTTGAATTTAAGTTTAGTATTTTCTGTCCTAAGTGTGGAATAACACTTTAAAACATAGTAAAAATAGGCTTACACTTACTCTAGCACGAATGCACTGTGAGCTTATTTTTTTTTTCTGAGTGGTCATGGTCAACTGCTGTGGACCTAGGATGGTCTTTACAGTGTCACCGGGCAGCACCGTGGAGGCGTGTGAGCCTAATTATCGCTGTATGTATCTAAAATACCCGTACGTCCGAAAATTCACCATGCTTTCGTCTAAACTACTATCAGTGTTGCCATTAGTCAAATCAGCAACGTTGAAATTTATATAAAACAAGTTAACGCTAGATCGAAAAATATCTTTTAAGTTAACACTATGTTATATAAATGGAAAAAAAAAACAAATTATATCAGCAATTAAATTTTATTTAAATAATCATATTTTACAAAGCTTATTATGCTAAATATCACATTGTTTATGTACATAGGTTAAATAATTTTAAATATTTTATAGAAAAAAAAAACAATACTTACAATATTTTGTATTATAATACTGTGCAAAATTGTACAAAAGAAATACAAAAAATAAAAAAATGCCTGTCGTGGCGTAGAGGGCAAGAAGCTTTTGACTGTACGCACGACAAGTTGTGGGTTCGATATCCACTCGAGGAAATTAAATATTTAACATTTTCGCGTAACTGGTAGCGAGGCAAAGTGCGGCGTTGAGCTCCGTCACTCATAACGCAATACCTCAAATTAACGAACAAAAATATCATAAATAATAGAGTGGTTTAACACTAAGTCCCCAAGTTCCCTCTACGCACCCCTACCTACCCCGGATCGTGCGGGATACAGCGTGAAGCTAAAAAAAACTAAAATGTATTAAAAAATAATGGGTATCGAATCCTCAACAAATGTGTGGATATCACAATCTAAATCTATATAAAATCTTAAATAAAAAATATTTTATAAAAATGTAAGGACGCTAATATAATACGAATATAATTGTGTCTGTTTGTTCGTACACATCTTCGAAACTAATGGACGGGTATTTTTTTTTGTTGTATAGTTATTTTTTGTTGTAGGACAAAATGGTATGGGTAAATTTATACGGTAGTTGTGTATATACAAATAAATTAATTATTATATATTTTGAATATAAAAGAGAATTTTGCGTATAGTTTTAAGATCTTAATTTTTACACTTGCTTGTTTACAAAATAAAATAACCGCAGTGCTAAATAAAACATCATTAATAAAGAAGATTTTTTTAGAAAATTCTATCAATTATAAAAAAAATATTAACTAAAATCGAAACATTACAAATAACGAGATCCGTTGCAAATTTGTTATTTTTTTTTAAATTTTATATTTTTATAAAAATTTTAATTATAAAAAAAATACAACTTACTTAAAAAAAAAAAATAAAAACGTGAAACCATAAAAAAATCTAATTGTAATATCTTTTTTTTTCAAAGACTAAAACCACTCAACACGCAGTGTACAGCAAAAATTAAAACAATATCCTGCGTGAGGATTGATCTTCAACAACCATGGTGTTTACAACTAGTGTCCAAACTGCACTATCATATCCTATTTATTAAAAAAAAAACGAAACGTCACTGTTACTATTATAGATAATAAACCAAAAATGTATAAAATAATACTTTTTTTTCACTAGCAACATTTACAAAAACTAATGCCGAATAAATTAATATATTTTGATGATGATGATGATGATATGTGATGTCTTTTTTAATTTCTAAAAATCTTTTTATTCACTCTAGAGGCGTCCCCTTTCCCATTAAAAGTATTTTTTATAAATTATTCCACATATATGTATGTATCTTCTATTCTACATACATCTTTCATATATACAATATCATAAAACTCATATAATGACTTCTTTGTTTAGTAATAAGTTTAACATTTTTATAATCTGTGTACAAAAGTTTTTTTTTTAATGAATTCTAAATATGAATTATATCATAATTCAATTCTATACATCATAAGTAATTTTACTTGAAGAAATAAATCAGAAAAAAAAACTATAAACTTACTTATATTAAATTAAAATAATTTCTTTTTTTAATAATAAACTAGAAATTATTACAACGAGTATATGAAACAAAATCTCAAAACATCCCATCATGAATACCGATGGGCCCTAGAATGGCCAAAAAAATGGCAAAATTCCGCAAAACCAACTTCCAATCGTCCGGAACAGCGTACGGCAATATAATGGCTGTCAACTTATGAATTTCGTGCGCCGTAAAAATGAATATGTACGAGGTCAAAATAAGATTTAGTATGGGAGCGCTGGGTATCAGCACTAATACACCATGCGTGTCCGCCGCTAGCCAAATGTGAGACTGACTTGCGAACAACTCCAAAGTGATAGTTCCGAACCACGCAAAAAAACTGGAGTGCTTCGTTCTCAGAGCCCCTGATACGTTTCTCAGGATGATATAAGAAATTATAGGCAAAAAAGCGACGTAGCTGTGAATTTCGTTGCAATTTGACGAATTCGAACATAGGAAGGTGAATGTGACGTAGCTGCCCAGAGCTATGAAGGCCAAGAGGGTGGCCGTGAGGGAGAGGCCGGGGGTGAAGAGGTTGCTGTGGTTATTGTCGTCGACGAGGCTGTACCGCTGCGCCAGGAGGTAGGCGGTGGCGAATATTATGCCGTACGCCATTGAATATCTGTTGGAAATGGACGTAAGTCATTTTATAAGCTTCATTTTCAAGTGGCACAAGCGTGTGACTGCGAACGACAGGTTGTGGGTTCGATCCCCACCCGAAGAATGAATGCTTCAGGTATTTAATATTTTCAATTTAAATATTTTTTTTTATTTCCCTCTGGTAACAAGGCAAAGCGCGCCGTTGAGTTTCGCCACTTAACACACAATGCCCTAAAATTCGGCGGAAAGTGAGGAACGGAAGTGGAACTGAGTGTCTTAACACTAGGTTCCAAAGTTCCCTATGCCTACCCTGCCATGTGCGGGATACAGCGTGAAGCTGAGTAAAAGTAAGTTTTAAGTATCATTAGAGGAAATTAAATATTTAATATGTTCATTCAAGAAATTCCTCGGAAAGTGGAGAATAAAGTTGTCATAATTGGAATGGAGTGACCCAACACACTAGTGTAGTGTGTAGTGTAATTTAAAAATCCATTTTTCAAAATCCCTCTCTCTGCCTATCCGTGCCACGTGAAAAAAAATAAAACATACAAAGATAAAACGATGATAAAATTGTTTAAAAATTATCATCTTATTAATCAGACTGACAAATGGATAATATTTTAAAATCACAAAACTATCATATACCTTTGAAAAAAAAATATATAATAAATAATAATCAATAAATCGAAAATTCTTAAATACAACATACTTTAAATTACCAGGATTTGCTAAAAAAAATGCATACAAACCTGGCCCAACTGCAAAATCCACAGATCCCAATATTTTTTTACCACAGAATACACAAAAAAAAAAAAAGAAAACAGAGTGTCCAAACACTAATTTCAAAAAAAAAAAAACCTCACCTATCCTGCTTCCAATCCAACCACCACTGGTGTATATCATCGTCGGCGTTCACAAACAGCGCCTTCCACGGCCTCATCACGAAGATCTTCTGGAAGAACACTTCGCTCATGTACAACACTGTTACTATACAGAGGAGCCCCAGGACTTTGGCCGCTATGTACAGATATTGGTAGGGCTTGGATTCCAACGTGTGGGTCGACGATTGCGCTATGTGGGGTGGTAGCGCGAATATTACAAATATCTGGAAATCATTTTAAAAATAAATAGATAAATTTACATCATAAAGTCTTTGGCTTCCGGTTAAAAGTGTTTCATTTAAAAATAGATAAATTGTTTAGGGTAGTCGAGGAAAAAATAGATCATATATTTAATCAATTCGAAGCCTGAGGCCTGTCGTGGCGCAATAGCACAAACGTGTGATTGTAAACGATAGGTTGTGGGTTCGATCCCCACTCGGAAATCAAATATTTATTTATTATTTTCAAATTAAATATTTAATGTCTTCATTTTTTTGCTCTGGTAAAGAGGCAAAGCGCGACGTTGAAGCCCGCCACTCAACACTCAATGCCTCAAATTCGGAGGAAAGTGGTGAACAGAAGTGAAACGGAGTGTCCCTGTTATCCCTGCCGAGTGCGGGATACAGCGCGAAGCTGAGTAGAGTAGAGTAGTAATCAATTAGAAGAAAAAGCGTGGTGTTCAGATACGGTGTTCACCACGTACTGTCAAATCTCCTTGGCAGTGCGTGGAGTATCTTAATACTTATTTTACTTATTTAAAATGTTATTTCCCACTTATAACAGAAAATTTAAAAAAATAAGAAAAATCGACATAGAATGGCATGATGAGAACTTATGGCTAGTATAGTAACACAAAAAAGTTATTTTTGTATCGAAAAATCGATACAAAAATACGTTTCATAACATAGAAAAAAAACTATAGGCGCGCACCAGTGAAAAAAAGAATACCTCAATTTTTGTACAATTTTACCAAAAGAACAAACTAGAAAGACCAACGTATAACAAAAAGAGTATAATGTTATGATGAAAGTGTAGCACTGATAGGGGCCGTTCATAATCAGTCAAAGACCTCAAAGTTAAAGATTAAAAGAACACTCTACAAAAAATTCAGTCGGATTATTATTTGAAAACGACTCATTTGAATAGTAAAAAGAACTGTTCCAATAAAGTTTCCAGTATAAACTCATTTTTTGTATAACAAAAAACCAAACAGCAAAATATACCAATAACCAAAGACCAATGGTGTGAAACTATACTACTGATACAGTCTGTTTATAGACAAAGACCAATAGTCAGAAAGTTCAGTCGGAATATTATTAATATTTTTAGTGATATCTAGTGTAGACAAAGAGATAACGTATTTTTTATTTATAAAAAGTTTTTTTTTAAATTTTAATTCACCACAATATACTTACCAATGTATACCAAAACGAGACCAACGGTATAAAACTGTAGAACTGATACGGCCTGTTCATAGTCAGACAAAGAACAACAGTCAAAAAGTTCAGTCGGAATATGACTCGGAAATATCTGACTAAACTCGTATCCCCGGTTTTCCATGTATAATAAAAATGGCCGTATCCGGTAAGGAAAAGGTAGGCAGAGACGAGTGCTTTTACCAGCATGTATATTGGTAATACTTTGCTGGCACCTGTCACTTGGTACACCAATATCACTAATTGCATCCAGCCCTTCCATTCGTTCGTTTGTTCTCTGTGGAGAAGTCTTGAATGGCTGGAAAAAAAATATTTATAATTTGGCTTACGCTGTATCCAGGTATGTCCCCTGCCCTCTTTTTGGTGCCTTCTTGGAAACCTAGTGAAAAGATACTCAGTTCCCATTTAGACCGTTCCCCACTTTCTAACAAATTTTGAAGCATCGTGTTAATTATTTTTAAAAATATGGCAAAACAAATGTTTGCGCTTTTGCCTTGGTACCAGAACAGGAAAAAACTATCCTTTTGTTAATACAAAAGGATAGTTTTTTCCTGTTCTGGTACCAAGGCAAAGGCGCGGCGTTGAGTTCTGCAACTCAACACGCAAAGAACACGCTACAGCAGAAAAAATAACTAC
Organism: Eueides isabella; assembly: GCA_019049475.1. Taxonomy (NCBI): domain Eukaryota; kingdom Metazoa; phylum Arthropoda; class Insecta; order Lepidoptera; family Nymphalidae; genus Eueides; species Eueides isabella. The sequence continues at coordinate 1,431,645 of CM032394.1, read as the reverse complement.
GTTCCCAAGTTCCCTCTGCATACCCACCCTGCCATGTGCGGGATATACAACGTGAAGCTAAAATAATAAAAAAACAAGGAAATTCTAATAAACGCTTTAATATAATTAAAAAGCAATCCTTACCTACTAGACCTAGACTCATCTGTAAAAAACAACCCGAGCGCAAACACATAACCAACCGGCAACCAAAAACTCCATTCCGAATAATATTTATTCTCCTTCATGAAGAAATTCGTTCTATCGCACAGGTAAAAGTACGCCATGATCATGCCGAGCTTGGCCAGAGCCGTCATAGCTGATGGGGGTTCGATGACCTTTGGTGTTACCAGGGAATACCCTTCCATACGTTGTTTTATATTCTGTGACCATTTCCATAGATAACGTATGCCAGATAGCACTGCGCTGGAAAAAAAAATATTTGTTTATTGATAATATTTCATATATTATTTCGAAAAAAAATAAAAAAAATATTAGGCTGTTGTGGTGGAGTGGGACAGTATATGTTCGTAAATGATGTGATCATGGGTTCTTTACCACTTTAGGGGTGTTTTTTTTTTTCATTTACCCCATATTTCGGTAAGACTTAACTACACAAAACTTGTCGTCTCGCCTGAATTTATGGAACTGAACCAAAAAAAAAACAATGGAAATATCATGAAGATGTACGTTTTCTTAGTATTATTGTGGGGGTTTCGTTGACACATTTATGCCTTTTTTTTTTTCATTTTCACAAATTCTACAACTTACCACGCTTTATTTATGTATTGACAAAACTAATCTAGTTAAAAAAATATCTATGATAATTAATATTCATGTGGCCATTAAAGAACATAATCAATAAAATGTTGGCAGATTGCGACTCTACAACTGTGTTCGTACACGAAATACTTATATTTTTTTTGCCACAGAAAATAATATTTTAACAATTTTGCCAACTGTCAGAAGGAATACATACTTTTAAGTTATTTTTTTAAACAGTTTTATTTCCCATTAACAGCAACTGTGTACAGGGTTCCGGCTGGGCACAAAAAGTAATTGCCATGTGTTAAGACACTCCGTTCCACTTCCATTCCCCACTGACCAAATGACATTTTATATAATCATTACGATTTTTATACTTAATTTTTTTCTACTGTATCTAATACAAAAATCTAATATTTTACAAAACAAATTTAAAAGCTTTTAAACAAAATATTATTATTTTTTATTTTATTTAATATATGTTTTTTTCTATTTATTTTTTTAGCTTGTGCGGGATACACGGCAGGGTAGGCGGAGGGAACTTGAGAACCTAGTGTTATATACACTCCGTTCCTTTCTCCACTTTTCGCCGAATTTTTGGCATTTGGAGTTGCGGAACTCAACGCCGAGCTTTATCTTGCTACCAGGGCGAAAAAATGATAATATCAATCATTTCACTACCTATATTATTAGCACAGATAAGCAAATACTCACCACAACAAAAAAAGCGCAAACGTCAACAACTGCAACTGCGTACAGGGTTCCGGCTGGGCACAACAAGTGCCATCGTTGAAGTTCATGTGGTCATTACAGAACATGTTCAACAATATCTGGGCGGAGTGGCGTAATGCCGTTGGACTTATCGTCAGTCCGTCCATAGAGGAAGAAGCAGCCGCCGCGAGACGCGGGGAATTCCATAGTTTTATTGCACTGTGTTGCAATATCTGAAAATTATTATTATTGTTCTTATTAATAAATATATATTCTTTTGTGACCTTTCGTGGCGCAGCGGCACAAGCGTATGACTGTAACCGACAGGTTGTGGGCTCGATTCTCACTCGAGGAAATGAAATAATTAATATTTTCATTTTAAATAATTAATATTTTCATTTCTTCGCCCTGGTAAGCAGACAAAACGCGGCGTTAAGTTCCACCACTCAACACGCAATGCTTTAAACTCGGCGAAAGGAGGGAACAGACGTGGAACAGAGTGTCTTAACACTATGTTCCCAAGTTCCCTCCGCCTACCCTGCCAAGTGCGGGATACAGCGTGAATCTGACAATTTATTTTTTCAACATATAAAGCTACATATATACTTATAGTAATTCAGTAAATGGTCTGAACATGAAACATATATTTAAAAAAAAACACTTATACATAATCTTTTACGGGGATAATAGTGATTTTTTTTCGTCTGTCTGTCTGTCTGACAGCTTATCTATTTATCTGTTAAAAAGTTACAAACATTAATATAAAATACAAATTCGGCGAAATTGCTAAAATATTTATATTCATTTAGCTTAAATTTTATTTTTTAATACAAAAAAAAACATATTGAGATTATTAATATATTAAAATAGTGAAAATCAAGCGGGCGAAGTCGGGCAATTCGATAGTACTAAGATATAGATAGCTCATTGTTGTTTTAATTATAAATAAGTGACCTATTTATTAATATTAATAGATTATTTTACATATTAGCGAATTTATTTTAAATACAGACTATAACAGAATATATCAAGTCACAGACTATACAGAATGAAAGGCAAAATTTAAATATTCAACATATATGAGCAGCAAAAAAAAAAAAAAAATAAGTAAATACCTCAACAGCAGCCCTATTATACGCATCAATATCAATATTACTTATTTTCACATCACTATTTATCTTCGAACTGTCAATTGATTCTAAAATCTTCCACAACACATGAGTGCCTCTCTCCGCTAAAGCATCTACGGGTTGTACCAGCTGTGTTAAGTTACGTTTATATTCTTCTAACGCTTGCTCTGTTGTATTCCTGTTTCTTATTAGCTGTAAACCTATACTTGCTACTATCACTGAGGGTGGTCTTTCTGAATATTGCCTGAAAATAAGAAAAAAGTATAGTAAAACAAGTGATTTTTTGATTGTGTGTTCCTTGGCAGAACTCAGTGTATTGTACTCAATATGAATTCTTGTGTAGTGTACTCTATATGAATTCTTTTATATGAGAATAAAACCTACAACCATTGTGTAGTAATAAATTAAGAATTGAAATAAATAATAATTCCTGCTTATGTATTATTATTTTTTTTTCAAATTAATTTCTTAACTTTAATTTTGAATTCCACTATCAAAAATACAATGACTCATATTTCAAATATTTATCTAATTGAAAAAAATATGAAACCATAAATATGATATCTTCTATAATAATTAAATTAATATGTATATATAATATAAACAATCACAATGGTGCTGAGGCAAAAGCATATGACTGTAACACGCAACAGATTGTGACTTCAATTTCCAATTGAGGAAATGTAATATTTAATATTGTCTTTGCATTACTAAAGTAATGTTATAAGGCATGATATTGTCACTCAACACTTGTCTGTTTTAATGAGAATGGAGTATCTTAACATTAGGTTCCCAGGTTCCCACTGCCCCCCTTGCTATGTACAAGGTACACTGTGAAGCTAAATTATATATATATAAGATCTCACCACATCCTAAACTGTTCCACCATTGTTCTGGAAACATCATCGCTCCATATAAATGTGACTGAGAGCTTTAATTTATTATCTACATATGTGTAGTTTGGCATTCTGTGATCTATTGTTGAATATGACGAATCCATATCTAGTCTTGTTTTAATTACACCTTATATAAAGAAATAGAATTATTTACATATATAATACAATATTGTGGGTTCAAATCCCTTCGAGGATATAAAATATTTATTATTTGCACTTTTATCGCTCTAGCAACAAGAAAATCTCAACATTGAAATCTGCCACTCAACACACAATGCTTCAAATTAAAGAAAGTGGGTAATATAACGGAGTGTCATAACACTAAGTTTCAATTTCCTCTGCCCACCCTACTATATATGGGAAACAGCATCAGCTGAAAAAGTAATTAAATACTAATGAGATATAAGATATTTGGTGGTTGGATTTCTTTTGCTTCAGTAACAAGACAAAGAGCCGTATTCAATTCTGCCAATCAACATTTCTTAACAATTGGACAGAGCATACGAAAGTATCTTATCAACCCTTTGCCTATTTAGCTGTATATGAAATATAGTGTAGTTATATTTTAGGAACTGCTAGTTTCAATTATAACGAAAGTCTATGGACTTTATAAATCAAGTTATTTATTCCATATAACACATTGTATCTATATATAGAAAAAAAACAAAGTTATTGTGATTTAGTGACAGTGTTCAACTGAGAGCACAATGACTGTAGGTTTGATCTCTACTCAGGGTTATAAAATATATACATTTAATTTAAATTTCACTTTGGCTTTCCCTGATGTGGTCAATAAATAATGTAAGGGAAAATTATGCCATTGTTTAAATTGTATGAATACTCTGCCAATCACTTTATAGAAAATATGTTGCTTTGTAAATATAATTTTTAATTAAACATAGAAAGAATATAAATGTAGAAATATTTACAATAAAACTCACCAATGAAATATTCATATAATTGTTCAAGCCTCGAGTCCCCTATAAATGCAAAACTATTGTACTTCCCCCAAAAGGCTAAATATCTTAAACATCTTCTAGCATCACTGAAAAAAAAAATAAAAAAAAGTTAAATAATCATTTTTCAATTTAACATACATACAGCATTGATGGAAATGATGCAACAATATCTGATTGTAAATACACAGGTTATGGGTTCAATACCATTTGGAAGTAAGAATATTTCCATTTTTTCACTGAGAAATATTGAGATCAGCCACTTAACAAAATATTATTTTATAAATCTAGACACATCATTTTATTCTTAAGAATAAAATCTGCGCCATGCTGTGTCTTATTAAAAGAGCAAAGAAATGAAAATATGAAATATTTCATTACTTTGAGTGGGAATCGAACCACAACTTATTGTTTAGTCACATGCTTGTGCCGCTGCACCACAACAGGCCTCTAGAATCTTTAAATATATGATATAGTTTGGACTTACGTTTTAGAGTACTTATGTAGCATACAGCCATATGGTTGCCATTCATGATCACCTTTGTATCTACCAGATGACAACAGCCAGGTGCAAGAATCAGGACCTGAAAGAAAAAAATATTGTAACGAATGTATTTAACCGACTCATACTTGAAAAAAACACATATTGTTTACAAGGTAAAAAACCTCACCGTATCTTAAATGCAATATGCCATGATAGCCAATAAATCCAATTACTAAAACGAAAGCTAAGAGTTTAGCATTCTCTACATTTAATTGATCAATAAACCATTCCGCCGAACTTTTCTTAGGATAAGACCCCATTATTATGGTAACTACACTGTGCTTATAAATAAATTAATTTAATGACTATTAGTGTAATCCATTGAATGCATTTACAGCAATCAATCTAAAAGTAATATTTAAGTTACAAATAAATGTTGTTTTATTTAAGAAACATTTTCAATTAATCATTATAAACATTGATCGTAGTGCAAGCATTATTCATAAAAACCAAACGTCACAAGCAAATATCAAATCTTTTGACACTTACATTGACATTTGCCGGTAAAGCCGGTAAAAAATATCTTTAAATAAGAATTTTGTTCTATTTATTAAATTTACAGAGTATTCATTCTTGTTTTGTTTTGTTTTTTTCTTGAATATTTTAATAATACTTTAAATATAACTGTCCTAACCATAGCAAAACAAGATATTAATACAAAAATAAAGAAAATCCATTATTATCTATAAGCTTGTCTTTGTTGAATCAAAATTACAGTATTAAAACACAGTTTGTAGATCATTAATAAAAAAATCATATTATAGTATTCAAATGTATATAACTTTGAACACGAAAAACAGTATTAATTATAAAATTATGATAATTTATAAAATGTCGCACATATATGACTTTCTTTAAAAATTTTAATGGCAACATTAAACGTCGTAATTTGTACAATGGCGGCTATGTCCCCGTCGGAGGTTTGTAAAGTTAAATTAAATGTTATATTTAATATTGTATATATTTGTTTTATCTGAATAAACTTAAAATTTTAGTTCAATATATTTTAATAAACTTTGAAACTTTAAAATTATATTGATAATTTAATCAGTTATACGTAACTGTTGTGACAGTTTTCCTAGTAGGTTTCTTGTCGGGTTTTCTATTGTTGTGTTGTCTCAAGATATTTTTGTTTTGGAAAAGACTTTCAAAAATATTAATTAAAAAAATATATTTTCATTTGTTACAGAAACGTTTGCAAAAGGAACTTATGTCTTTAATGAAAGAGCCTCCACCGGGTGTTACCGTGGACGGAGACCAGGCTAGTCAAAATCTGACACTGTGAGTGACCTATTTACTTAGTGACTTCGTTATTCAAGTAATTTCTTTAAGCTGACTATTTTAATTATTCTGTCATTAAAATTCAATATACATCCTGCATCAATACTATACAATTTGTCTCTATTATTAATTGTTCTTCTTAAGTACGCAAACTTAGTATGTGTCATCATAATAATATGACTTTATAAATCTTGCAACAGTTTTTTTTTAATATTATTCTTTGAATGTTAATATATTTATTACATTTGGCCTTTGAGTCTGCTATTTTCTGATATTTTGATGTACACCTTATTTAAATAAATAATTTGTAACATTTAATATTATGCATTATAGAAATAACCATACAAACACATGTATTTAGCAAATTTTATTTCAAACATTTCTCTCCTTGTTCAAATGTTGTTTTGTAAAAGTATTGTAGTTAAATAAAACAAGATATTATACAAAAATTTAAGTTAATAATTTTTTAATACAATCTTGGGACTATTACATTGATAATTTTCTTGAATCCAATATTGGGCAATGGGATTAAAGTTTTGATAGTAAACACCAAAGCTTTAAATTGGTCTCAAATTTGAACAAATTAATTATTATCATTTCTCTGTACTCGGAAAACTAAGTACATTTTTATACTATGCCCCTATAATTCAAGCAGAAAATAGCAATGGTGACCCAAGTGTCTTCCTACACTGCTCTATATATATAGGAACAAGTGTGAGCTTGAGGTCGGTCATGGTACCAAAGCAAAGCATGTTACTGTAAAGTAACAGGGTGTGGGTTATATCTCTATTTGAAATATGACATTTATTATTTTCAATTGAAATATTTAACACCTTCATGTCTTTACTATGATAACAGAGCAAAGTGTGACGTGTGAGTTTTGCCACTCAACAGGCAATGCCTTAAATTTGAATGTGGGTAGAAAATGGAGTGGAACATTTTTATATATTAGATACCCAGGTTCCCTCTGCCTACTCCATTATGTGTGTTAAATAAATCTGTTTTTTGTCATTATGTATTCATACATTTATATGTAACATTCATAAAATGTGAAAAAAAACAATATAAAATCGGCCCTTTTTTCTATTACATACTATAGAAACTACAAATCCATTTCCAAATTGTAAAACCTTTCTGATAATATACATATAATCATAGTCTTTAATATACCTTTAAAAAACATTTTTTGACTCCTAAAAATTTTCTAAATAGACAGCGAGCAATTTTACACACATATGCAGACAATGATATAATGTTATTGTAATTTTGTCTTTTATAATGCCAGCTGGGTAAAGTTAACATTGTTAAATATGTATATGGTGTAAATATAATTAATGATTTTATATCTACAATTATTTAAATATTATCATAATTGATACCTTACTATAAAAAAAGAATTAGCATTTGTTTATGGTGACTAAATGAGATAAAAGAAGTACTCGGGTGTGGCTAACTTGGAAATGTTTTTAAAGTATGTCATAATTATATTATGTATATATCATTTAATTCATATTTTTTTTATTAGTATTTATTGCTGAAATTTGCTCTATATAATGTGTAGTGTGAGTATAGTGACAATTTACGGCTTAATGATATAATTTTTACTAAATTCAAACACATATATTTCATTCAAAATAAGAAATACCATTACGAGCTTAGTTTCTTGAACATCAAACAATTTACCACCTATTCACTAAAGTTACTGCCTCAGACCTGAGAAGAAACTCAGCAGGATATGTCCTTTTGCTTTAATTGAGAGGAATGAGGCGTTTATTAATATTTTTTTTTTTTTTTTTCTGTCCTTTTTTTTATTTAAATGGCTAGTTAGATTTTAAAACAGTTTTCACAATTATATCTTGAATGGCTTGAGGCCTGTCGTGGCGCCCAGCGGTCTGGGTTCGAACCCCAGTCGAGGAAGTGAAATATTAAATATTTTCAATTGAAATATTTAATGTTTCATTTCTTCGTTCTGCTAAAATGGCAAAGCGCGGCGTTGAGTTCCGCCCCTCAACACGCAATGCCTCAAATTCGGCGGAAAGTAGGGAACGGAAGTGGAACGAAGTGTCTTAACACTAGGTTCCCGGGTTCCCTCTTCCTACCCTGCCTCGTGCGGGATACAGCGTGAAGCTAAAAAAAAAAACTTGAATGGCTACCGTCATTTAACATTTAGTATCTGTTTTATTTAGATCGGTTAAAAAATAAAAAAGTAACGCAACTTAAAATTTTATTTATATACAATATCTTTGTTCACTTAGCTGAAGGTGCGGGCTGGTCGCTAGTTCATTAATATTTTTCTTTACATACGTATTTATCGTTTATAAAAATGTATTGAGATGCATTGAAAATGGGATGAGAGATCAATATATTGTCAATAAATTAATTTCTTTATTTTTTTTTAATAACAAAACATATAACTTTTATTTTTATTAAAATAATCATGTTTTATTGCTTTCTTTTACAAAGAATGGCAATATAAATGTTAATTGCAAGAGCAATACGAGATAAAGTACATTATGGCAGCTCTGAAGAAACGTAAATAGTTTTAATAGTATATAAATAAACAGTGTTTACTGTGGGTGGCGAATTAGCACAGCTAATATTGGCTCACTGTAAATATACTCACGTTACGTTTTTGGCTACTTAATAGATGTCCCAATCAATAATGTAACAAAGTAGAAATGTGATTTAATTGGATTTTTTTTTAGGCCTGTTGTAGCTCAGAGGTAGATACGTGTGATTGTAAAGGCAACATCACTGGTTCGATTCCCACTTGAGGAAATATAAGATATTTTCATTTCTTCATCCTGATAACTTAACACGCAATGCCTCAAATTCGGCAAAAAGTAGGGAATGCAACGGAGTGTCTTAACACTAGGTTTCCTCTGAATTACCCAGTCTGTGCGGGATACAACGTGAAGCTTCTTGCTTTTATCCTTCTTGAGATTTTGATAAATTTCGTACAAGCATGCCTAGGAAATGTGTAAATGTGATAGTGTGGGTTCGAGGCCCACTCAGGGAAATAAAAAAAATATAATTTTATTCCGGCGCTTTGCTAAGAGGGGTGCAGCGTAGAGTTCCGCCACTCAATAAACAATACCTCAAGCTTAGAAAGTGCCTTAATGGTATGGGAGTGTCTTAACACAAGGTTCCCAAGTGCCCTCTGCCTATTCTGTGTGTGTGCGGGATACAATGTGAACCTATAAAAAAATCAAGTTACTCAAAACTACCCTACTCTTCGGCTTTATATATCGTACGAGTTTCATATTAATATTAATTTTAAATACGTAGAATTAGTATTTTTCTTTTCTAAGTATTTTTTTTTTATATTAACCTTTAACGGCGACTTTTAATTTTAATCTTTAATATCAAACTTTAGCCAATCTTCAATCAACTAATAAATCTCCTTCCAAGCTTTTTGACCTCGATAAGTCACTTGTTGTCACATAAATTAAAGCCACTGAACGATTCTTGCCTCACTTTTCACTCTTTGAAGCAAAAAAGGCTTGATAAATGGATTGGTTATCACATATTTAAATAAAAATCTTGAAATCTTTTCTTGTTTATAGTGGCGATGGTAGGGAGTTCGATTTCTGTTCGGAGTATTTTTTTTATTTTTCGCTCTGGTAACGAGACAAAAATACTGAGTTGATAGGAAAAGGGCAAATGTGAAACCGGGCGTGTTTTAACAATTTAATTTTTTTTACGTATTTGAAACTATGCTGGAAATACGAACATAAAAAATATATTTTTGGTAGCCGGATGTCAGCGCACTCGTTATAATAAGTCAAGATCCATCTATTAATGAAGTCATATAAAAATATTCTCTCTCTCTCTCTCGGCTTCACGCTGTATTCCGCACGAAGCAGGGTAGGCAGAAGGAACCCGGGAACCTAGTGTTAAGACACTCCGTTCCAAAAAAAATATTCAATGTATTTTATACATCTTATTATATAATTACACTCATAAATACCACTTAAAGATTAATAGACTTTAAATCGATGCCATTCCTTCTGCTTACCCTGCCATGTGAGGGAAGCATGATACAGAGTGTACAAAAAAAATGATTATTATTTTCTTTAAATCAGATATGCACTGTAACTCAATTTGCTTTTTAAGATCGTTGTTTCGAACTCCATGTTCCTTTCTAAGTACATGTTCCTTCTTTTCTCTTTTTTTTTTGTTTCTACTCTGTTCTATTCTTTTCAGATGGACAGTACACATGGAGGGAGTACCGGGTACTCTTTACGAAGGTGAAAAGTTTGTGTTGCAGTTTAAATTTACTAATAAATACCCCTTCGACTCGCCTGAGGTAAGTTTTCATTTTGTTTTGGATGAATTTGCTTTTTTTTTTTAATTACGCTCTATATTTTTAAAATGTTATTTCACATTTAGGTAAGAAAAATAATAAATTTAAAAATGTAAAAAAAAAATCACGAATCAGGATTACAACCCACGCGTCTTGGAAACCGTTCAAGCGCTCTGATCAACTAAGCCGTACGTTCTTATCAAGCTACGTCGAAATTCTTATACGGTTGTTACAACTTATTTATATTGTTAGCATCTTTCGTAGTAATATTGTTACAAATTTCCGCTACCCAATGACAATTAATTAGAATTATCGTTTGGCAATAGAGAATTATATCTATTAAATAATTTTAATATTTTAAAAGCTAACAACCTAAACAAGTTGTTAAAAGTGTGTTAGAATTTGACGTAGCCTGATGAGTCAGAGCGATTCCGACGGTTTCGAAGAGGCGCGGGTTCAAATCCTACTTCGTTCAATTTTTTATACGTTTTTAAATTTAGCATTTTACGCTGCTATTTAATACTTGCCGCAATTATTGTTGAGAAATACTTTTTTTTTTTTTTAGTTGTATATTATAGCTTTTTTGGATATTTTTTAATTATAACTATAGCCTAGCCTTTGGAAGAATCTTTCAAAAAATGATCCATCCTTCATTACTTTCTGATTACTTAGATAGAACACTACGTTGAGTTCCGCCACATGGCAAACATATGTTAAACCAATAGATAACTGGATATACTTTCTCGTTTCTCTCAGCCCATATATTATTATTATTATATAAGGATACGTGTAAAGTTAAAAGGCCTGTCGTGGCGCAGCGGCACAAGAGTGTGACTGTAACCGACAGGTTCTGGGTTCGATCCACAGTCGAGGAAATGAAATATTTAATATTTTCAATTGAAATATTTAATGTTTCATTTCTTCGCTCTGGTAATAAGGCTAAGCGCGGCGTTGAGTTCCGCCACTCAACACGCAATGGGGAACAGAAGTGGAACGAAGTGTCTTTACACTAGGTTCCCCTTCCCTCTGCCTACCCTGCCTCGTGCGGGATACAGCGTGAAGCTGAGTTAAAAAATAATGTATTGATAAACAAATTAGTATATCAATTGACCAATTTTGTATTGTCTTATCTAAATATAATTAAGGTCACACTAACGTAATATTTATTAGTCAACTTTTATCGTTCTTCTTTATTAATAACTAAATCATTATGTTTAAAAAATTAAAAGAACTATAAGTACAGTTTCCTATGATTTTATACATAATTTGTGTGATTATAAAGAGTGTTGTACCTATAGTCCCTTCTAATATAATATTTATACATTTTAAACTAAAATTTTAGCTAAATGAGTATAAAAATTGTAGTAATTTTGACGAACTATTTTAAATTGACGTACTTTTTTTTATTTATCAACCGATTTAAATAAAACAAAACACTAAATATTGAAGGAAGGTTGCAAAAGTGTAATAGTAAAACTGCATTTGAATCTGGTTAGCCGTTTCTGAGTTAATCTGAGTTAATAATAGTTAAAATGTGTAGACCCTAAATCATAAGGTAATAAATATATTTCAATGTGGAATTCAGCTTCACGCTGTAACCCGCACATGTCAGGGTAGTCAGAGGGAACTTGGGAGCCTAGTGTTAAGACAATCCGTTCCACTTCCGTTTCCAATTAAGCGTTGAATGTTGAATTCCATACTTCATTTTAGGTTAGAAGTAGTTTTAATTTTAATCTGTAGTACATCTCTATTGTGGTTTTAAAATTCGCCTCGTATAGTGATATTGTACCTATATTTAATGGTGAATTATAATAGCAAATATTTTTTCAAATAAAGTTACCGGTGTAACGTTATTTTTTAGTATAACAAAAGGTTATTCATAAGATCAATCTTAAAAGTATAAAATACTGACCTGGCAAACGTTGTTTTGCCATAAAAAGGAAAACATGTTAAATTTGTTCAACCATCATCACTTAGTTAGTTTGAAAAATAGATAATAGCAGTATTCATTAAAATCGAATGATGCGAAGAGCAATATTGTTTTAAATTAAATACTCGTGATGTATAACTTATTTATTTGGATAAGAATTGCTTATAAAAACACTCAGCTTCACGCTGTATCCCGCACATGGCAGGGTAGGCAGAGCGAACTTGGGAACCTAGTGTAAGACACTCCGTTCCACTTCTGTTTCCCACTTACAACTATAAAAACACCTTCTCAAATAATGCATTATTTTAGTACAAATTTGGTTAGCATAAAAAGCTAAACAGAAAAGACATTCATATGCTGTTGCGGACTTTTTTTAGAACTTATTTAAGACGAACAATTCTGTCGTACATGATTTTTGCGAAACTTTAACCGTTTACGCAACGCACGCAGCGGAAACTCTCAATTAGGGAAAATGTCCCACGATTTTGAAACATTTTTAATTGGTGCTCCGGTCCTATTAGTCTTAGCGTGGTGATATATAGCCTATAGCCTTCCTCGATAAATGGGCTGTCTAACTCTAAGAATTTTTCAAATCGGATCAGTAGCTCCTGAGATTAGCGCGTTCAAGCGAACAAACAAACTCCGCAGCTTTATAATATAAGTATAGATTTTTAAAAGCTATAACAACATTACACATAATGATTTGCGCCTGTATATATTATTATATTGTATTTGGTTACATTCAAGCTAATTAGGAAATTTAGAACAGACTGATCTCCTTAATTCTGAAGTATTTAGACCAAACTGGATTGTCCTGGATTTATCTAATCTATCCCTACGCAGGATATATCTACCGACACTGTCTAGGATAAAATAAATTGGCCTATTTATAGACCAAAAATACATAAAAATAAGTAGGGACTTCGTTTTTTTTATTCACTCACCTTCACGCTGTATCCCGCAAACGGCATGGTACTTTTTCTAGCTACACGCTAAATTCCGCTTATAGCAGGGTGGACAGAAGGAACTTAGAAACCTAGTGTTAATACACTTCGTTCCTAATAACACGCTTCTTTTACCCACTTTCCGCCGAATTTGAGATATTGCGTGTTGAGTGGCAGAACTTAACTCAACGCCACCGTCATCGATACTTTATCTGGGTATGTTATATTTGAGAAATTATAATAAAAGCCAAATTATTGATTTATCAAATAGGTTTTTTTTTTATTTAATTCTATATAACGGGTGACGACTGGTTTTTTATATAAATGTTATTGAAACAAAATTCCATACTGCGTATTCTTAACCCCAAAATTAGAAAGTTACAGAAAAATAATTAACTAAATATTTCGTATTTATTACAACTATATACAGGGGTGTATGGTAGGTTTACATTTGTTTAGTGTCAAACGATAATATACAACAATTTGAAATAACGTCAACTGAAGTTGACAGCCTGTGTCAAAATTTCAACGTTTTTAAACTTTGTCATTTAATAAATTTAAAACGCCAAATATTTTTTTCTTTCCAATTAGCTTCACGCTGTATCCCGCACATGGCAGGGTTCCCAACTACGAGGTTCCAAAATTCGCTCTGCCTAGAGGGAACTTCGGAACCTAATAAGACACTCCGTCCCGTCCCGAATTTGAGGCATTATGTATTGATAACGGAACTCAACGCCGCGCTTTGCCTTGTTACCAGAGCGAAGAAATGAAAACATTAAATATTTAATTTGTATATATTAAATATTTAATTTCCTCGAGTGGGATCGAACCTATCGTTTACAGTCACATTTTATTTATAAATATCCTATATCTTGGGAACGTTGGGAGAAATGTTCTGGATAAAATACACTTGTTAACCATTAATCTTGAACTTCATGGTCCTAGTAGAGTTTTCTGTTGTTATATTAGAATTAATACTCGTATTTTATTTTTGATCCCCAAACCACAAGTTAAATCTTAAATTGAAGATCAGAGTCCATTACCTTTTTTGGAAATCATTATTTGTAGGTATGGGAACGGAGTGTCTTAACACTAGATTCCCATGTTCCCTCTGCCTACCCTGCCATGTACTACTAAATTAATGTCATTTATATGTTTTTATTATTAATCTGTATAAATAAAGTTATATTATATTGTTATAAACGCAGGTGCGGTTACTCAACCCGAGTGCTTGTTAACTTTTATACATGTTAAACATAACATCGTACATTCTCAAGTGAGAGGCGTGTGGCACATCGTTTGACTGTTAATACATCGGTTGTGGATTCGATTTCTTTTTGAGGGAGTTATTTTCATTTGCGCTTTGCTCGCGCACTATGGTAGTAACACGTTGACTTTCCCCACTAAATGTGAAATATTTCGACCATACTAGGAATATTATCAAACAGGATTAAAATCATTTTTTTTTAATATACCTATGCCGAAATAACAGATATCAAATAAGACATAAAATATCGATTTTATTATTAATTACGCGTTAATTGCGATTCCTAAGTGCATCTGTAACGTTGAATTGATGCCGTTGATGATACATTTTTCTTGTACTCGGAGCAAGAAGATGAAAATATTAAAGAACTAGCGCCCCGCCCGCGGCGTCGTCCGCACTGTTTTACTTACCAATTGCTTTCTTGTTCTAATAACATGATCACTTTTAAGACAATGTCTATACCTTGATAACTAGTATTTCACCTAAATCATTTTTTTTTGTAGCAATTTTGTCAAACTAAATGTTTTCAATTGATGTAACTTTTTTTTATTATCAACCGTTTAAAATAACACAAACACCAAATGTCGAAGGACAATAAATAATAGTGAATACTGTATTTGAATCTGATTAACTATTTCCGAGACGAACAGACAAAAAATAAAACAAAAAAAGCTTTTGTGTGTGTACTAAAAACTGTGTGTACATGAAAGATATATTAAAAAATTTTGTAAGCGACAGATACAGATGTATTATGAGTATATATATTTACATCTCCGAGTGGTTATCAGTGGTTATCGAACCTAAACCGTTCACTGTCACATGCTGTACCACTGCGCCACGCCAGCCTCAGTGATAAATTATAGTTAAAAACAATTGACTTTAATTATAACAGCTAGTTATATACTCTATGTTGTTACATTATCATTATGTGCAAGATATATTTAGTTACATCGATATATATATATATATATATATATATATATATATATATATATATATATATATATATATATATATATATTTGTATGTTACATACGTACACTGTACGGCTATAATTACAGTTAATGAGTAAGGAAGTCATGTGATTGTATTTTACATTGTGACTACGCACGAAGTTAATTATGGATCTTGAATTTCCTATACAAGCCAGTTGTTTTTACAGAATTCGATATGATTTACTTTTTTTTCTTTATCTAATATAGCTCTTGGATTTTTTTCTATTCTTTAAAAAAATCCAAAGTTATCTCTCAGCGTCCACCTCACTGTCCACCACTCCAGGAAGCTACAGTATGTTACCAAACGATATGAGCTGTCCGTCAGTAACTCAGTATTCCTATATTAATATATGGTAAAATCACGTCAACTGGACCCCCTATTTACCACTTGATCATAAAAATTTAATCTATACATATTTTTTATTAGTACTTATGATGGAAAATTGATCCCCCAAACAATTTTTCAAAATTTCGATTTTAACAATTTTTTTTTTATAATGAAAATTTTAAGCACTTTTAATTGAAAAATGGATTAAAAATCAACCGCAAGAGATAAATTTGTGAAATTTTCAGGATCCATGGTCAAATGTCTATATTTTAAGAATATCTTTATGACTTAAAATTATTTATTTATTTTCATATTGTTAATTAACTTTTAAGTTAACAAATGAAAATTTAACTGACTTCTCGGGCAGAAAATGCAGTTTTTTTTCATCGGTCACATGCTTTATCCATTTAAGTTTAAAATTCCGGAAGAGAATTTCACTGCTCGCCATTAGTTTAAATAAAATTAATTTATTTATGACAGCGCGCCAGGCGCCGAGCGCTGTGGAAATGCCGCGCTGCCGAGCGTCTTGAACTACACTAACGCTTTTATCAATGATAATTTATAATAACATTACAAAATATTATTATAAAACAAATTTTATTATTATTTATCTTATAATTTATTATAATTATTATTAATAAATTTTTTTTTTTTTTAACAATTGTTAAAATCGAAAAAAAATTGTTAAAATCGAAATTTTGAAAAATTGTTTGGGGGATCAATTTTCCATCATAAGTACTAATAAAAAATATATATAGATTAAATTTTTATGATCAAGTGGTAAATAGGGGGTCCAGTTGACGTGATTTTACCAATAGTAAATCGGGCCTTCGTGGTGCAGAAGCTCAAGCGAGCGACTGTAAGCGCGACGATGTTGGTTTGATTCCAGCTGGGCCAAATGAAATATTTTACATGTTTATTTCTTCGCCTTGGTAATGAAGCATGCGCTGCGTTCCGGACACACAATGCCTTAAAAATTCATCGAAAAGTAGGGAACAAGAGTGTTCTAATGGGAACAAAGTGTCTTTACACTAGGTTCCCAAGTTCCCTCTGCCTCCTCTTGATATATACGGAATGCAGAGTGTAACTAAAAAATACAACAAAGTAAAAATCACGAATGTCATATTAACAATATGAACACAATATTGATATGATACGTAACGTGGTTATATTCGTACGAAAGCAATTACGCTGAACTAGTTGACGTAACACTTTTATCCTATTACCGCACATTTGCATTCAACAAGCGTTAAGTAACGACGGTGTACTTATATATACGTAATCGTACTAACAACAAGGCGACCAGCGTTTAGTTACGCTTCAATTAAAATTGGACATGGAAGGAAATGAGCTTATTTACTTTATATTATTTATGTAGAGTGAAATGTAGTTGTAAGATCAAAACATTAGATATGTTACTTACTATAATAAGTATTGATGATTCAATTTATAAAAACTTTAAGTAAGTACTATAATTAGGTGTAAAGGTGATCTACATAAGCCAATCTTCACTGTTTTAACCAACTTCAAAAAAGGGAAGTTATCGATTTGAACTCTTGAATGTGATATTGTTGGTATTGGTTATATATTTAGTCAAGTTATTTAGTTAACCAAGCGTGAAAAGTAAACTTGGTATGTTTGTGTACTCAATTTGTATGTTTGTACATATTTCTTAGTTCAGCGTCACGCTGTATCTGCTGCTGTACGTGGTGTAGGCGGAGGGAATTTAGGAACCTAGTGTTGAAACAAGACGTGCTGTTTCCCACTTTTTGCCGAAATTGAATCATTGCGTGTTGAGTCGCGGTCATTAACGCCGCGCTTTTTGCATTTTTCGCTCTGGTAGAGCGAATAGATATAAACATTAAATGTTTAAATTGAAAATATCAAATATTTCGTTTCATCGAGTGGGGGTCGAACCCCAAAATCTGTCGCATTTACAGCTTCGCTCGTGCCGCTGCGCCATATCGAGATTTTTTTAATTTATTTGGGACAAATCGTCACTTAGAGTGCAATTGAAGTTTCATCAAAAGCGATTTAGTATTTCTAAGATTTGGATATCCACAAATTTATAGAGTGAACAGGTGCGTGTACTTACTATAATAGGTACCTAGGCATGATTGACTTTTATTTAAGTCGGTTATTTTTTTAAAATTATATTTCTCCTAATTAATCCATCTTACTTGTATAGAAATATATCACACTCAATAACGAGTTACTCTGTTAATCAGTTTCTCTTTTTAGTTAGTCGAATGCCAGACCCTTTCCTATACGTGAATGTTAGGTAAGAACCAGACGCATAACATAATGTAGTTACCCTTATATAATTGTCTTTTACGTCATTTCTTAATCCACTTATTCATATTGTTTAATGCAACAGACGTTGACAGAATTAGTAAGAGGTTTTTTCAGCTTCACGCTGTATCCCGCACATGGCAGGGTAGGCAGAGGGAACTTGGGAACCTAGTGTTAAGACGTAGAAGAATAAGATGCATAATGATGCCTTTAATGCGTTTCTGATTCCTCTAGAATATTACAAAAGTACTATATATATATATATATATATATATATATATATATATATATATATATATATATATATATATATATATATATATATATATATATATATATATATATATATATATATATATATATGTATATATATATATATATATATATATATATGTATATATATATATATATATATATATATATATGTATATGTATATATGTATATATATATATATATGTATATATATATATATATATATATATATATATATATATATATATATATATATATATATATTCCCCTCAGTCGGAATTAACACACACAGCTTGTGCAATATAGAATTTATCAAGTTGTGATAAAAATTGACATGTGTATGATTGTCATTATCGAATAATAGAATTCCTTTGCTAATTAACCTTATTTAGTATTCAAGGCATTTCATTATGTTGAAATTTGTTGAATACTTCCTTGTAATTGTTGTTATATTTTTCTTGTTCTATTCAACTATATAATGAAATGAATAAAACAAAAAACAGTAGCTATTTCTGGCTTTCCTTAACATTTTGCTAATTTTACAATAGCTATGGTAGGTACTTAAAGTAAAGGAATAAATTATAAAATATTACTGTAGACTACCGACCCGCTCGTTTATAATATTAATAACATTACCACTTTAAGATAACAGCTTTATATGTTGAAAAATTTGTCCAACTTATTGTTTGAATTGATATGTTTTTATTTACAAAACTATTGAAATAAAACAAGTTCTAAATGTTGTGGTAAGGTTGCCAAAATATAATAGTGAAAACTGCATTTAAATATGGCTAGCCGTTTTGAAAATTAGCGAGTACAAACGCACTGACTACAATTTTGAAACAGCTTCGGTACCCTTTTCATAGACTTGGAAAGATTTTGTATATTAAAAAAAAATCTTCCATGTACAGACAGTGATCAGTTACAGATTTATTATAAGTATAGATTAACGCTGCATTTTCCGATGCTCCGAGAAAATTGCCTTTCGAGCCGATGGTAGCTTCTGTAGTACTGACACTACTGTGACGAAGGTGGATGGATGATATTTCTTTGGACTGCCGGAAAGCAATACCAGCGTTGAGAGCTATGTTTTTATTTCCAATTTTACAATATTTGTGAACTCCGTACAATCGATACACATTATTTTACTCTATTTAAAAAAAAAATGAATTACTCACTTTAACAAATAATATTCCAGAACGTTCATTACTCCATATTAAATAATGAGACATAAAAGTTTAGTGCTAATATAGAATTATTAATAATTATATTATATTAAATCACTCAGCTTCACGCTGTATCCCATGGCAGAGTAGACAGAGGGAACTTGGGAACCTAGTGTTAAGACACTCCGTTCCACACACGTTCCCCACTTTCCGCCGAATTTGAGACATGGCGTGTATAGTGGCGGAACTCAACGCCGCGTTTTGCCTTCTACCAGAGCGAAGAAATGAAAACATTAAATATTTCATTTCCTCGAGTCGGGATCGAACAGGCCTCTATTATATTAAATAATTAATAATTAATTATTTATTTTAAATAATATTGTTTATATTATTTTTATCGTATATTATTATTATTATTAATAATTAAATCAGATCACATCAATCTATAAACATATTAAATAGCGGGTGCCAATATATTATATGTTACACTGGAGACATTTGTATGTACGAGTAAGTTGACGATTGAAAAGTGCTTGTAATGGACCAATTGAATTCACAATATTTTGATTTTTAATTAAATTCGTTTAAGTCAAAACTCAGGCCATTTTGTACGGTAGGCTTAAAATATTATAACTTTGTTTTTTTATTTTCGTTATAATTATTAAGAATTTCATATTTAGTTTAACACACTTAGGTTAGGTGAAGCTGTTCCTAAGTAAAAAAGTATTTGAAAAACAAATCAACTTGGCAATTATTTATTGATAACAATACAATTTTAAGGTACCATCGAGCTGGTCTGGTTATGGAATTGGAAGATGGCTAACTAACTAAGAACCTTACTGTGCAAAAAAATTAAAACTATATATGTATTTAATTTGGATATATTATTTCATTTCCTCGAGTGGGAATCGAACCCACAACTTGTGTTTGCAGTCGCACAATTGAGCCACTGGCGCAGGATTATTAGTTCTACAGTAACGATATCCCCCTGATATATAATTTTCTTTCCACCCACAATGCAATTATGGCTCATTACAGTCAGAGTATCGTATTGGCCTAATACACGCCCTCACCTCATTAACCCCATGAAATTACGTGTAATAGAAGCGATATTGAGATTAGCTACGGGGAGATTAAAGTAGCTGAAGATGATATAATAGTTAAAGTAGGTAACGTGTGTTTGAGGCCTGTCGTGGCGCAGCGGCACAAGCGTGTGACTGTAACCGACAGGTTCTGGGTTCGATCCCCGGTCGAGGAAATGAAATATTTAATATTTTCAAATTAAATATTTAATGTCTTATTTCTTCGCTCTGATAACAAGGCAAAGCGCGGCGTTGAGTTCCGCCACTCAACACGCAAGGCCTCAAATTCGGCGGAAAGTGGGGAACGGAAGTGGAACGGAGTGTCTTAACACTAGGTTCCCGGGTTCCCTCTGCCTACCCTGCCTCGTGCGGGATATAGTGTGAAGCTAAGTAAGTAGTAAGTAAGTAGGTAACGTAATATTTATCATTGTTTACACCCATTTGTAATTATTTTTACCTTTATGATGTATTTCCATACGTAGCAAAGAACCTGGGAATGTATTAATAAGAACAGAGTGTCTGAACATTAGGTTAAGACATTTTGTGTCGAATTTTCAGGGGGTTGTGTGTTGTTCGGCGTAGCTAAACTCCGCGTTATGCTTCGTTATATCAGAGTGAAGAAATGAAAAAATTAACTATATTATTATCATCCCAAATAGGATTGAATCAACAACCTATCACGCCTAATGTCACACGAACAACATTATATCACAAAAACGTTAAAATATATATGTAACCAAAATCACTATATTTAAAGCCTTTTTAATATACACATAGCGCATACGTGTTATTTTGGGCTTGTAAACAATTTGAACGTGTGTCTGATTATATATAGATAAAAATATTACATATATTTTTCAATTTCTGCGCGTTACGTTCGTGATAAAAGCATATAACATGGTAGAGAAAGGGAAAATTATATCGTCTTTTCCCCGAATGGGGATCGAACCCACATCTATTGAGGTAACGGTGGTCGTTACATCTAAAACGATATTAGTATATTAAATTATTTAAAACAACTCTTTAGTTATGCTAATTCATTCGTGACCGTGACCGAGTCACCGTTCGATACGATAAGCGTTTGTTGAACAACAATGGTTTTTGTGTGCGTGTGTTTGTTTAAATTATTTTTTATTTATACTT
This sequence comes from Eueides isabella, assembly GCA_019049475.1. Lineage (NCBI taxonomy): Eukaryota > Metazoa > Arthropoda > Insecta > Lepidoptera > Nymphalidae > Eueides > Eueides isabella. The sequence continues at coordinate 1,409,680 of CM032394.1, read as the reverse complement.
GATTTTTAACAATTTGTACGTTTGTGTAAAACCACTTAGAAACTGGTATTTTTGTGACATTTTTTTTACTTATAATTAAAGTATTTTGTATTTAATATTCATTCTGTGACTGTAACCGACAGGTTCTGGGTTCGATCTCCAGTCGAGGAAATGAAATATTTAATATTTTCAATTAAAATATTTAATGTTTTCATTTCTTTGCTCTGGTACAAGGCAAAGCGCGACGTTGAATTCCACCAATCAACACGCAATGCCTCAAATTCGGCGGAAAGTGGGGAACGGAAGTGGAACGGACTGTCTTAACACTATGTCCCCAAATCTTGTTCACTGCTATATGCAGGCTACAGCGTTAAATCTTAGGTATTGCAGGAGTGACTTTAATCGATCACTTCCGTTCCCCACTTTTGGCTGAATTCTTGAGGCATTTCGTGTTGATTAGTAGAATTCGTACCTACGGTGCAATGTCAATTATATTTCAATATTGAGATTTTCATTGAGATTTTCATATTCTATTGTCGTTTTATAGACAATACCCATTTTTAACTTTATGGAAAATATGGCAAACAAGCGTACGGGTCACCTGATGGTAAGTGATCACCGTCGTCCACGGCCCCGTGTAGCTCCAGGGGAGCTACAGGAGCTGGGCCGGCCTTTAAGGTGGATGAGCACCGGAGCCTGGCATTACCCTATGCAAAACGTGCAGTGACCAGTGCCACTACTTAACGCTGGTTTTAAATGCCAGGAGTGGTAACAATCCGGTCGATTCTGCCCATGCGTGTTGCCATTGCTGACAGCGTGACTCTCCTACACTTATTTTAGTCGCCTCTTACGACACCATCAGTACCAGGGTGATCCTATTCTAAGCTTGATAACCTTGTGTTAAGACACTCCGTTCTGTTTCCTGCTTTAAAGCATTGAGTGTTACTGGTGGAGCTCAACGCTGCGCTTTGTCTTATCACCTTGCGAAAAAATTAATACTTCACATCATCGGGAATCGATCCACAATCTGTCGTTTACAGCCCTGTCGTAGCGCAGGTGCGTTTACTAATCTCAATTACTTTCATGTTGTTATAAAGTTATCGCTTTTGAGACATCTTTATGTTGAAAAATAAAATAAATTGAAAAAATTGTATATTTGTAATTCAACAAAATTGCTAAAAATATTGTAGCAAATTTGTCCAAGTGAATATTTTAAATCGACGTAACTTTTTTTATTTATACAGATTATAACCGATTTCAAACACTAAATGTTGACGAAAGGTTGCTAAATATATAATTATAAAAATTAAATTTAAATATTGCATTGATAAACGTCCACATTTAATAATATATATATATATATATATATATTCTTTTGAGGCCTGTCGTGGCGCAGCGGCACAAGAGTGTGACTGTAACCGACAGGTTCTGGGTTCGATCCCCAGTCGAGGAAATGAAATATTTAATATTTTCAATTTAAATATTTAATGTTTAATTTCTTCGCTCTGGTAATAAGGCAAAGCGCTGCGTTGAGTTCCGCCACTCAACACGCAATGCCTCAAATTCGGCGGAAAGTGGGGAACGGAAGTGGAACGGAGTGTCATAACACTAGGTTTCACTTTCGTTCCCTCTGCCTACCCTGCCTAGTGCGGGATACAGCGTGAAGCTGAAAAAAAAAAAAAGAAAAAAATATATATATCTTTTATGTACAAACAGGGATCTGTTACTCATTTATTATAAGTACACTGTAAAGACATTGTATTGTCCATTGTACCTTTAAATACCAAATATTGCGTGTTGAGTGACAACGCGTGAAGCCTGTCGTGGCATAGCGGCAAAAGCGTGTGACTGTAACCGACAGGTTGTGGGTTCGATCCCTCGCTACGTGCGGGATGCAGCGTGAAGCTGAGTGACAACGCTGCGTTGTATCTTATGTCACGATAGCCTTATATTTTAAATGTTTAGGACAAAGTTGATTATATACGTGTATACAATACGTATATGGTGATGCTATGTACCATAATGTCTATTAAAAGTGCGATTAACACCAGTGTGCTAAACGATTTCAAGGCTTTAGAAGAATGTTTATGTAACAGTTAGTTAATTTTATATACCTTGTAATATTTAATATTTAAGGCCTTTCGTCGTTCGAGGGCACATGTATGTGTGGTACGAGCCCTAATTGAGAAAATTAATTATGTAATATTTTTATTTATTTACTCTCGTAACGAGGCAAAGCGCTAGTCTCGTCAGTCAGTCTCGACTATGTCTTAAATTCTTCGGAAAACAGGTGATGTATGTGTTTTAACACTGGGTTCCCAAATTCCCTCTGCCTATACCCCTGCAACGTAGGTACAAATTGAAGCTAAAGAAACTTAGTATCATGTAACGAAAACGGCAAACGACGGGTTGTGGGTTTGATCCCCCCTCGAAGACATGAAATATTTGATATTTACAAATTAAATATTTATGGAGGCATGTCGTGGCGCAGCGGCACAAGAGTGTGACTGTAACCGACAGGTTCTGGGTTCGATCCCCAGTCGAGGAAATGAAATATTTAATATTTTCAATTTAAATATTTAATGTTTCATTTCTTCGCTCTGCTAATAAGGCAAAGCGCGGCGTTGAGTTCCGCCACTCAACACGCAATGCCTCAAACTCGGCGGAAAGTGGAGGACGGAAGTGGAACGGAGTGTCATAACACTAGGTTTCACTTCCGTTCCCTCTGCCTACCCTGCCTAGTGCGGAATACAGCGTGAAGTTGAAAAAAAAAATATGGTTTTCATTTCTTCGCTCTAGTTACAAGGCAAAGCGCGACATTAAGTTCCCCCACTCAACACGCAATGCCTCAAATTCAGCGGGAAATGGAGAGCAAAAGGAGAACGGAGTGTCTTAACATTGGGTTCCCAAGTTCCTTCTGCCTACCCTACCGTGTGCGGGATACAGCGTGAAGCTGAGTGAGTGAGTAATAAATGTAACAAGTATTTTTTTAAAGTCTTCAATTTTTATTGTATATTGATAATGAAATTCATGTTCTTAAAATAAAGGACACGAACGTTGTTCATATTCGGCTATATTAATTTCTTAAAAATTTTCAAACTACATATTTACTCTGTATATTATAGTGTGAATAAAATTTGTTGGTGTTGTTGACAGTAGCAATAATACTCGTAGTATTGTTGTTTTAAATAGGGTATCTACTATCTTTCATATCTGATAAACGTAAAATGTGTCTAATATTGATGCTCTACGTTTTGAATTCAATGGGTATAGAGTCCGAAAGCGCCACAGAAGCTTTTGGACTCTACACCCATTAAATTTAGTTAGACATAGAATTAGGTGTTAAGACACTCCGTATCACACTTATGACTTATTTTCGAGAAATTGCGAAACTTGGAAACGTTATGTCGACAATATTGGATATAAGTTAATTTAAATACATACATTTTCTCTGGTGAGGAACGAACACTACCGCGTTTACAGTTGAGCTATCTCACTGCGCCACGACGTTTCTTAAACATGGCCTATAAGTTAAATGACAGAGACAGACATTCCGACATAAATGTCAGACATGAAAGTATGTAGTTAGTTCGTACAGAAATTACTTCCAAATAAATGTATATGCGTTTATTCCAAATGTTCCATATCTATTTGCAAACAACAAACCAGACAAAAATGCCTCTCGAAAGCTTGTTTTTTTAAATAGGTTTCTTTAAATTAATAATTTATTGTTTTTTTTAGCTTCACGCTTTATCCCGCTCGAGGCAGGGTAGGCAGAGGGAACCCGGGAACCTAGTGTTAACACACTCCGTTCCACTTCCGTTCCGCACTTTTATTGTTTTTGTAGATTTACGTAGTTTAGATTACTAACTTAATATACTAGATGTTTTATTATTTGATAGTTACTTTTTTTTATTTTTTTTATTTGTTTATTAATAATATATATTTTACAAAATAACAATTTGTCTGAGTCCTACAAAACTGTTTATTCAGTTTGACTGTAGGATCTATCGAGTCTCTTACTTTAAATGGTTGTTAATAAATGTATTTTTAATTTTATTTCAAACTTTTTCAAATCAGATTCCCGGCGTATGTCTTCAGGTAAATTATTGAATATATATGGTATTCGTTTCTTAAGAGTTCTATCTCCGTAATAATTACGTACTTTGGGTACTTCGAATTTTCCCGCTGACATAGACCGGGTACCATGTTCATTGTTGACCAAAGTAAGGCCAAGCTCCTGAGTGCTATGGTGGTTGATGGCTAAGAGGTATTTATGTTTTAAGCTGACTGGGAGTATTTTGCAAATTTTGAATAATTTTGTATAATTACCTTTACAATTTTCTTTACTTTTTTTACTGACTAGAAACTTTAAAAATTTTAATTGTAATGTTTCAAGCTTATCAATATATGTTTTAAATGTAAGACCATAACTATCAAGAGCGTAGCCCAATATCGAGTCTACCAATGAAAAATACAAACATTTTAGGGTTGCAGGTGGAACTTTAAAACTTAAATTGTAAAATTTTCTAAGGAGCACTCTTAACTTATCACAAAGGTAATCAATATGAGAGCCCCAGGAGAGGTTCTCATCAACTCTAACACCAAGATAGGTTACACAATCTACTCTTTCAATAGGCTTACACATACAATTAATAAAGTTATTTTGGAGGCATGAAAAATGATGGACGTACATGTTTGGGGTTGATTTAAAAGAATACAGAAATGGTGAATGAACAATAAGAAGATTAATTTTGTCAGAATTTAAAACAATGCCATTATCATGCGACCACTTAACAACTGCGTCTATATCACTCTGAACTAAGTTACAAGTCTCAGTAAGATTGGTGCCAGCGCGCATTGTACATAAATCATCCGCAAACATGTAGGATGAACAATACTGAATAACATTGCATAGGCTGTTTACATGCAGCAAGTAGCATACTGGGCCACATACTGACCCCTGCGGCACACCGCACCCCACCTCAGCCGTCTCACTGAACACGTCACCCACCTTCACCCGGAAAGAACGTGCCGTGAGATAGTCGCGGAACCACTGGTTTAGCGGCTGCCCCACACCACATTCGTCCATCACATTTAAAAGTGTTTCCGTTTCCAAAGTATCAAAAACTTTTTTGAAGTCGTAAAATATTGCTATAACAAACTTTTTATTTTCCAAAGAGATGTTAATTTCATTTGTAAATTTAGCTAATAATGTATTTGTACTCTTTCCTTTCTGAAAACCGTGTTGGTATTTATTAATTATATTATTTTTTTGTAAAAAATTTCCAACTTGGTTTACAATACATTTTTCAATAATTTTATCAATAGAAGATAAAATAGCTATAGGCCTATAATTCGCGAACATTCTACGATCACCTTTTTTATGGATTGGACGAATTATAGCCTCTTTTAATTTATTAGGAAACTTATGATGACTAATTGACAAATTTATTAAGTTTGCTAAAACTGGGCTAACTTTATTAGCAACTATCTTTAAATCTGACATTCGCACGAGGTCACTTCCAGGTGATTTATTTTTATTCATAGAATTTATTACAGATTTAACATCATTGCTACTATCTCAGATACTCTGATACTAGATAGTATATCTGACAGTTGTTATATTATTCAAGTGCTAGCTTGATAGTGATCTTAATTCAAGTCCATCTATTCATGGCATAGTGCGAGAACTAGCAAATTGTACTAAATCTATACGTATAACAAAATTGAAATTGTTGTTCTTGAAAGATCTACGGAAAGATCTATCATTGGGGACATTTATTAGAAATACGACCAAAAACAATAATTTTATAAAACAATATCTATCTGTTTGTGTGTTCATTTCCGCATACAAACTTTAAGAAATACTCAAACAATTTTAATTATTAGTGTAATATCATCAAAAACAATGATTTTATAGAAAATTGACTGTTTGTCTGTGGATTTCTGCATGCTAAGGAAAGGCGTAATATTTTTTTTTCGGCTAAGGGGCTATAGTTTTGTATAAATCAATAAATGTGTTTTTTAATTATAAGTATATGGATGCTGTCTCCAAAAATTTGATTACGAAAATAATTTCGGAGAAAAATAAATAATGTGTTGGTAGGTGCTTTAAGCGGGCGAAGCCGCGAGCGGGTCAGTTTGTTGGATAGTGGCAAAGTGGGTTCGCGTGTGGCTGTACACCCGACTGTTGTAACTTCGATCCCGTTTCGTTCAATAATAATATATATAATTTAGTTTTATTGCCCCGCTTTTTTTTAGAAAAAATACTATTAGGGAGAATGGAACGCAGTGTTTTAATATTTGGCTCTCCTACTTTGCTATGCTATGGTTAGAATCTATTTATTATGTAACTTTTAACTTTTAACTTGTGTATATGTATGGAGAAACTCATGGCACTTTCTTCAATTTTTTTTAATCCTCTGTATAATTAAAATCATAGTGTATATTCATTGGTTGGAGAGAGTATATGAGAATAATGAAATTGAATATTTCGAAATTGCAAACACGATCTATCCAAAATACAACCCAAAAACAGTTACTTCATCTGAGCAAAATACTTACTTGTACGTGTGCTTAACTAATTATCTTATTTTTAAAACATACCTGAGAACCACCGCGATAGCTCATCTCTGCTATGTATTAAAAAATCTGCACTCAATTCAAGAGTTACGGAGACACTAACAAATACATATACAGGTTAAACAGACAGGTTTTTTGCAAAGGAGGAGGGGTAATAAACACCCCCCTTTTCCAAAAAAAATATTAAAAGTTAAGGGCGTTATTAAGTCTGCTATAAAATTTATATACTTACTTAGCTTCACGATGTATCCCTAGCGGGGTCGGCAGAGAGAACGGTGTGACAACCGCTACGGTAACTATAGATTAAACCGGAATATTTTGATTATTATTGATCATGATCTTTGACATTCGTATTTAATTATTGTGGTATTTTTTTTGTTTTTGTTTTTTTCTTTTTGCCTGTAAGCAGTATTAATTTTTCTTCGTTATGATGACTTTAATTGGTTTGAATAAATAAAAAATGACCAATGTAATTTCTGAAACTAATTAGTTTATTTTAGAGGCCATCTTGACGTTTGTCTGTTAACGCGGAGTTCCAGAAAGAGTTTCAAGATTTCCACTTGGGGGACTTAAATATTGACATAGCGGGATTTGAACCCGCGCCTATTGGAAACCGTCCAAGAGGCTTTTCTAATTGTGGAATAACACTTTATAATTAGTAATGAGAATGTTAGTAATCTACAATCTACAAAATTAAGCAGAACATGTTAATAAGTTATAATTGAGCAGAAAGTATGTTAGTAATTAACAATGTCTCGAAAATTGAGCAGAAAGAGTGGAACTGAGTGTTTTGCTATACTAAGTTGGCTCTGCTGTTGCTAATAAAAATATATATATGTAAAAATTATTATCAAGGGTTCTATATTTTCTTTGCTTAGATAAGAGAAGACCTTAGGAAACGTACGCGCCAAGGCTTCTTTGATACATTGTATATATAATTACATTACTTACTTGACTTAATTTATTTTTAAATTATAAGTTCATGTGTAGATAGATACAAAATACCTTGAAAAATTTAAATTAGTATTCAAAAGATACTCTTGTTCCCCATATATAATTATTGGGAACAAGGGTACCAGTATTACGCTATCAAACTAAAGGAAAAAAAATTAAAAAAATATATATTTTTTAAATTTTTTAGCTTCTTGCTGTACCTGGGGAACGTGGGAACCTAGTGTTAAGACACTTCGTTCCAACTAGGTTCCTTCGAATGCCCACTTTTCACTGAATTATTGCATGTAGAGTAGGGGAACTCAAAGTCGCGCTTTGCTTTGTGAAGAGGAGGAATGAAAATATTTCATAAGATATTTGACCATCGCGATTACTATACATTTTAATATTTTAACATCATCATTTAAATATTTTAAATGAAACACTTTTAACCGGATTAATCGCGTATATTCAAAGGTTTTTGGGAAACCCGACGTTTCGAACACTTTACAGTAGTCCGTGGTCACAGTTAGACTGAGATGGCATTTGTCTGTCAGTTGATATAATTATTATATCCGGTTAAAAGTGTTTCATTTAAAATGAGTAACAATCGCGAAAATCAAAGACATTATTATCATTTAAATATTTTATTCTCCCAAATGGGAATCTAACCCACAACCTGTCACGTTTACCTTTACGTCTCACGCGTGATACTGTGCAACTGCAGACTTCGAGAACAGTTACATTGAATGTAAAGTTATTTTAATGATAAAAATGATTAAAAGTTTTTTAATTAAACAAATGAAGTAAATTACTTAGTTGATATTTTTTTATTGCTCAAACAACAAGTACTCGTGACTTGTAATAATTTAATAGTAGTTTCCTCGAAAAATGTTATTAACAGTGTTTGCTAGTATTAATTACATTGTAATTAATATATAGGCGTATCTGCTTAAATAATATTTGACTCGGTATTAAAATTAAATATATTTTGTTGTACTGTTGTTACTTTCTGATTTTTATTTTATTGATATTTAGTAGTAAATTTGCGTTGTTATTTACGTTTTTATTTTAAGAAACTCTTTTTTGAAAAAAAAAAAATAATTTGCCCAAATGGGGAACGCAATGGAATGTCTTAACACTAGGTTCCCAAGTTCCCTCTGTCTACTATGCCATAGGCGGGATACAGCGTGAAGCCTAGAGTGAGAGTTCCGTCGATGTGCAATCAAACTCACGAACGTATCGTTCACGTTAACACTCCAATGCTGTGCCACTAAGGCTTACAAACATTTTTTATTAATTATTTCTACTTATATTTACTTTATTTTTTTTTCACCTTCACGCTGTATCCCGTACTTGGCAGGGTAGACAGAGTTAACTTGGGAACCTATTTTTAAGATACTCCGTTCCGTTTCCCACATTCAACCGAATTTGGAGCATTGCGTGTTGAGTGGCGGAACTTAACGCCGTGTTTGACTTGATTACCAGAGCTAGTGAAAATATAAAATATTTCACTTTTTCGATTCAACCTGTCGTTTACAGTCACAAGCTTATCCTTTTTTACTTACATACTTACAATAACTAAACATATGTTTCCCTTGCACCCAGGTAACGTTCATAGGTAGCAACATACCGGTGCACCCGCACGTGTACTCCAACGGCCACATCTGCCTCTCAATACTGACGGACGACTGGTCGCCCGCGCTCTCCGTCCAGTCCGTATGTCTGTCTATAGTGTCCATGCTCAGTAGCTGTAAAGAGAAGGTGAGCTTGAATATTATGTACATTTTTGAAATTTATGTGTATTTGTTCATTTAATACACAACTCTACTCAGCTTCACGCTGTAACCCGCACATAGCAGCAGAGGGAACTTGGGAACCTAGTGTTAAGACACTCCGTTCCACTTCCGATCCCCGCGTTCCGCCGAAATTGAGGCATTGCGTGTTGAGTGGCAGATATCAAAGCCGTGTTTTGCCTTGTACCAGAGCAAAGAAATGAAAACATTAAATATTTAAATTGAAAATATTAAATATTTCATTTTTTTCGATTGGGGATCGAACCCACAACCTGTTGGTTACAAATCACACGCTTGTGCCGCTGCGCCACGACAGGCCTCAAATTTTGTTCATTTAATATGTTCTTGGAGAATTGTTTTTGTTTTAGTTCTAGAAAGGGAAGGCAGAGGGTACTTGGAAATTTAGTGCTGAGACACTCCGTTCCCCAGTTTATCTATTGTTTTCGAGTTTTATTGATGCCACAATGATTTTGGTTCTAAAGCAACGTACAAAACTAATAAAATCATAAATTTTCTTGTTTCATTTTTTTTATTAATATTTGTCTCTACTTTTTCAAAATTTTTGCTTCTAATATCTCTCATTTCATTTAGCACAAAAATAAACCGTACTGACTTATACAGTATTACTAATAGTACTGTTGTTTGGACCGGAAACGGGTGATTTGTATCTGTAAATTGAAATGTTTGTTAAAATTTATATATAAATAGGTAAAATCCCGAAATTTAATGTGATAAAAAAGTGGAAGAGTAAAAAATTCATAAATGCAGATAGGAAAGTGATAAGACAATGCGTTTATTTCACACTGACCACTATAAGGGATATTGCTTGTTAAGTTGCGGAGCTCAACGCCGTGCTTTGTCTCGTTATCAGAGCGAGGAAATGAAAATATTAAATATTTAATTTTCTTCGAGTGTTGCGGTTACAATCTCACGCTTGCCTGCACCACGCCTGCCCACTATAATATGTTGAATAATTTATAATGCAATATGATAATTTTGAACTCTCTTGTAATTCATAGTCATATTGTTAGTAACCTTTTTGACAAACTGTTATGAAAAATTAAGTTAGTAAGGCTTTGTGTGTTAGGCGGCGGAACTCAACGCCGCGCTTTGCCTCTTTTTACCAGAACTAGTATATGTAAATATTAATCATTTAATTGTCTCGAGACGAAATACACCCACCCACCCACAGTTGGGTGGATGTAAATAAACGACAAATAGAATGAACCCACGATCTATTTGCCTGTACGAACAATAATGTACCTGCGCTACTACAACTGGCCCCATACGCCCCCAGTGCCTACTTTAAAAGACTGGACTATGTGCTACTTTGAATATTTCTTTTATTTTCATTTCAGAAACGGCCGCCAGACAATGCATTTTATGTAAAAACATGCAATAAAAATCCTAAAAAAACGAAATGGTGGTATCACGGTATGTATTACTTGTATATTATAATCTAACGTTGACTTTTGTGAATTTGATTATCTGTGTGTGATATATCTTATTTTATCTTATCTTATCTAATATTGAGTTTAAATTATGCGTATTTCTTATTTTAACTTTTGTTTTAGAATTGTAATAATTTCCTTTTAATAAGTCATTTCTGAAATATTTTAGTTGTAAAATATTTTTTAATTTTTGTTTTGATTTAGATTTTTGAGTTCGATCCCCTTTTGAAAAATTAAATATTTAATGTTTTAAAAATAATTATTTAATATTTTAATTTCTTCGCTATTATTGGTTACGAGGCAAAGCGCGGCGTTGAATTCCGGGATATAGCGTGAAGATATTATTCTTTTTTTCATAAATCTACTTATTTATTTTATAAGTTACTTATTTGTTAATTTTATTAGTTAAAGATAATTCTGATATTGCCCAGATTTAAACCCGCAAATGAAATATTTAACATATTTCATTTTTTCTTCGCTCGTGTAATAAGGCAAAGCGCGGCGTTGAGTTCCGCCAATCAATACGCAATGCCTCATATTCAGCGGAAAATAGGGAGCGGAACGGAGTGCCTTAACACTTGGTTTCCAAGTTCCCTCTGCCTACTCTGCCATGTGCGGGATACGGCGTGAAGACGTTTTCTTTCTATCATTAGGCATTGCTTACAAATTTGAAAGTTGTATGAATATTATTTTGGCTGTTTTTTTTTTCAGATGATTCTGTCTAACACATCGCGGCTGTATCGAGCACGGACGATAAATCTGATTTGTGATAAGTGTTATATCGATACATTGTAACATGTATGTATATACGAGAGTGAGTGCCGGCTTGGACAATGGTGCGAAATTGTGTGTTATCTGTGCTTAAGTGCTGCCCCCTCCCTGTCATATGTTATCTGTGCTACGACACCCGACAAATGTCACTTAGCTGTCAAATGTCAGTTGTCATTTATCTGTCAAATATTGTGTGGCGGGAAATTATCTTCGCGTTCCGACTGATTTCCAAGGATTTGAGATGTAATATATGATTGATTGGCTGCTAAATTATAATTTTCTATATATTATAATATGTATGATCGTTTTTTTTTCTTATTCTTATATTGAATTCTTAGTTATTAGGTAGTAGTTACAAATGACTGTTTGGTTTTAACATTTGAAAATTTTGATACATTTTTTTTTAAATTCACACTTCTGAGTATAAATCCACCTAGCTTTGATTATGCTAATTAAAAAAATATATTTCATCCGCAAATTCTGTTTTTTTTATGTATAGATATTTTAATGAGATGTTTGGTTTCCACCATTTTTACATACAGTATAAAATTCTAGGTTTCCATGTTCCCTCTGCCTACCCTGCCATATACAGGATACAGCGTGAAGCTGAGTATAAAATTCAATTATTTTTTACAATTCCATTATTATTCATATATTTTTTTTATTTGAAAATATATTTGAGAAAATCTATGGTCAAAAGTAGACTAGTCAGTTAGACCTACTTAATCAGACTATAGTTATAGTCATTTAATTTACAAAAATTAGCTCATTATTACTAATAATCTGCGAACATAATGCTCTGCTAAATGAGATTGTACTGTCTACTTTATATATTTTGATTTTTTTTTCTATATATAGTTTGAAATGAAAATAAAAGATGGCGGAAATATCTTTTTAGTTTAGTTATATGCCTAATTTAATAACATAAAAGTGAACCATTGTGTTGTAACATTTCTCCATTAAATATATTTTAAAGTCAATTATTAAAAAAAAAAAAGTATTTTAGACTAGTCACTTTGTGTAATCAAAACCTTTTTTTTTTATCAATTCAACAAGCCTTTGTAAAAAATAAATGTGAATGTACACTTTTACTGCAATTTTTATAATATTATGTATTTTTTTCTTGTAATTTCTTTATATACTCAATAATATAATTAATTTATGAATTAATCTTGTGAGAGAATTGCATTACATATCGTCTTGCATATGATAAAAAAACAAATAAATTTTATTTGAAAGACTTTGTATTGTGGGTTCAATCCCAACTTGGGGGAATTAATTATTTGTATTTCTCAGCTCTTAATAGATAAAGTGCGGTGTTGAGTTACGCCACTCACCACACAATGTCTGTACTTTAAGTGGAAAGCGGAGAATTGTGTATCTTGACACCAGGTTCTCTAAACTACCCTCCTTTATGAGAAATAAATTATACCTTTTTGCAAAATTAGCCATTTCTTACTTTCTAACAAAAAGTATATTTTTTTTTATATTTGCTTACTGAACACTATTAACACATTGAAGTTTCATACATAATTATTTTTCATGTAACTTTTCAATATGTATTATATAATTTTTTTTGTAAATAAAGTATGCAAATGGCTTTAAAATGTCTGTACCAGTCAGCAAAGATATTGGTTTTTTCATTTCAAGGCATACACCTAGATAAGACTTCCGCTTAAATAATTTGATAAGTATTATATTCTTCTATAAGGGGCTATCTATAAATACTGTTAAAAGATCTCCACCTTAAAAGTGGCAACCTGTGTGCTTGTTTCCTTTGCCTTTTTCATAAAAAAATAAATTTATATACACAGATGTCGCTCAGGATGAAAATTATTAGATATATATATATATATATATATATATATATATATATATATAAAATTAATTTTGTGCAGCCATCTACAGCTATCCTCAGAGCCATACTGTACATGTGACGTCATTTATATATGGTCCCTTGGCGCACTTCATTGCCACACTAAAACTCCTACAGTAAATTGTGATACTATGTACTTTCATTGTAAATGCTATATTTTTAAATATATACCTACATATTTAATATATTTTAAATATTTGTCAAAATGTCTGAATGTCTGTCTGTTGCTTAGTCATTTTATTTATAAATTTAATATGTATTCAAATATAATGAACATACTATGGCAATATTCTGGAATGTACTGTCAATTAAACATTGTAATGCTTAAAGAGATATAAAATGCCAATATACAATTATTGTGCTTTTAAATCACCTAAGTTATTTAATATTAGAATAAATAATATGGAACTGATGGTTTTTTTTTATTTAATTTTGTTTGTACCTGTACTTAACTTTTCGTTTGAAGCAGATAATTTCAATAATAAATAGGCATAAAAAGACAACCTCAAACATAATAATTTGCAGGAAAATATTAAAGAAAACTAAGATCTTTAGTCTTGAACTTGTTACCCTTGTGCCACGACAGGCGTTACCTTACTGCCTGAGTTTTATAAAAAAACCCCCAACAACATGGCCACATATACACAGTATAATTACTAGTATTGTATGATTTAGTTATATATATGTATATATATTGCTGGTAACATTTATTTTCATTTTTTTCATATATGTTTTACTAACGACAGGCCTTAATAAGTAAATAATAATAATAAAACACCTCCAAGCCGAGCAGACTATTTCGTATATATTTTTATTTACAACTTTTAGATTATTATGAAAAGTTACAAATAACTCACCGCATATTTATATTCACATGTTATTTGAATAAAAAAATAATGTTTTTTTTTAATATTATGCAGATAAAAAATGTTACAGATGAAACAAAATCTTTTATGAATATAATGATGCGGTAAGACCTTAATCAGTCTAAAGTATTTGTAATACATACACAACTTAGTTGCTTATTTTATATACATATAGTTATTTTAAAAAAAAACAGCAAATATTCAAAAAAAAAGTTGGATAAATATGCAAATAAATACAATTATATTTTTTATCTATTCTAATACATACAATATTGTTATATAAAATTTTAAGGTGGTATTTGATTGCTAATATTCTTAACTCAAATATGGTCGATTAAAAAAAAAGATCACAGAAAGCTTTTCAGCAGCAATCTCGCCATGGGCATAGAAAAAGACTGGAAATTTTATCAAAAAAAAAACCCTTTTCTTAAACATATCTGTTCAAAATTAAAGGTCAGTCTCTTCACAGAATATATCTGTAGATACGCCCATGTGTCCCGCATATAGCAGCGTAGCCAGAGAGAACTTGTGAACCTTGTGTTGAGACACTCTGTTCTCCCTATTTATAGCCGAATTGGGACATTGCGTTACGTTCCCTATTTATAGCCGAATTGGGACATTGCGTTACGGAACTCAACGCTGCGCTGTACCTCAGTGTCACGGCAAGGAAAATTAAATCACGAAATTTATCATTTCCTCGCCATGTTTGTACTTCTGCGCCTCAATATTTTGACATTATACAGTGAAATGATTTAAAAAATCAACATTCAAGAAAAACCTGAACTCATTGTCATGATTTAAAGATTGTCACATAGAGTAATTCTCAATTAAATATAGATTTAATATGGCAATTAAATTGCTAAGAAACATAAATATTTCCGCCAGTATTTGAAAAAAATCATTACGTGTATTGATTGGCGGAACTCCACACTAATCTACTGTATACTGTAGTGGATAATTAAAAAGGATTTAATATATAACCATTCCCCCGAGTTTGGATTGGAACCCACAACCACAGATAAACATACATTATATAATATAAAATACAATAAAGCAAAGAGATTTTCAGATTTCTAAAAATAATCATTTTACACTTCATAATAACAAAAATTTCTCAACAAAATAAATAACATACAAAAAAAAAGTAAAATATTATACACTTATCACACAACCTTATACAAATTATACAGAAAAAAAAGAAAACAACAATTATACACCTAAGTTAAGTATTAGACAACGATTTGGGCAGTTTACTTAAATAGTAATCGTGATCATACCTTGTAACAAGGATACCGTCTAACACTTTCACATTGCCGTTTGCAGAGTAATCAATATTTTGTCCCTTCAAAGTCGTCATTTTGCCATTAATAGATTTAATAATGGCATTGCCAGCGCACAAATCCCATTTTTTTATTGCTGTGGCATGTATATATATGTCAAAGGTTCCATTGACTACACCCATCACTTTGTCACCGGCACCAGCGGCTAAAGTTATGGTTGTTTTTGGTCCAAAAGCATCTTTTGCTATTTCAGCAACTTTGCCTGGATGTGACCTGGAAATGGCTACCCTAGGATGTTCTTTGTTTTCTTCTTTCTGTAATAGAATTTTTTTTGAGCTGTTTGATATATCTGGCATAGAAGGTTAGGCAGATGGGCTTGAGCATATAAGAAAACAAGTTTTAGCCAAAATTCCGAAATACTATGTGTTTACTGGTGGAGCTTAAATTGACAACAAATTCGAAATAAATTTAAATCACGAAATAATTCATTCATAGCTGTCGTATTTACAGTCACAAACAAAAGTCTCACATTACCCTATTGGATAAATGTTAAAATAAGTAAATTAAAATATATAACTACATCAGAAAAATATAATTATAGATATTGATATGGAAACGTCTAACTGTACACAATTGTTATAACCTAAACAGATTTTAGTTTTAGCATATTAAATAACCATCACAAGTCAATTACAAATACACATGAAGTTAACAAAATAAAAAAAAAAACTTTCTACTCAAAAATTACTTCCTCATCTTGGCAAAGTTTGCGGAATGGAGGGGATGGACTAGGGATACATTTCAACCCTTCCACGCCCGGTGACGCTGTAAAGACCATCTCTGGTCAACAGCAGTTAAGTCACTTAGAAAAAAAACCTATAGCGCCATTCGTATACGAGTACTCGCCTGCTAAACAAGTCAATCCGGAAGCAAACTGCAACTATGGAGAAAATTGAACATAGCGCTGTAATAAAATTCCTTACTAAGCAAGGAAAAACGTTTCAAATAAAACCATTTTAAATAAAATGGACGCCGTTTATGGAGATCAGTGCCCTGGTAAATCAATGGTTTATAAGTGGCATGGACTTTTTAAATATGGTCGAGATTCAATTGAAGACGACTCTCGCTCTGGGCGGTCAGTTGAGGCCACCACATCAGATATCGTCGAAAAACTTGTACTCAAAGACACACATTTGAAGAAAAAACAATTATCTGCATTTGTTGGAGTATCAGATACAACCATTTTGGGGATCCTGCACCTGGGCATGTCAAAAGTCAGCGCAAGATGGGTGCCAAGAATGCTCACGCCGCTTCAAATACAGCAACGCCTCGACGCGTCTAAGCACTTTTTGGAGGTGTGTGGAGACGAACCTGTGCGAATTGTTACTGGAGATGAAACATGGGTTCATCACTTTGAACCTGAATCAAAACAGGAGTCCATGCAACGGCACGAAAAGGGTACACCACCTCCCAAGAAATTCAAAGTGTCAGAATCGGCTGGAAAGTTGATGGCCACTGTTTTTTTGGATTATGAGGGAATATTACTCATTGATTATAAAGAAAAGGGTACCACTATAACCGGACTATACTACGCAACGATATTGGAAAAGTTAAAGGACGCAATTAAAGAAAAACGTCGAGGAAAATTGGCCAAGGGTGTGTTGCTTTTGCAAGACAACGCGCCGGTTCACAAGAGCCAAGTTGCCATGGCTGCTCTGCACACGCATGGATTCGAACCACTTGTTCACCCAC
Organism: Eueides isabella; assembly: GCA_019049475.1. Lineage (NCBI taxonomy): Eukaryota > Metazoa > Arthropoda > Insecta > Lepidoptera > Nymphalidae > Eueides > Eueides isabella. The sequence continues at coordinate 1,392,394 of CM032394.1, read as the reverse complement.
CCTATAGTCCAGACCTGGCCTCTAGCGATTTTTATTTGTTTCCAAATTTAAAAAAAGAGCTAAGGTGAAGGAAATTTCCCGACGATAACGAAATGAAGGAGGCAATTTCAGCGCATTTTGAGGCCAAAGACAAAAAATTTTTTTTCGATGGTTTAGAAAAATTAATTCATAGATCGAATAAATGTATTAGACTCATGGATGATTATATTGAAAAGGAAAAATAAATTTATTGTTATATATTATTAACAATCCTTTCATTCCGCAAACTTTTGGACCTCCCCTCGTAGCTCTAAACTGCTTATCTGATTTTCATAAAATAAGGCCATAATTTAGAAACAGTCACATAAATTCATTCCACCAGCTGCTACAGACAAACAGACAGTCGTAATAAAATATAATTCTTTCCCTTAAACCATAGTTGAGGTCCACACTACCATAATGTTTACAGCAAAATGCAGTTCTATGACAGCCTCTAAACAATACTTTTAGATTTACCTTAGATATATAAATAAGCCAGATTTAGTCCAAAGAAATTTCAATATCTAAAATGAAAACCACCAACAAATACATAGCATAACTTAAGTGGATAGGCAGTTCCAAACAAAATAATATATACTAAACTTAAATTTTAAAATTTTCAAAAAGCGTATAAAAATTTTGAACGAAGCAGGATTTGAACCCGCGCCTCTGGAATACCGTTCCAGCGCTCTGACCAACTAAGCCATTCGTTCTCACCGAGCTCCGTCGAAATTCTTATACGCTTGTTACAACTTATTTATGTTGTTAGCATCTCTGTAGGGAGATTTTTACAAATTTCCGCTACCCAAAGACAACTCGTAAGAATCATCGTTTGGCAAGAGAGAATACTATTTATTTTAATATTTTTACTATGTTTTAAAGTGTTATTCCACACTTAGGACAGAAAATACTACACTTAAATTTTAAAATTTTAAAAAGCGTATAAAAATTTTGAACGAAGCAGGATTTGAACCCACGCCGCCAATAGTATTTTCTGTCCTAAGTGTGGAATAACACTTTAAAACATAGTTAAAATATTAAAATAAATAGTATTCTCTCTTGCCAAACGATAATTCTTACGAGTTGTCTTTGGGTAGCGGAAATTTGTAAAAATCTCCCTACAGAGATGCTAACAACATAAATAAGTTGTAACAAGCGTATAAGAATTTCGACGGAGCTCGGTGAGAACGAATGGCTTAGTTGGTCAGAGAGCTGGAACGGTATTCCAGAGGCGTGGGTTCAAATCCTGCTTCGTTCAAAATTTTTATACGCTTTTTGAAATTTTAAAATTTAAGTTTAGTATTTTCTGTCCTAAGTGTGGAATAACACTTTAAAACATAGTAAAAAAATAATATATATTTTATGATATATGTCAAGTAAAACTTTCTAAAGGTGTTATTTTCATGTGTTATTTATAATAAATGAAATCAATAATATATAGAAATATATTACAAATAAGATTATCAAAACACTTATTTAATTTGAGAGTTAATTTACATTGTAGAATATCAATGTATTTCTTATTAAACTTAAAGAAAAGGATACTTACATGTTGTACAGTTGGAATATTATTCGAAGTCTTTTTAGTGTCCCAGCCCCAGAATGTTTGTGTTGGGAATGGATAATGTATGACACCAACAATGGGCACTCCGTTTATTGCTACACACACCATAGTTGTCACATACTGATATAAACCCTCTGAAATGTTATCAATGTACAATCATTTTATTACTGCAATAAATATATATATATATATATATATATATATATATATATATATATATATATATATATATATATATATATATATATATATATATATATATATATATATATATATATATATATATATGTGTATATATATATATATATATATATATATATATATATATATATATATATATATATATATATATATTTATATATATATATATATATATATATATATATATACATATATACATATATACATATATACATATATACATATATACATATATACATATATACATATATACATATATACATATATACATATATACATATATACATATATACATATATACATATATACATATATACATATATACATATATACATATATACAATATACATATATACATATATACATATATACATATATACATATATACATATATACATATATACATATATACATATATACATATATACATATATACATATATACATATATACATATATACATATATACATATATACATATATACATATATACATATATACATATATACATATATATATATATATATATATATATATATATATATATATATATATATATATATATATATAATATTTTTACAACATGCCATATGAGTAAATATTGATATGAATAAGAAATTTGATAAAAAATAATGGATAATTAAAATAAAAAAATAATAAATGAATAACTAAAATATTTGTATGCAAGAAAAACATTTTGTATTTTTTTAGTATATTGTAAATAGACATTGCTGGAGAGAAAATAAATATATTAAATAAATATATTATTAAATAATCTATATACCATGCCTCCAATTCGGCAGAAAGTGGGGAACTGAACAGAACAAAGTGTTTAAACACTAGGTTACCAAGTTCCTTCTGCCTACTCTGCTATGTATGGATACAGCGTGAAACAAAGTGAATCTTATTACCAACCTGTATATTCCTGTGTTGCATCTAAAGGATCAATCCAAACCGTCACATCTTTAACAAATACATGTTCATCATTCAAATATTCTATTATTCTATGATCTATAGGAGTTGCTTCCACATCAAAAGGTTTTTGATTCTGACAGCTAGGATCATCTTTTGAATGCTCTTCAGATATTATATTTAATTTAGGAAAGGTTTTTTTGAGTCCGTAGTACATTGCACAGTGAGAGGCATAGTCAGCATCAGTCACCGGGTCGTTTGCGCCTTCTAAAGTCTTACCTTTACTTTTAATATTTAATTCATGATTTTTTCCCTCACTCACTTTCTTACCCCCTCTCTCTGCTGCATATATAGCCGCTTTGAGCAACGATTTTATATTTATTAAGTCATTTTTATCAGCAGGGTACCCAGGATTACCGGAGCGCCAATATATTATAAGAAATACTATGAATATTAAAGTGAAACAAGCGAATTTATTGATCCGTAATGTGCCGCCGAAATTCATTATGTCGTTTTTAAGTGATTCGACACTTTTTAATGAATCTTGATTTAGATTTATTTCATTTCAAATTATAGTTTGTTGGCAGAAATCGGACTACAACAAGTGACATTACATTATTTTGATTTTTGACGTCTACTGTTGTATTTTATGATTAATTACCAAAAACATTGTCAATAGTTTTAGAAAATAAAATGGACAATATAAAATAAGAAATATTAGTGCGTTATCTCTTTAGTACACCAATTCTTATAAAACAATATTTTAATTTCTTATCTGTATACCTATGTATATTTATGAATTGATCTTTACAACAGATATACCATATTATAATAATGGATACCGTACCCTATTTATTTAAAAATAATCTGTGATCTAAGCTCAAAACGTCACTGTCAAGTTGACAATTTAATTTTAATAGTTCACTGGTCGCCGTGTTTCAAGCTGAATCTAAAGTGATATAAGAAAAACGAGCATACTTATTTAACTCTCAAACCTCATAGATTTGTTAATGCGCGAGGACGTTTACAGACAAAATCAACAATGATTTCATTAGATATATATGATTCTGTGAGTTAATTCAAATTTAATTAGAAGGTTGTGTTATTTCCAATAACTTTATGAATACTAAATAATTGATATTTATCTCTTCTAGGCGACTTGGTGGTCATTACTCATTGCAATTCAGGTCATTATCGGCTCCGCGTACTTTTTATGGTTTAAAAAACCAAAGAAGGTTGAAGATAAATTGACTAAACAAAAATTACTTGATTGGAAACCTCGTCCTTTAGCCGAATTCGATGGAGAATTTGAAGAACCACCATTGATGGGAAAAATAGATGATAACGTACTAAACGTAGGTGCGACAAGTTTTCTATGCTTTGATAAAGAACCTATAATAATGGAGAAAGCTATAGAGTCTCTTCACAAGTATGGAGTAGGTTCATGCGGTCCTCGAGGCTTCTATGGAACTATTGATGTGCATTTGGAATTGGAAGAGCGTTTGGCAAAATTCCTACAAGTCGAAGAAACTTGTGTGTATTCATATGGATTTTCTACAATTGCAAGTGCTATTCCTTCCTATGCTAAGAAGAACGATATTATATTTGCGTAAGTACCTATATTTTTTTAATCCATTTACTTTGGTTTTAAACTTTTATGATACTACATTGAAATGAAAAAAAAAATACTTGAATATGGAAGATTTATATGTTTATTACATATTTTTATGAATATATATCTACTTAAAAATGTCTTATTATATTTTTACTATGTTAATTGACACTTAGGAAAATAAAACTTATTTAAAAAATATATATAAACATTTTAATTTAGTGAGATTTGAAGATCCACCAGAGAGAAGTCCCGCCATGTTCACATTTGTAGTTTTGTTTGCAAATTTATGTTTTGTTCAATATATGTTTTATAACATTTAAAAACTATTGTGTTTACATAAGGAACAATTACTATATTATTATTTTCTGATCTTATGGTTTTCCTTGCAAAACAGGAAATTTATTTTAAAAAATATTATTTTGAATGACATATTCTTGGGAATTTTATTATTAAAGGCTTACTGTACCTAAAATACAATAAATATTTATAAAAAACTTATTTTGCACCACTAATTCAAAACTATGTAATTTTTAATAATTATTAGCATAATGTTAAGACTATTAAGTTGTTTTATGTATAAATGTTGGTATTCATCAGTGTATTTATTCTTGTTTAAGCAGGAAAATTCAAATTTAAAATACTTTGATGTAGCTAGATGGTTTAGTGGTCAGAGTGCTTATATGGTATCCAAAAGATCTAGGTTCAAATACTAGAATCTAGAATTATCATGTTTTAAAATCAAAAGCACTAGCTTAGCTACTATTTTCTGATACATAATTTGTTATTTAAATAAAAAATACAAAAGACATATAAATTAACTTGCTTGTTTATTACAGAGATGAAAAAGTATGGTTTGCCATACAAAAAGGTTTTGATGCAGCGAGAAGTACAGTAAGATATTTTAAACACAATGACATGAATGATCTTGAGCGTCTCCTCGAAGAAGCCTCTCAGAAAAAGGAATTAAATCCCAAGAGACGAGCATTTCTGGTCGCCGAAGCTATATATTTTAATACGGGCAAAATGTGTCCATTGAGAAAGATTGTGGAATTGGCAAGGAGATTTAAACTGAGGATTATTTTAGATGAAAGTTTAACTATTGGTGTGAGTATATTAGTATTTTTGTTATTATTTACTTTACACAAAAATCCGAAGAAGATTTGCTAGTGGAAACCTTTTAAATCTGTCCAAGATCTAACTTTTTTTTTCATTTGTTTTATTTTTATAAAGAGATTAATAGTGGATAGATGTATTTGAAATTATGTTGGATATTTTTAGGTTTCTGTCTCTCTCAGATTCACACTGTATCCCAGACATGGCAGAGTAGGCAGAGGAAATTTAGGAATCTAGTGTTAAGAAACTCCGTTCGTTCGTCCGTTACCCACTTTCCGCCCGAATTTGAGGCATTGCGTGTTGAGTGGCGGAACTCAACGCCGCAAGCTTCTCTTTAAATGAATTAAATGATATCGGCTATTTTTGGAAATGCGGTGTAATAATCGCCAAAATAAAAGATCTTTTTAAATGGAATAATTTTAAACAGATTAATCGGGTTGACTGCCCGTGACCATGGGCTACTGCAAATTTTTCTATACGTCGGGTTTCCAAAAATGTATAAATATCAATACACTCTATTACTCCGTTTAAAACTGTTTCATTTAAAAAGTATGACAGTCGCAAATATCAAAGATTTTATTAGGCTTCTTTTTGTCATTGAGTCCCTGTCCCACTCGAGGAAATGAAATATTTAATTCAAATTAATATTTTTATTTCTCTGCTCTGGTAACAAGACAAAGCACGGCGTTGAGCTCCGCCACTCAACTCGTAATGTCTCCAATTTGGTGAAAAATTGGGAACAGAACGGAGTGTCTCAACACTAGGTTCCGTAGGTTCCATCCGCCTACGCTGCCACGTGCAGGATACAGCATGAAGCTGAGAGTGAGAGAAACTTCAAATTAAAAAGAAAAGCCAATCCAATTAGTTTTGTATTGAATAGTTTTTTTATTAAATAAAAAACAATAGAAATGTTTACGATTTCCAACATTTTATCACAGTCCTCACAGTCGACATAATTAACCACTGAACCATCAGTGACACAATTATGAATTGTAAATGAATTGTGTTAAATTGTTCAGTGAAACTGGACGGCATTCCTTCTATAATCAATTAATTAACATATTTATAGCTACGAGTATGTAGCTATATGAGAGTTACTTGACCTGGTTGTTATGATTTTGTAATAAGTTATATGATTTTTAATTTCATGCTGCATCCCGCACTTAGCAGGGTGGGCAGAGTAAAGTGTAAAACACTCTAGTGCCCGTTTTTAGGTTTTGCGTGTTAAGTGAAATAAGAAATGCATAAAAGTTAATTGAAATTATTAATTCTCTCGCATAGGAATCCAACCTGTAACCAACGCGTCACAGATCGCTGTGCCACTCAGTGTCCTCGCAGGTTGACTAGGTTTATATGAAACGAAAATATATGTACGCGCATATTTGTTCCATAACTTCGGATTTCATCAGCCTACCCTGCTACGACATATATTTTATTTATTTTTCATTAGTTTCACGCTGTACTTTGCATATAGAAGGTTAAGCAGGGGGTATTTGGGAACCTAACGTTAGGCACTCTGTTCCGTTTCCCGCTTTACGCTGTATCAGAGACATTGGGTGTTGAGTGGCGGAACTCAACGCCGCCTTTCGCCTTGTTACCAGAGCGTAGAAATGAAAATATTAAATATTAAATTTTCTCAATTGATTGATTTCAACAAGACATACATACATTATGATGCTATAAAAGATTTTTTTTACAGGTTATTGGTAAAAATGGGCGCGGTCTAACGGAACATTTGAATGTGCCCCGCGATGAGATAGACTTGATAGTGGGCTCCCTGGAACATTCGTTCGCTACTATAGGGGGGTTTTGTGCGGGAAACCACTTTATTGTGGAGCACCAGAGATTGTCTGGTTTGGGTATGTTTTTTTTTTTATTTTCAATTAATTTCTTGTTGATAAGTTTTTTTTTTTCAACATGTCACAGGTTTTAAACTATTTTTAACTCAACTCAACTCAACTCAGCTTCGCGCTGTATCCCGCACATGGCAAGGTAGGCAGAGGGAACTAGGGAACCTAGTGTTAAGACACTCCGTTCCACTTTTCGCCGAATTTGAGACATTATTTGTTGAGTGGTGGAACTCAACGCTGCGTTTTGCCTTTTTACCAGAGCAAAGATATGAAAACTTTAAATACTTAAAAAGAAAACATTAAATATTTCATTTCTTCGAGTGGGAATCGAACCCACAACCTATCGATTACAGCCACACCTTTGTGCCGCTGCGCCACGACAGGCCTCACTATTTTAGGCCATTATTTTTAAAATGTAAATTCAAACTAAGGAACGAAAAAATCTTATATAGAAAACGTTTAAAAAATAATATATACTATTGAACCCGAGCCTCTTGCAATCCGTCCAATCCTTTTGACCACTGAGGCATACGTTCTCAATACGCTACGTTGAGTTTATGATAATACAATAGTGAAAACTACATTTCAATCGGCTTAGCCACTTCTGAAATGACCGAGCACAAACACACACACAACGGAACAAAAGTATTAAAAATATTAGTTAGAATGATAAATGATTTGAGACCTGTCGTGGCGCAGCGGCACAAGCGTGTGACTGTAACCGACGGGTTTTGGGTTCGATTCCCAGGAACGGAAGTGGAACGGACTGTCTTTACACTAGGTTCCCGGGTTCCCTCTGCCTACCCTGCCTCGTGCAGGATACGGCGTGAAGCTAAAAAAAAAAGAGTGATAAATAAATGCTCAGTCCTTTTTTTAATATATCTTCCATGTACAGACAGACAATGATCAGCTACAGATTTATTATAAGTATAGATTGTTGTGATCTCTACTAAAGACGTACTCTGCTTTACTCAGCTTTACGCTTTATCCCGCACATGGCAGGATAGGCAGAGGGAACTTGGGAACCTAGTGTTGAGTCACTCCGTTCCACTTCTGTTCCCCACTTTCCGCCAAATTTGAGGCATTGCGTGTTGAGTGGCGGAATTTAACGCCGCGTTTTGCAACAGAAGACGTATATTTACGTAAACAAATATAATGTAATAAATGCATATATAATTATTTTCCTATGACATGTTGAGGAAATCCAACAATTATACCGGGTTATTTCAATATATAACATGGTAAATAAGATAATAACAATCGGGAAAATTGAACAAAAGCTATACCTTATATGCCCTTCAGTATAATAAGTTTTTCCTTAAGACGTTAGAATGATGTTTTGTTCTAATACATATAATCTATACTAATATTATTTGAGGCCTGTCGTGGCGCAGCGGCACAAGCGTGTTACTGTAACTGACAGGTTCAGGGTTCGATCCACACTCGAGGAAATGAAATATTGAATATTTTCAATTTAATTATTTAATGTTTTCATTTCGTCGCTCTGGTAGTAAGGCAAAAGCGCGGCGTTGAGTTCCGCCACTCAACACGCCATGCCTCAAGTACGGCGGAAAGTGGGGAATGGAGTGTCTTAACACTAGGTTCCCAAGTTCCCTCTGCGTACCCTGCCATATGCGGGATACAGCTGAGTATGAGTACTGATATTATAAAGAGGTAATGTTACAAACATTTACACTTTGTTGTTAACGGCTATTCTTTGTAAAATACTGAGCTAATCATGAAAATTCTTGTACAATCAAAAAGCCACACTATTCAGGAGCGCTATTATTAGGCCATATTTTATTATCATCGAACAAAAAGTTCATAAAAAAATATTGGTGTATGTGTATAATTTAAATATTTGATGTTTCATTTCTTCGCTCTGGTAATAAGGCAAAGCGCGGCGTTGAGTTCCGCCACTCAACACGCAATGCCTAAAATTCGGCGGAAAGTGGGAAATGGAATTGGAACGGAGTGTCATAACACTAGGTTTCACTTCCGTTCCCTCTGCCTACCCTGCCTAGTGCGGGATACAGCGTGAAGCTGTATATATCAAGTCAGCGAAATTGGGCAAAATGTTTTGCTTAATCGGTGTACACTGACTAAACGGTTCGATATAGACGAAAATAATGTTTATCAAAAATGTTGGTTTCTATTAGTTTTGTAAAAAAAAAGTCCGCGATACTGTTTAGCTACTCCTAGCTTTTATATAACTACAGCTAATTCTACACAGAAAATTGATAAAACTTTGTACCTATTAAGAGCTACCCGACATAATTGCATTACAAAAATTTTATACAATTAAAGCCCAACAGAGTGAGCATGGGTCGGCTAGTATGTTGTAAAATGCGGTTTTGAATTAAAAATAAAAATATAGCATATTATTCAATTCAAGAATATTACCTGTCGTGGCGCATCGGCACAAGAGTGTGACTGTAATTGACAGGTTCTGGGTTCGAACCCCGGTCGAGGAAATGAATTATTTAATATTTTCAATTTAAAATATTTAATGTTTCTTTTCTTCGCTCTGGTAATAAGGCAAAAGCGCGGCGTTGAGTTCCGCCACTCAACACGCAATGCCTCAAATTCGGCGGAAAGTGAGGAACCGAAGTGGAACGGAGTGTCTTAACCAGGGCCGCTGCTAGGTGTTTGAGCGCCCGCGTGCAATACCGATTGTGCCGTCCTATTACTACATATGCTGAGAGAAAAACATCTTAACTAAATATAAAAAAATGATTTTGATTAATACAAATTTTGCTTACTGAAATGTAAAATCATAGTATTATCAATCCAATAAATTTGGTATAGTCATTTTGGCGGGCGGCGGTTATGTGACCCATTAATCTGTCCATCGGAGACTATAAGCGTCTAAATTTCTTTAAAAACACCGAGGGCAGGAGCAGGAAACACTTCCTGCTCCCCTCCGACCTTCTTTTTATGAAATTATGGATAAAAAGGAAAATTATTTGTCATGCGATCCGGCCAACCCCCGGCGCCATGAGGTATCCGGCCCTCGTTGTGCGAAATCTGATACTGAAGATTGAAGAAGTGAGTACCAGGCTCCTGTACGAGAGACTGCTACTGTAAAACGATTTGTTCAACTGGCATTCCACCATAATCTGTTTACAAGATCGAGAAGGTCGTCACTGGGAGCATACCCTAGGCAGCAACAGTAAATTCAATGCTACAGAAGAAACATCCTTAAGTCCGATCAACCAGACTGACTAAAAGTCTCTGTAGATAAAAATCAGAAGCGAAAAAGGCAGTAACTAGCCTTCACCATAAAAATCACAAAAAGTAATAGATTTAACAGGTTACCCCTTGATCCCAAAGATGCTGCGGAAATACACAACCGAAACCAATTAAGAATAACTTGTGTAGACACATCGAAATACAAAAACGACACTAGTTCGAAATAAAGTACTTATAGGACACATTGTTAACTTAAAAGATCAACGCTACTAGAGAATAGTTGTACAAATATACACTACTACACATGGTGCAACTGTTGAAGCAATCGAAAAGACTGGAAACAAAGCCTTTGGTAAATTATCAACTCAAAATTTGATCCAGGAGTACCTTAACTTTTTTGTTAATATCGAAACCAGAGCTAACAATACAAAAATGAAAGATATTAAATATATCTGCCACCAGTCTGTCACAATCGAAGATCCAAACAAAATGAAAAACATTACCGCAATTTTAATGATGCCAACAATAAGACCACTCCAAGAATTACTGCATGTCCTATCACGTAGTAGTTAAATGCGCCCAGGGACATGATACAACAGACTGCCCAAAGAAAGAACGTAACACACCAGCACAATGTGTTCTCTGCCAAGGAGCACTTTCGGCCAACTATCCTAAAAAGTCACATAGCAGGAAACCATTGGCCGCTGAGTATTGACTCAGCGGCAAAATACGAAAAATGCCAACCAAAACTATCCCCTTAGTTACACGACCACATCCTGAAGAATTGTAGGAAGAACAACTATACTCTGATATATTGAAAAATAATAGAAATAACCCAACAACTACAACCGGTGTAAACATTAAAACAGAAGAACTGCTAATCAAACATTCGGAAGAATTCGACATGATCTTTACAACATTTGAGCACTTTTATGAGCCTCATAGTCACCATTGTTGAAACAATATCAAAATGTCTGCCCTAATAGTGGCGACTTGGAACATTAATGGTTTTGCTTCGAACAAGAATGACTTAGAAATCTTTGAAAACATTAACCAACGTGACTTATTATCCAGATGGGACGGGACATACAGTAACAGCTATTGTAATAAGAAATTCTATGAAACATCAAGTGCTCCCGGAGTATAGGACAAAGCACATACAGGTTACGAATGTTGTGGTGGAAGGTAACTTTGGTCCACTGAACCTTTCAGTAATCTATTATTTCAAGAATTTAGTTTCGCCAATTTGCAAAGAATTTTGCATCACTGGGAGGAAGATCTGTGGCTGGTGGTGACTGGACGCCAAACATACATACTGAGGGCTCAAGGTTTATAACAACTAAAGGCAGACAACTAAAGTTATGTTTTGACGGTAATAATCCCAACCTACTGGATAACAGATTTAAATAAAACACCAGATTTGCTGTATTTATTTATAATAATGGGACTTTTATCAAATTACATGAATGAATGTAATTTGATAAAAGTCCCATTATTATAAATAAATACATATGTATATATCCTTGTATAAACTACATAGCTGTACCTTCATGTAATTTATACAAAGATATCTTGACCGCATAGCTACTGCTTGTTTATGGAGCCATATCTCACAAACAATTGGCAAAAAGATATTGCAATAGGATTTATGGATCATTATTCAAATTATCTGTAAAATGCAACTTCAATGCAACAACTACATTAAACAAATCAATACCGACAAAGCCTGATTCACTTCTTGCATTGTCCTTAAATTACACAACATAATGTACAGCATCTAAAGTTTAAGGACAATTCAAGAAGTGAATCAGGCTTTGTTGCACTGACGGCACACTGTTTTTCCATACCATGACATATCTTATGATGTAAGTGAGATAACTATTTAATAAGAAAAGAACTTTGAATATTACGTGACGATGACGAATCGCTCGGTTTGCCGCCCCCATGGACGTGCCGCCCGTGTGCCGTGCACGCCTTGCACGCCCGCTTGCGGCGGGCCTGGTCTTAACACTAGGTTCCCGGGTTCCCTCTGCCTACCCTGCCTCGTGCGGGATACAGCGTGAAGCTAAGTAAGTAAGTGAGAATATTACCATGATAAGAATGCGTGGGATTAAATGCTGTTGGTACTCACTCAGGAAGCTAACTGTGTTATATATCTACTTTAATTGATATTTTGAAAAGAGCAACTGTTGAGTTTCTCGCCGGCTCTTGTCAGCATACCCGCCTTCCGATTCGGTGGTAGCTTCCTGTAGGACTGACACTACAGACAATTGTATGTAACTTGACGATTCAAAAGTGCTTGTAATGGCCTATTTGAATAATGAATATTTTGATTTTGATTTTTAATTATTGCATTAATAAAAAAAAATATTTATGGGGACGTGCGCTACGACGCACGCAAGCGACAAATGATGGGTTCGATTTTCGCTTGAGGAAAAATTTTATATATTTTAATTTCTTTGTAATAACTGAAATGCGTTAGAAAATGGGAAACGAAACAAAGTGTCTTAACACTAGGTTTCCAAGTATCCTTCGCGTAACCTGCCATGTGCGGGATGCGGCGTGTTAAGATTTTAAACTACATAATTAAGTTGTAACAAACGTATAAGAATTTCGGCACAAGCGTGTGACTGTAACCGACAGGTTCTGGGTTCGATCCCCAGTCGAGGAAATGAAATATTTAATATTTTCAATTTAAATATTTGATGTTTCATTTCTTCGCTCTGGTAACAAGGCTAAGCGCGGCGTTGAGTTCCGCCACTCAACACGCAATGCCTCAAATTCTTTACACTAAGTTCCCGGGTTCCCTCTGCCTACCCTGCCTCGTGCGGCATACAGCGTGAAGCTGAGTAGAGTAGTAGAGTATAAGAATTTCGACGCAGCTTGATAAGAACGTATGGCTTAGTTGGTCAGAGCGCTTGGACGGTTTCCAAGACTCGCAGGGTCAAATCCTGCTACGTTCTATTTTTTATATATATAAAATTAGTATTTTTCTCTCCTAAGTGTGAAAGAACACTTTAGAAATTATAAAAATGTATATGCTTGTACGTGATTTCCATTTATAATGTATATTGCAGGTTATTGCTTCAGCGCGTCTCTACCGCCCATGCTGACGCAGGCCGCCATTACTGCGCTTGACATTTTAGAAGAAAAACCTTCGATTATTAGCGAATTGGATGAAAACTCCAAGAAATTGAACAGGTGAGGGTAGCTTGGATTAATTTTATTAATAAAATTAGTATCAATCTTATATATGTTTTAGTAGGTTTTAATAGAAAGTTACTTATTTTGATATAATTATGATATAATTATTGGCATACCTTTCGTGGCGCAGGGGCGCAATCGTGCGACTGTAAACTAAATGAGGATAGGATATATTTTCAATTTAAATATATAATGTCTTCATTTCTTCGCTCTCGTAACGTGTTGCAGTGACTCAAATTCAGAACGGAACGGAGTGACTTAACACTAGTGTCGTAAATTCCCTCTGCGTACCCTGCCATATGCGGAATACTGTGTGAAGCTGAAGAAAATAACCATAGATAATATATATTTTTTTTCAGAGCCTTATCCAATCTAAAGCACTACACATTCAGCGGAGACGAGCTGTCACCTGTCAAACATGTTTACATAAAAAATGGCGCCCTAAACGTCAACGAGAAAGAGACATATTTAAAGAAAATAACTAAATACATAATGGAGAAAGGTGTAGCCATGACAATAGCGGTTTATTTGAGAGACAGTGAAATTAATTGCCCGGAACCGTCCATTAGACTGGCATCGAGTAGAAAATTGAATGATGCCAATATATCTTTAATTTGTTGTTTGTTGGACGAGGCGTATGAAAATGTCGGTCCGAAACCAGATATAACATCTGTTTGAATATATTTTGTCATAATTATTGTATTTTTAGGAAACATTTAAGAAATTGTGACAAAATGGGATTTGAATTCGCACCTCTTCGAAACTTTTCATACCAAAATTTAGTATGTTTTCTTAAATTGTATGACTGTTAAGTGTTTTTATTTTTTCATTATATAATTAATTGTTTTTTAGGGAACATGTAAAGTAAGTAAGCAAAATAATTAATTTTAAACTTTATATAAATATTAATATGTTAATATTTAAAATATATATATACTTAGCACAATTCCTTTTATATCGGTATCGGTAAAGTACATATATGTTGAATCGAATCATAGAGCTAGGGCACACGCGATGTTGAGTTCCGCCACTCAATACAGTATGCTCATTTGGCAGAAAATGGGGAACACAAGGTTCCCAGGTTCCCTCTGCCGACCTATGCTAGCGAAAAAAAAAATAAAATAAAAAAAACAAAATAATAGTAGAATTTATTAATGAACACAAGTTGCTCTTATAATTTAACTATTTTATTTATTTAAATTACATTCCTATTTTATGTAACTAGTTTTACAAATAAAGTGCACAATATTAAAGTCACAACGCTTAATCAATTATTATTTTACAGTGCCTTATGTGTTTTAATAATATTATATGTAAAAAATATTGCTAAGAAAATTATGTTTCAATCAATTGGTTTTATTTAAATGAAAGCATTGTAAAAAAATGGTAAAATTACAATATATTGATAATGTTATAATGCTTAAATATTACCTTTATAACAATATAAAATTAAATTAACTCATAAGCAACATTTCAATATATATTCAAAATGTCTGCCTTCATAATTTTATGTAACGGCAGTTCCCAGTTGAGACAATTTTTGTGGAAGTGCACTTACCTTGTTTTTTAAATGCTTGATGTTAATTTATTTGTGTATGTTCTTTTTAATTCAGTATATAATATGCATTTTGCTTATTGTTATGATAAAATTGTTATATAAATGTCAAGTGCGGTGTTGACATCCGCTACACAAGGCATAATACATTATGGGAGGAAAATGGGAAACGGTAGTGGAAAACAAGTATCTTAACACTAGGTTCCCAAGTTCCCACTCCTTACCCAGATATGTGTAAAGCTAAGAAAATAAGTTGATTCATATGTTGTTTGTTACGCAGTTATGATATAATACATAAATATATTGTTAGTGAATATTGCATTTTTTTTTATAATAATTAAATTATTTTAATATACATATGGTTTTTTATATTCTATACTATATATATATATATATATATATATATATATATATATATATATATATATATATATATATATATATATATATATATATATATATATATATATATATTATGGGAGCGTTCAAATATTACGTAACGCAATTTGGGGGGAAGGGGGGAGGGAGGGGGTCTTGTAAAACGTTACGATGCGTTACAAGGGCAGGAGGGGGGTTCGAACAACGTGTTACGTAACTAAACTTAAATTTAAAAAGCGTATAAAAATTTTGAACGAAGCAGGATTTGAATACCGTTCCAGCGCTCTGACCAACTAAGCCATTCGTTCTCACCGAGCTCCGTCGAAATTATTATACGCTTGTTACACGCTTTTTAAATTTAAGTTTAGTATTTTCTGTCCTAAGTGTGGAATAACACTTTAAAACATAGTAAAAATACGTAACATTGTTTTTTTGTATTCAATTAAAAAATATATATTATTTGTTAAAAAAGTAAGAGGTAGAAATATTGATTGTACTCAAGAGATGTCGCCACGAATTATATTGATTAGGATTTTTTAAATTGGTTTTGAATGGCTCGGTGTCGATTTAGGATTTACATTATTAAAGTCTGTCGTGGCGCAGCGGCACAAGCGTGTGACTAACCGGGTTCTGGGTTCGATCCCGGTCGAGGAATTAAATGTTTAATATTTTCAAACTAAATATTTAATTTTCAATTTCTTCGCTCTGGTAATAAGGCGAAGCGCTGCGTTGAGTTCCGCAACACAGCCACACAACACGCAATGCCACAGATTCGGCGGAAAGTGGGGAATGGAAGTGGAACGGAGTGTCTTAACACTAGGTTTCCGGGTCCCCTCTGCCTACCCTTACGTAACGTTTTGAAAGGGGGAGGGAGGGTATATAACAACTTTACGGAAAGTTACATAGGGGTGGGGGAGGGTCAAAAGACTTCGAAAATTGCGTTTAATAATACTTGAACGTTCCCAATACTATATTAATATGTTTATTTTACTATAAAAGTTACTTAAACTTATAGATAGTTATTTATCATGGCTAATATATTATATTAATATGGCTTTAGAAAAGTATTTTTGGAAAATAACACTTAAAATGTACGAGATTTTGTAGTCAAAATGTAATTATTTTCAGAAATTGTACTTTGCAATATTAAGATTAAGAATGTATAATAATATCAAATTATTATTTATTACAGGAAATATATTCATTCTTTAAAAGTTTTACCTAAGAACGCTTACTAGCTGATGATAGAACAAATCTTTACAGTACAGGTTTCTACAAAAAAAATTGCTTATAAAATAAGAAATGCTATACATCTATGCCGTGGTCCGTAATTAGCTCACATCGTTCACAGCGCGCTAACGCTCGGTCCGTATTGAGCTTTTATCGCTCACAGTTAGCGTTGTGAATAGTATGACGTCACTTGTGACGTCACTGGCTAGTGCTTACAGTGCTGACGGGTTGGAGCGTGAGCACTGTGAGCGTTGATGTGATTTTGACGTTTATTTGACGTTTAATATGTCCCTCACGTCAATGTACTATTGTCAATTTCCTCAATTGCGGAAAATGCTTGAATACAACCATTTTCACAAGCAATTTATAATCTTCATCGGCTATAGCACATACTCCACTCATATTTATATCAAAAAATGCTCTATTAGGTACTTACGAATTTGACAAGTTCAACATATTATCTTGTCAAAGTCGTAAGCACGCTCACAAGTGGTCCGTATCAATAGTGCTGCTAACAGACGTTGGCGCGCTCACTAATATCGGACCGCCCGTTAGCAGTGTAAGCGTCGTGAGCAATGTGAGCATAATTCGGACCAAGGCCCCTGATATTATGATAATTTATCTATTTTATACTTATCATAGAAAAAAAATCAAAATTATAAGCTTTTTCTACTACTACTTACTATGTAAAATTCAATTCCCATTTGAAGTCTTCAATCGGTCACAAGTTCATCACTCATATGACAATATCCTATATTTCTTTTGAACTCGGTGTCATCTTCTTTGTGTAGCGGTTTTCTTATTTCGATCAAACGGCGATCGGTTTCCAACGCCTGGTTCTTGTATTCTAAATCCTTGGTTATACGTTGATGGTGATTATACAGACCGTGGTAAGTGGATCTAGGGGAAAATTAAAAGATTTTTTTTTTTTAATTTTTTTATACTTTCACGCTGTATCCCGCACTAGGCAGGGTAGGCAGAGGGAACTCGGGAACCTAGTGTAAAGACACTCCGTTCCACTTCCGTTCGTCACTTTCCGCCGAATTCCGAATTTGAGGCATTGCGTGTTGAGTGGCGGAATTCAACGCCGCGCTTTACCTTATTACCAGAGCGAAGAAATGAAACATTAAATATTTAAATTAAAAGTATTAAATATTTCATTTCCTCGACTGGGAATCGAACCCAGAACCTGTCGGTTACAGTCACACTCTTGTGCCGCTGCGCCGCGACAGGCCTCTTAAATTGAAAGATAACTTAGTTTATTTATTTTAAATGAACCTGCTATTAGGACACTACGTTCTCTGTTTTCTACATAATTATACCAGAGAGAAAGAATTGAAATATTATTATTTTTTTTCGCTCGTAACAACACAGCATTCTCTGGAGTGCTAATCGAAACAGTAACCGTAACTTTTTTAGCCACTGTCGACTGCGAAAACGACTACATGAAAGTATATAACTTATAAAACCTTCATTCCAATTATATAATAAATTACTTACAATGCATCTTCCAACTTCTTCTCTAACAAATTTGAGCTTGTGTGGACTCTCTCAAACTCTTCAATCAAACCGCGCATTGGTTTATCCTGGAAGTTGCATGAGATATAAATATATATAAGTGAAATGAGTATTTAATGGCGTAAAAGATGACTTGCTGTTATCCCTACAGGCTTTTACAGCGAATCCGGTCGGGGAGGGAAGAGGGTACTCTGTCACTGAGAAGAACAAGAACTACGTGGCTGCTTGAGAGGGTGTCGTCCTCGGCTTACGGCTTGCGGCCATCGATCGAGCGAGCTGGATAAATGATATTATTTTGTTGTTTCTTAAATAGCTTCCCTTTCCCGCGATTTTCAAATATCCCGCAGAAAACAAAACCAGTGCTACCATTCTTAAAACTTAATGACTTAATTAGTACTGGCCGGATTTATTATAAAGAAAAAAAAAGCTATAATTATTATGAATCAAGATAAAGGAAAATATTTAAAATATGAAAAATAAGAAAATAAAATCATATACCTATACCATCATTTTTTTTTGTATATCTGTCCATACACCAATCATAATATTATAACAGAATGTCTCATATAACAAGTTTTGAAACCCAAAAAAATATTGTAAATCTAGAAGTAAACTTATTTATTTATGATTAAAAATTACCTGAACTCTTTCGAGAACTGGTCGTCTAGTTCTCGTTTCCAGACGAGTTTCTACCAATTTAGTAGGATTAATTTTATCCGCTACAGCTGCTCGTAATGTTTCGATTTCTCGGTCAACCTTTTGCAAGTTGGTTTCAAGCTATATAAAAACATTTTATTAGAAAAGGAAAAAATACAAAGTGTATGTTATAAAAAATATATAATGAATTTTGGATTAATTGTAGTAACATTTTGAGGCAATTGTAACTTTAATTTCCACTCGAGACAATAAAATATTTAATATTTTAATATAAAAAATACGGCGTTGAGTTCCGCCACTTAACACGCAATCCCTAGAGGAATTCATTCAGTTGTAATTCATTAAGTAAATGTTGAACACTGTCCAGTCCTTATTATGTATACATAAATACTCAGCTTCACCCTGTATCCCGCAAATGACACGGTAGGCAGAGGAAACTTGGGCACCTAGTGTTAAGACACTACGTTCCACTTCCGTTCCCCACTTTCAACCGAATTTGAAGCATTATGTGTTGAGTGGCGGAACTCAACGCCGCGCTTTGCCTTATTACCAGAGCGAAGAAATGAAAACATTAAATATTTAAATTGAAAATATTAAATGTTTCATTTCATTTGAGGCCTGTCGTGGCGCAGCGGCACAAGAGTGTGACTGTAATCGACAGGTTCTGGGTTCGATCCCCAGTCGAGGAAATGAAATATTTAATAATTTCAATTTAAATATTTAATGTTTCATTTCTTCGCTCTGGTAATAAGGCAAAATTCATTTAAAAAAATTAAAAGTTGAATTCCGCCACTCAACACGCAATGCCTCAAATTCGGCGGAAAGTGGGAAAAGGAAGTGGAACGGAGTGTCTTGACACTAGGTTCCTGGGTTCCCTCTGCCTACCCTGCCTCGTGCAGGATACAGCGTGAAGCTATGATGATGATGAAATGTTTCATTTCCTCGAGTAGGATCGAACCCACAACCTGTCGATTACAGTCACACAATTGTGCCGCTGCGCCACGACAGGCCTCGTATACATAAATACTTAATGATAACATTACCTTGTACTTCTGCCATTCCATTTCGTTTCTTGCTCGTTGTATATCATACACTCGTCTCCTCATTATCATTTCCACCTGTTGGCTTTGTGCGTACATTTGGTTCCGCGCCTGTTCTCTACTTTTAAACATCGTGGCTCGTAGTTCTTTTGATTCACGCATAACTTGTTCTGCTATCTTAACAGTATTCTCTATACAGTGAATGTAGCTTTCTTCTGACATTGAACTGAATGAAGTGATTTTTCTAAAGTTATTTTCATTTATTTTCGAATTAAGATATCATTTTTATATTGTACTATAAAATATATTATATTAAATCATAACCAGAATACACCAATATTAATTTATAATATATTAATGAACGTTGTTTAATCTTTTTGGGGCCTGACGTGGCGCAGAGGCAGGTGCATTTGGCTGTAACATGTGATGTGAGTTTGATCAAACCACTCGAGGAAACGATATAAGTATTTAATATTAATATTTCCCTTACTCTGGTATCGACTCAGAGCGCGGCGTTGATTTCCGACATTAAAGAGGAAATGCCTAATGGTAACTACGTATTTTAACACTAGGTTCCCAGGTTCCTTTTGCTTACCCTCTTACGTGAGGACTATAACGTGATAGCTTAAAAAAAGTAATCTTTAATCTTACTTAGGCGGTATCCTCGTAGGATCTAATTTGTAAGATATATCAGAGCTTTCTCTATCCAAATCTTTTACGTTATTCTAAATATAGAGCGTCATCCTTATTTTGTATCTCTCGTTCAAGTCTACAAGATACATTGGTTAAATCTTTTATTTTCTCCCAGCCCATGTGGCATACGTCAGTTAATACACGTTTGCTATTTTCTATAATATGCAGTTCCTGAAAATATTAAATGGTTTTTAAATATATTCCATCATATATGGATATAAAAAACAGTAAATATTTTTGAAATGTAAATGTACACTTAGGAAAGAAAAATATTTATTTAGAAAACGAAAAAAAAATAATGTAGCGGGGCTTGAACCCGCGCCTCTTTGAATCCGTCGTAGCTTTCTGACCACTAAGCAATACGTTTTCATCAAGCTACGTGGAAGTTTTTATACGTTCATTACGCATACAGATGCGTAATGAACGTATAAATTTCAACCAAAGAGAGCTTTGTTTGAAATCCCGGTACATTTAAATTTTTATACTTTATTTCAATAATTATTATTACAATATATTTATTGTCTTTTTTAAATTGGTTGTTTTGCACACCTCCCTTAAGTACAGTCCAATTCACCACTAAGTTATCTTTTACCATTATTAGACGATAGAAAATACTTTTTTTGGAAATTATTTTTCCGAATGTCAATAACAAAACTTCATACGTTTTTTAATTCTTCACCAAGTTGATCTCTTGTCAACTCGGGAGGGACTCTCTGATCTCGATTGGAGAAACATTGCGACGATACCATTAATGGCACTTGTAGCGATTCCAGGTGCAATTCAGTTGCATTTTTTTCTTCTTTCAATGCTCTTATTTCGTCGCGTATTTGCTCTCTGGTAAACCTTTGCTTCTCTCTCCAAGATTGTACTTCAAATATTCTGAAATTATAACGAGTCAACCAATTTACTTTCGCTTAAACATAAGCGTATTTTAATTTATGTAGGTCAATATATATTTTTTATATTTGCTTTGTTATATTAAACCAGCCCAATGCCCAACCTGTTTGCTGGGCAAAATAATAAGATTCATACATGTTGGGCCACAAATTAGTTAACATTTGAAAAATTCGTATTTAAAAATCGTTTGACATATTAAAAAAAAATTACAAAATGCTAATAAGTTGGAATATTTTTTTTTAAAATTACATCGTCTAAATTACCACCGAAATGCTTTTGCTCTTATTGAATACTCTAAATCTATCTATCTATCCCCAGCAGAGGTGTCGTGTGGCCGAATGCCATAAGACCGTGAGAGCACCGACACCTCTTCGTTGATTTTTCTTTTAGTTGACGTGGTGTACTTGGTTTAGTGATGTTAATTTAAAAAATCCCATGAAAAAGAAGTCTGCTGGGGATAGATACGTGCAATAACCTAGTGATTAGAAATTTCCGGCACTATCTATCTATATATCTAGATGCAAATTCTTGGTCCATACGTAAAAAACAATTTGTGTACAACATCTTAATGAAATTTATACTAATTTTAGTGTTAATGGAGGAAAAATACCTTAATAAGTATTTTTCTTCCATTAACATTAAAATAGAAAACGTACGTAACGTACGTTTGATGATAACTTATGGCTTAGCGGTCAGAGGAGATCGTGGACCGTTCAAATCCCACTACGCTCATTTTTTTATACGTTATCTAAATATATATATTATTATTCACTATATCTTGCTATGATAAAGTTCGAATACCAGTTTTTTGACAGAATGATATTTTAAATGTGTGCTACCTGAGCTTTCATTTCTAATATTCATTTCTAATATCATTTTACATAACATTTTTTTTTTAAATTTCTATCATCTTTTTACATATTTTTTTTTAAATTACATTTACCAAAGCGAGAGCTATTTTAAATTATTTTTGATATTAGCTTAAAAACTTACCAATAATTGTAGTAGCTACAGGTACCTATAGTTAATAATGTATATTAAAGAAAATAATGTATCATACCTGTCTCTCATCAGCTCATTGTTGGTGTAGGTGTCCCATCTCGTTGTCACAGACGTCTCATTGCGGAGCTGATTGGCTCTTTGCCTAAGCTCATAAGACTCGAAACGACGAAGCCTGGCTTCGTTTTGCAATCTTTGTATATTTCTAGTCCAATCTATAACACTAACCCGTGGGTGAGGTTTTTCAAATACTGGAATAGATCCGTTCATTTTGCTTATAAAATAGTAGTCTATATAGCTTATAAATGTAGCGGCTGTGAGTCGGATATTTGATCAATAATGAAAGTTTTGTATATCGATTTAATATATTAAAATACTCTGAACAAACCAAAATATTGCTTACTATGAATAATATTTAAAATAAGTGCTTGTTGAATAATTTCCTGCAACTTAGAAAGTTTTAAATAAGCATATAGATTATACTATTTTTAAAATTGGCGCTTGTATTTTAAGGCAGAATAAGTATTTATATATGAAAATAGTTTTTCCAAATATTTTAAGAATTAAAATATATAGTTAAAAAAAATTACGTTATTTTTTAATATTACAGCTTTTTCGTAAATATATTACTATTTTTTAAAAAAAAGTTCAGTAAATAATTATTGTGTCTTGTCTTGACACGTCACATCAATAATCTGTATTGCCAACATTAAGAATTATGAGAAAAAAATGGCGGCTTTCTAACGCTTTCTAGTTAAGAAGCTTTACTGAAAAATTGAGTTATCTATTAAGAGAATATAATTAGTTCGTCCTAGTTTTCACATTAAAACTTTATTTTAAGTGCCTAATAATTTGTGTTTCGAAGACAAATAAGACCTACGCAATAATGTAAGTTGTAAATAACATTTGCGTATTATTATTGTAGTTTGTTAGTAGTTCAATAACGAGTATTTTTCTGATAGGTATGATGATAGACGTGGTCGCGGTGGACGAGGAGGTTCGCGAGGCCGGGGTCGCGGTGGAATGAGTTCCAGAGGTCGCTCTAGTGATAGATCTTTAGACAGAAGCTCTAGATTCGGTGGAGGCGGCAGAGGCGGTAGAGGTGGAAGTCGCGATTCCCGTGACGATTTCCGTGGAAAATTCAAAAATGACCAACCAGGAGGTGCCTTACGTAAAATCCGTTGGGCCGATGTCCAACTGACGCCATTCCAAAAGAACTTTTATGTTCCACATCCAAATGTGCAAAGGCGTTCTTTGGCCGATGTTGAGGCGTATAGGAGTGAGCATCAAATAACTGTCAAAGGCCGAGATGTGCCGGCTCCTAGTATATATTTCGAGGAAGGAGGTTTCCCCGACTATGCCATGAAAGAGATTTTGAAGCAGGGTTTCCCTAATCCTACGCCTATCCAAGCCCAGGGTTGGCCGATAGCCTTATCAGGTAGAGACATGGTGGGCATTGCCCAGACTGGTTCAGGAAAGACTTTGGCTTATATCCTACCAGCTATAGTGCATATTATAAATCAACCTAGATTACTGAGAGATGAAGGACCTATAGTTCTAGTTTTGGCTCCAACTAGAGAGTTGGCGCAACAGATTCAACAGGTATGTTGCATTTTTAATTCTTTATCGGAATTAACATTTCTAAATAAAACTTTTAAAGAAAATAGGATTTGTGCTCATTTAAATATCAGAAACCTTTAAATAATAATTTAATTACAATTTTTATTATATTAGTATAATTTAGTAAATAATTTATTTTTTACAATGCTACCAAGGCTCTGCATTCAATGAATGGGATAACAACAGATGTGTCAGATGGAAATCCAAACAACATGGATATAGTAAATTGTTTAAATAATTTTTTTGTAGTAATTAGTATTTCACTGCAGGCTATGTTCGAAAACCTCAACATATTCGGGTTTTGAAATTAATTTGAGAATATTTTTGAAATGTTCCATATTTCACACTAAAGATTGGAAAATATATTTTAGAAAATGTACCAATATTTTGAGGTGTGATGAATTTAAAAAAAATTATGTTTTCTAAAATAGTTTTTTAATTTTTTCTCATATTTTTAAGGTTTCTGAACGTAACCTTGTTATGAGCACATAATTTATTGTTGTTTTATTGCATATTTTAATGCTT
This sequence comes from Eueides isabella, assembly GCA_019049475.1. Lineage (NCBI taxonomy): Eukaryota > Metazoa > Arthropoda > Insecta > Lepidoptera > Nymphalidae > Eueides > Eueides isabella. Next base: position 1,367,614 of record CM032394.1, on the reverse strand, counting down.
TCCGATTATATTAATATTTAGACTATTATTTCATTCCTTAAATATATAAATGCTTATATATATATTATGCTTCTATATTTATTATTACTTTTTATCTTATTTAAACCAAATTAATAAAAGTAGTAGAAAAAGGTAGATTTTTTTTTTGGTAAATATATATTTATTGATATAGATTTTGTAAAAAAAAAATATAGTTTTTGTACTGAACAGCTAATTTATACTCAATAGTCTTTTAAGTCGTTTATAAAATGAAATTTTATCAAGGCTGTCTGTGCAAAAATGGCCTCGTTCTTAGAGCAATTAATTTTTTTTTAAATTGTAATAATCAGAAAAATAATGAATATTGTTATCATTTTAATTTAAATATATTTTCACATGAGGTGGAAAATATGGCCTGGAAGATATTAAAAGTTTCATTAACATTTATGTAATCCTAATCTAATTTATATAATATTAAATGCTAGCAATATTGCATTATATTTTCTAATTATTCAATTAGAGTATTACATTTTTATATTGAAAGGTCAGTTTACATAGAAAGCCCTAATAATTATCTGAAGTTATGAACTTTTTTACTTTTATACTAAATTGGGGTAATTGTTAGCCAAGTAGAAGAATTCAAAACAGCCCTATGTCTTATCAAAAGGGGATATTATATGGGAAAATGAAAAAAATCATTCCCTCCATGTTGCTTAAACTTAAAATCATAACATTTTCCTGTCATACTCTGTCTGTTCTCAAAAAAGAAAAATTTATGATGTTTGTATTTATGGATATTATATTAAAATAAACAAATACTTTTATAAATATATTTTATTTTTGTATTAACTAGGTGGCTCAAGATTTTGGACAAAGTGTCCAAGTGAGAAACACTTGCATATTCGGCGGAGCTCCAAAAGGACCTCAGGGCCGGACTTTGGAGAGGGGCGTGGAGATTGTCATAGCGACACCCGGAAGACTGATTGACTTTTTGGAAAAAGGTTAGTATAGAATTTTAAAATTTAATCATTTCAAAATTGATGCTATTATAACAGATATTTATTATCTATTTGACTTTATATTATTATTATTATTATTATTATATATATAGTAACATTGTTCTTTAAACAACATTTACCATAAAAATAAGGCTCTTAAATTAAAAAAAACACATTTTCTTTTTTTTTTCTTTTTTCAATTTAAAAAAATTTATATAACATTTTCTGAACTGTGAATATTATATATGGCTACTAATTAATGTCTTATGATGTTTATTATTTATGTCTTAGAATTAATTATCAGCAATCCACACATATAATTTTTATGTAGATATATAATATATATGCTATACATTAGAAATGTCATTGATATTAGACTTTTGTTGTAGATACGACAAATCTGCGTCGTTGCACGTACTTAGTGTTGGACGAGGCTGACAGGATGCTGGACATGGGCTTTGAGCCGCAGATCAGAAAAATTATTGAACAAATCAGACCGGACAGACAAGTGAGCATATAACTATTTAATATGTACTAGGCCAGTCGGGGGACTGTAAACGCGGCAGGTTTTAGGTTCGATTCCTACTTGAAATAAAATATATGATATATTTTTGTTTCTTTGCTCTGGTATATGAGGTATCAACATGCAATGAGTTTAAAATTTAAAATATTTCCTTTGCCTCATCTACTCAGTGCGGGATATATATTTTTGTATGTTAATATATAAAAAAAAATATATGAGACATTTACATTTAGAATATATTTGTGTACAAACACTATAAACAAGTATCTTTACAGTAAGTTTTCTTGCTACCCTGCCATGTATGGGATACAGCGTGAAGCTGACATATTAATAAATAAAGGCAAATCGTGGGGCAGGTTGTCGGTTCGATTCCAGCTCAAAGAATTTTTTTTTTTTGCTCTTGTAGACGTTTGTCTGATAGTAAATGCAACGGAATGTCTTCATATTAGCTTTCCAGGTTTCTTTAGCCTGCCTTTCGCGTTAAAGCCCATTTTTTTTTTTTTAAATATTCTTCTGATAATTGTCTATAGTTGAAAACGAAACCAAAAGCATTTTCTTATTATATTCTCAATTATCTTTACAATGTTGCAATCAAAAGTAAACAGGTTCAAATCTAGCTAACATTTTTTTTAAAATCCAGGTCCTCATGTGGTCGGCGACATGGCCTAAGGAAGTCCAGAATTTAGCCGAGGAGTTTCTCCATGATTACATACAAATCAACATAGGTTCTCTGTCCCTCTCCGCCAATCATAATATATTGCAAATAGTGGATGTCTGCGAAGAATGGGAGAAGAATGATAAGCTGTTGACCTTGTTAACGGAGATATCGTCTGAAGAAGAAACGAAGACTATTATATTTGCTGAGACCAAACGGAAGGTTAGTGCGGGTTCGATTATTTTTTTGAGCGAGTGAGCTGTTTATGTATTTGTTAAAAAGTGTTATTCCGCACTTTGGAAAGAATAGAGAGAATGGAGCGCCAAACGCTATGGTAAGGGGGGGAAAAGAAATACACAAAATTTAAAAACGTATAAAAATTTGAACGAAGCAGGATTAGAACCCGTGACTTACTTCGCTCTGGTACCAGTTAAAAATACAGCGTTGAGTTCCGCCACTTAACACGCAATGCCTCGGCGGAAAGTGGGGGACGGAAGTGGAACGGAGTGTTTTAACACTAGGTTCCCAAGTTCCCTCTGCCTACCCTGCCATGTGCGGGTTACAGCGTGAAGCTGATCTATTACAATGGAGTTTTAGTGCAACAGTACAAGCGTGAGGCTGTAAACTCTGATTGCGGGTTCAATCCAGGTGGACGACATCACCAAGAGCATCAACCGCGCGGGCTGGCGCGCGCTCGCCATCCACGGGGACAAGAACCAGCAGGACCGCGACTACGTGCTGCAGCAGTTCCGCCACGCGCGCTCCTCCATCCTCGTGGCCACCGACGTGGCCGCCCGGGGGCTGGGTAACGTGCTGCTCCTTTAGTGGTGTAACCAATTGTGTTTGTCCATTGACAGTCCCACCACTATATTTTAAACATGATCGTTTTTGATTGCTAAGTTTTTTTTTTTTTTTTTTTTATATATAAAAAAAAGTAACTCGAGCTAGAAAGTTGGTGTGGACAGTGTTCGCTTTATTGGTTAGTATTTTCTTTACTTTGGGCAACGAAGCTCAGAATTAATACTTGGATCAAAGTATAAAAGTAACGCTCCTAGTTGGAACGGAACTGTTACCGAGTCTTATAGAATTGTTATCAATTAAAAAAAAAAAGATAGTTAATGTACATGCCGGTAGCAAATATTTGCGTTCATATTAGCAATCCCAAAAGTTATATTGGTTACATCACTAAATCCTGTATATATATACATATATATATATATATATATATATATATATATATATATATATATATATATATATATATATATATATATATATATATATATATATATATATATATATATATATATATATATATATATATATATATATATATAATAAGCAAAAGCATATAAAAAATCACATATAAAAAATTAAAATAGCCATGTCTGTTAATAAGGTACTAACAAAACGGATTGTTGGCTATGAAATGATTTATATACTTTTTATAAGTTATAAAATTTACATACATACATACATACATACATGCAAAAATATTTATATTTTACGTACATATGCTTCCTCATACAAAATATTTTTGATTTTACGCATGTGTATATATATATTTTTTTCATATATATGTATATATTTAGTTTTTTTTTTATATATATATATACATATAAACGGACAGTTCTATTGAAATATTAAAAGATCACTAATTACAAGAATACAAGTAACAGTAGTCCCAGTTTAATCTGATGTTTGTGCCACCATTTCAATTCTAATACTTACAATGTGGTGGTGATTCTATTCCCGCCAAAATATAAGAATAATGGTTAAAAACTTTAATTGAAATATGTGCAAACTTTTTTTTTTATATATATACATATGGTTTGTTTTGTATTGTACTCGAGGATTTGTTTGAGGCCTGTCGTGGTGCAGCGGCACAAGCGTGTGACTGTAGCCGACAGGTTGTGGGTTCGATCCCCACTCGAGGAAATGAAATGTTTAATATTTTCAAATTAAATATTTAATGTTTTAATTTTTTCGCTCTGGTGCAAGGCAAAAGGCGGCGTTGAGTTCCGCCACTTAACACGCAATGCCTCAAATTCGGCGGAAAGTAGGGAACGGAAGTGAAACGGAGCGTCTTACCACTTGGTTCCTAAGTTCCCTCTGCCTACCCTGCCATGTGCGGGATACAGCGTGAAGCTGAGTAGATTCATAATATTTATATGCATTATTCATAAATCAATGAGGTTTTCATTAATTACATTGATTTTTTTTTAGTTTATATATTCTAAAGTTTGCAAATATTTCACATTAAAAAATAATAATATAAAAAAAAGGCACCAAACAAAAGATAAAAACACAGAAACGAGGCTTTTTAACTATTGAAGATATTGATTTAAATATCCTCGTACTGTGTCGGGTGTCAAAAGTCAGGAGCGTAGCTCAGGCCATTACTACACCATTGCTAAGTGATTTGATTGTCTGTGGACACTAAATGTGGTCTATGGTTTCTTGTGTGCAATCTGTGGGACTGGCGGGGATTCCCCGTTTTGTATACCCTCAGAAATGCTAATGAAGAAAATAAAACTTTTCTGTGGATAGTTAGTTAGGTCCTTTAGATAAAATTTTAATTAATTTATATTTAACCTTGTTTGATGTTTTTCAAGTCTATTTAATATTTTAATGTTATTATTGTTTTTCTTAGGAATTTACATAATCGTAAAGAATGATATAAGTTAACTAAATAATGATTTTCATTTAAGATGGTCCACAGAAAACGTTCAATATTTTTCATTTATTGTCATTAATATGAATTAGCTAAAGTTCCAGTATTCACGTTAGCAAGAAACACATATATAATAATTTATATATATAATATATTACACATTTTACAAGCAAATGGTTAAAAAAGATAAAATATAATAATAATAATATAATATCACTAAAAATATGTATTTATTTGTATTAATACAACAATAAAAGTGAATATTGGAACAAATAAAATGACAAAGCAATGGTCGAATGCCGTTTAGGAATGTTCCGGGGCCATGGAAGAAAGTACCCTATGATTAATAAATAACTTAATATTTATCACATATCATATAAATGATTATAAAATAACATAAATACATATAAATAGATATAAAAATATAGGGTACAAATAAATCCAGGCCTTCAAATATGTAAATTTCCATGACTGACTCGGCATTATTCTCAAATATTTTCATTTCAGAGGCGCATGCTTGCAGATAATGGTTAACTTGACGTGTGTTGCTGACTCCAGTTTTAACGACGAATTAATGATAATAATGATAAATGATGATCATTATAGTAATGATGATATTAATGATAACGATGACAGTGCTGTCAGCGCACACTGTTGCATGCTGCCTCTATAAATGATGTTGGGGGGATTGTTTGTGGTCTTGAAATTTTGATTTATGATCATAAGTTGCTGATTTATGGTTTATTTTTTGGGGAATTTGGGGTGTCTATGGAAGTTGTTTTTTTTTTTTTAAATAATATAGAGAAATTAATGGACAAGTTTTCTACAAAATGGTCTGTTTATTTATATAATAACTTGAAGTAATGTTGTAAAATATTATATTTATTAAATAATTTCTAATATTTTTTAAACTAAAAATATTTCAATTTGGCCAATAGTCGGCTTCTCATAACATATATTATTTCGAATAAAAACCATACATGAATATATTTCAAAATAGATTTTTTTTTTTTTAAGTTACTCTTTTCTATAGAAAGTTCCCCCGTAAATCAAAACAACAAGCATTCCATAGACACCCCAAAAAAAAAAAAAAAAAAAATTAAAAAATAAAAAAAAAAAAAAAACAAGACCACACGTCCAAAAGGAGCAATATTTGCTTGGTTAACTGTCATGAGAGATTTTACGAACAAAACTAAACAATGGCTACGCAAATGACTGACTCGTAAAGTGTAAGGAGGGGTCTAGAGTGAGAGAGACAACGGTGGTGATGTTGATCGAAGGTAATTATTGAGATGTGCGTGTTCGTGGTTGCGGTTGTGGGGGAATATGCCTTTTGTTTCGGTTGTACGCGTTTTTTTTTTCGGTTGTGTTAGAATAGCAAACGGGTTAAGTGCGATTCGGTGTCGTTGACTAGCGGGTTCCGTATTCTCGTTAATTTGTGATGGGGGGACGGAATGAAATTTAAAATGTTCGTTTTTTTTGTTAATATGAGCTTGTAATGACTTCCTTTTTAGTATTTGTATATATTTTTATATCTATTATTTTTCTTGTATTATAAGTTCTTGCAAAATTTCGTAAATGTGGGCCTACCAACGGAAAGTTACTTTTTTTTTATAGAAGTTTTGATCACTTGAAAGCTAAAAAATACGAATAAAATTCAGTTTTTTCGTACAAATTTGCCAAAATCGATTAATAAATGCTGGTATATTTGGTTTGCGGTTATTTTGTCCGAGAATTTGTTTTTTCTTCTGTATTCCGGAGGACTATCTATGAACTTGAATATTTAATACTTATTTCAATCCTATACTTACACGTGATCTTGACATAAATTTTCTTATCAGTAAGCGATCGAGCTTTACTTTTTTTTCTTTTGGCAAGCGGAATCCTATTTTTTTGTACTGTGTTTTTTTTTATCAAAAATTTTATATTAAAATATTTTTTCAATGTTAACAAAAAAAAGGCAACGCAAGGCTTCTTCCCTCAAAACCGTATTCAATCTATGGATTATATATATATAATACCTTAACAAATTTACCAAAAGAAAAAAAAATAAAAGAAATACATTCAAATCATCGTTATTCTAAAAAATACCAAATAAAAATATGAGAAAAATATATAAAATGTAGATGTGGAGGACGTGAAGTTCGTGATAAATTACGATTATCCAAACAATTCTGAGGATTACGTGCACCGGATCGGGAGGACGGGCCGCTCCCACAACACCGGCACCGCCTATACGCTGTTCACGCCTAATAACTCGGCTAAGGTAGGTTCCTTTTTTGTCTGGTACCCTGAGGGAACTTGGGAACCTGGTGTTGTGACCCTTTGTCACTTTTAGGACAGTTTTGTTTCAGTTTCCTTTCCTTGGATGTTTTGTGTGTTGAGTGGCATAGATTAATGCTGCACTTTGTCTTGTTTCCGTATCGTAGAAATGAAAATGTTAATTATATATATATATATATATATATATATATATATATATATATATATATATATATATATATATATATATATATATATATGTATATATATATATATATATATATATATATATATATATATATATATATATAAATGTATATATATATATATATATATATATATATATATATATATATACATGCCTATATGTCTGCGTTTGTATGTGCTAATCTAGGAAACGGCTGACGAGATTTAAATGTATTATTCGCTGTTACATTTTTTTAGCATATAGATGGTTTGATTTATTTAAATTGGTAAATAAATAAATAAAAATGCGTCAATTTAAAATTTTTAGTTCGTCAATATATAGGTACGTACATTGTTTCTATTAATTTTGTTGAAATTTAATTAGAACAAGAAAGTTTTTGAGTCAGTAAATAAAAAAGTGTACTTCAAACGAGCGAAACATAATGATACCCTTATGGTTCATTGGTGCACGTGTGTGGTCGTGAGCGATTCGATTCGCCAAGAAATTATTTGTTTCTCCGCTTTAGTGACTGGCCACTCAATACGTATTGTTTCTAACATTTGGTGGAAAGTAGGAAACAAAGTGTCTAAACATTACGTTTTTTTTTGTTACTATGTGGTATTTGGGATACAAGAATGACGCGTTAAATGAGAATATAAATAATATATATTTTTTTAATTGATGTATTTCGTTTATAATAGTTGAAAAAGTACGTATGTTTATTGGGGTACGGAACCCTATTTTTTTTTTAATTTATTTCCTATGTAGTTTGAGATTTTTAAAAGAATCATAATTTTAATAATAATCTTTGATTTTAGAGTATTAATTTATAATTAAATATACATAAATAATTTAAAATGTAAATAATGTGTAAAAATATGCATTACGAAAACGTAGCGTTAAATGATGTATTTTTTGTGAAGTGACAGAGTTTAATTGCAAGGTTTTTGCAGGATATGGATGGCAAGAAAGGTTGTTTGTTTGACATGTCTGTCCGTCTATCTGAGACACCGTAGCTCCTGAATAAATGAATGACTAAGTGTGGCTTGTTTAAGCCTTTTTATGATAAGCTGTTTAGTAATTTTAGAGGTGCAAGTAGTTAGCCAAGGCCAGTAAGAATTTTGTGAGACAGCGTGGCGTTGGGCCCTCGGCAATGAAACGTTTTCCATCACTCAGAATTATTGTTTAATTATCTCAAGTTATCGAAGTATATTTTATGTTTTTGTTGTTTGTTTGTATAGGCTAAAGATCTATTGTCAGTGCTACAAGAAGCAAATCAAGTGGTGAATCCCAAGTTGCTGGAGTTGGCGCAGTGTGGGATGGGCTTCAAAGGGAAATACGGTATGAGCTGTTTTTGCTAAAAATAATATATATATATATATATATATATATAATATATATATATATATATATATATATATATATATGTATATATATATATATATATATATATATATATATATATATATATATATATATATATATATATGTATATGTATATGTATATATATATATATATATATATATATATATATATATATATATATATATATATATATATATATATATATATATAAAAGATTACGGTTATATAGGCCTATAGGCCAGTCGTAACACAGGTTGTGGGTTCAAACCCGACTAAAGAAAATGAAGTGTTTAGTAATATATTTTTTTAGAAAATGTATAAAAATTTAGACGTAGCTGGATTTCAATTTGGAATATTGCTTTGAATATATTAAAAATATTTAATATATTAATTTCTCGCTCTGGTAACGAGGTAAAGCGCGGTGTTGTGTATCCTCCACGCAACAATCAATGCTTACAGAATTCTGTGGAAAGTGGACGGAAGTCGGACGTGCTAACACTAGGTTCCCAAGCCCCCTCTGCGCACCTTCCTATGTGAGGGATAAAGTGTGAGTGCGTGATCAATAGTAACGACAGAAGCAACATTTGTAAATACAAAATACGTTTATACCAATAACATTTATGTCTCTGTATTCTCTTAAAATGTGTAAATTTAAATATTATTATGTATTTTATTACTCACTTACTCTCAGCTTGAGGCTGTAGGCCGCACACGGCACTGTAGACAGAGGGAACTTGGGAACCTAGTGTTAAGGCACTCCGTTCCCTACTTGCCGCCGAGTGTTGAGTGGCGGAACTTAACTCCACGTTTTGCCTCTGTACCAGAGCGAAGAAATGAAAACATTAAATATTTAAATTGAAAATATTAAATATTGCATTTCCTCGAGTGGGGATCGAACCCACAACCTGTCGATTACAGTCACACGCTTGTGCCGCTGCGCCACGGCAGGCCTCGAAATATTACATATTACAATTTATATTTTTTTTATTGTTATTATTATTGTATAAATATTTGAAAAATTGTCTGTCCAGGTCGCGGCAGATTTCGTGAGCGTGACGACAGCATGTCCCGCGGGGGACGCGGCAGAGGTTCCCGCTTCGGGGGCGATAGAGGTGAATATATTATTATTACTAGCCGTTACCCGCGGCTTCGTCCGCATTAGGATATCGCATATCGAACCCCCGTACCTACTGTTTACCAAAGTATTAGCATAAATTCATTTTGCCTCAACTGCAAGGGCGCGCGGCGCGGGCAGTTCTCACAGTATCTCTTATACTATGTATCGGAACACCATATTTTAATGGAGAAAGTTTGTCTTCATTTAACGGTCTTGCTGATAAAATTATTTTTAAATATTCGACGCCTTATAATAAATAATACTTGAAAACCACTACCTATCAATATGAATTCAAAGTAGATGTAGAATATAACACAATTAAGTATCTATTTTCAGGAAGAATGAAATACATCTAGCACTATGCTAAACTTAAATTTAAAAAAAACGTTTCTGTCCTAAGTGTGGAATAACACTTTAAAAAAAAATTTGTAAAAAACATCTAACACTTTTCACTTCAAAAATATATCAGTTTAGGGACAATTTCAGTAAAAAATACCTTACGGCCCAGCGGTAGAGGCGATTTGCCCGTTAATATTGCGTATTTCTTTCACCATGCGTCCAAACAACATGGTCTGGCTGATAAACTTACTTTTATCCATAAGGATTAATATTCAAATAATAATAATAGCGCTTTAAAAATTACTTACCACAATTTATTTTTGCCAAATTTTTGTCTAAAAACCCATATTATGGATCATCTATCACATTTGGAATTATGTCCACGCTGAGTTTTTTTTTAGATATATTAAAGAAGATCGTTTTTCTAGAACCATTGTATTGGTCACGCGGATATAGTAAGATAGCAGGACACTTCTTCCGATTAATTGCGATTCCCGCGGGAATGAGAGGAGGTTTTCCCGCGGGAAAAAGTAGCCTATGTTCATTCTCAGGGTCATATCTAAGTCTGTGCCAATTTTCATCAAAATCGGTCCAGTGGTTTAGTTGTGAAAGAGTAGCGTACTGACAGACAGACAGAGTTATTTTAGCATTTATTTTTTTTATGGAAAAGACGGCAAACTCGCGTACGGGTCACCTGATGGTAAGTGATCACCGTCGCCCACGACCCCGAGTAACTCCAGAGGAGCTACAGGAGCGTTGCCGTCTTTTAAGGTGGTAGGGCACCGGGGCCCGGCATTACCTAATGCGAAACGCAGTGGCCAAAGTGGCTTAACGCCGGTCTTAAATGCCGGGGGTGGTAACAATCCGGTCGAGTCTGCCCATGCGTGTTGTCATTACTGGCAACGTGACTCTACCACACGTACTTTAGTCGCCTCTTACGACACCATCAGTACCAGGGTGATCCTATTCTAAGCCGGAATCACACGGCAAACATAGTATTAGTTGGATATCTACTATGTCTTTAAATTGAAATTGAGTATATTGGTGTGGATGTCTACCAATTATACCATAGCCGTGGTCGCACAGGTGAACGCACTTTGAGAACCCGAGTTAGGTATAACAATTTCTCTCTCTCTCTCTCGGCTTCACGCTGTATCCCGCACGAGGCAGGGTAGGCAGAGGGAACCCGGGAACCTAGTGTTAAGACACTCCGTTCCGCTTCCGTTCCCCACTTTCCGCCGAATTTGAGGCATTGCGTGTTGAGTGGCGGAACTCAACGCCGCGCTTTGACTTATTACCAGAGCGAAGAAGTAAAACATTAAATATTTAAATTGAAAATATTAAATATTTCATTTCCAAGGTCTAACAATTGAACTACTCATTGGTTTAGTTCACATTTTTTGTATTGTAACTGATATGCTGTAAGGGACTTTTTTGTACATTTTAGTAGGACAAACAAAAATCCTATTCATTAGTTTCATGTAGCTCCGACTTCATTTACATTTTGGATCACTGCTCACCCCCTATGATACGTACCGTGATAAAATATAGCCTATAACCTGCTCTGTTATTTCTATTTTCACTTAATGAAAGTTCCATCAAAATCGGGCCAGCCGTTCCGGAGACTAGCCCAGACAAACAGACAGAAATTAAAAAAAAGGTTGTTTTAGTATCAGTGTCGATAATGTAACATATTGCACTTGACAAAAGCTTGTAATTTTGAAATCACAGACAGACACTTCAATTTTATTTATTAGTATAGATACTTGCGGCGTTGAGTTCCGCCATTTAAAACGCAATGGCTTCAGAATTCGCCTCCGCCTATTTTGCTCCATACGAGATACATCGTGACGCTGATAAAACTAGTAGCGACCTGCGGCATCGCCTGCTTAAACTAATTCTTTTTATAATATTTATATAAATACTACATTTTGAAGGAACATTGTTGAAATAAAATGGTGAAAAATATTCACATTCAATGTTGATATATTTCTATATATCGGCTCGAGGTTGGAGGATAGGCGACCCAGGAGGTTTCGACGTCTGGTCATTCTGAGGGTAGTTCTCCATAGTATGAATAACACAGCTATGATTCAGGCGTGATTCTAATCACGATATAGAGCTGTAAGCAAGACGGTAGACCGAACCAAACTGTGCATTTTGTATAGCGAAGCCCCCTCCTCACAGCTCGCCTGATTCATTGAGTGGTTCGACGAAGCCACTTGCGTTATAGAACTATATTCATAAATTTATTAAATTAAATTCTGTTTATATTTCACTAATAAAATGTGTTTGTTAAAAGATCTTTAAAATTAATTTTAAATTTATTCTCAATATTATATATCTAATTTTTAACGCCGATATATATGTATTTGCTTAAATTTTACTGATAAATATTGGAAAATAATAAAATTGACTGAAATGATAATTAGTAAGTTAATAACTTTTTGTACAGGCTCGAGATGGGACAACAGTTCAAACGGACAAAACTTTGAACAAGGCTCAAGCTATCGACCAAACTTTAGAGACAGGGAGGGGGGCAGCTTCAGAGGTAGAGGCAGAGGCCGCGGAAGAGGCTACAACCAGGGGTTCAACCAAAACAGCCAAGGGTTCAACCAGAGCAGCCAAGGGTTCAACTCGGGAGCAAATAGTTATTATAATATGTACTCGCAACCACCGGCGTCTGATAATTGAGAGATTGGTTGGTGTTTCTTTTATTTGTAATTTATCATAAAATATATGTTTCAATAAGGTTCAACCATAACAGATAAAAGTTCAACTTGGCAACAAATAATTATTTTATTATAACATTGTCTAATAATTAATTATTAAAAAAAAATAAGAACTGCATTTTGTTTGTGTAATTATATACTTAATTTAATACACATATCATATGTATGTTTTTTATAATATAGTATGAAAAAATAGATTTCCTTATAGCATGCGTTTTATTTTATTTTCTTGTTATTTCTTGTTATTTTTATCTGTGCTAAATACTGTGTTTTGAACCTTGAAATTTTCTATAACTTTACTTATCAAAAAAAAAATGTTGTTCATAACTTGAGAGTTCAATTATTTCTAATTATATTGTGATTTAAAATATTAAATTAAATTTACGCACTGAAATATAATATAGCGGTAGTGGTTGGAATTTGAATTTGGAAATGCGAATTATTAAAGGTTATATTAAAAAAAAAAAACAACGTATCTAACATAGAAATTTGTATCATTTAATGACTTTTACTTACTTTACTATGAATATCTATTTTTTGTAAGTTTTTATACAGTTTCTTTTATTTTTCTTTGCTAATTATCTTAGTTTCACGACGTCTAGAACACATATACCATGGGAGCTATGGGTTTTAAGATACTTTCATTGTCCAGTTGTCGCCGAATTCTGGAAGCGTTGCGTACAGTGGATCAACGCTTAGCTTCGCTTTTGAAACGTTTTGAATTGAGCAAGCAATATTAAATATTAAACTTTTTCACGTCGAAATCGAATCTATAACTTGTATCGTTTATAATCCTACGCTTGTTCCACTGCGCCACGACTGGCCTCATGAGCTTGCTTATTATCTACTATTTTATAGTAACTTTTAGTCTATGGTCTTGTTATTTGTAAGAAAATTTAATGTTTCACGCTGCATTTTACGACAGGTTGTGGGTTCTATCCCCACTCAAGGAAGTGCAATATTGAATGGTTTTTTTTATTTCGATGTAGTAGCATGGCAAAACGCGGCGTTGAACTCCGCCACTCAACCCGAAATACTTCGAATTTCAGATATAATTGAACGGTTATTTGATACAAATTTCTATACAATATTAAATATAATTAATTAAACTAACAATACATAAATGTTGAATTCATAGTGAATAGAGTAGTACAAATGATAAATGTTGCGTAGAAAATAGATTCTCCTTAAATACAATTCTGACGTATTTCATATATCATTTCCCAAGCTATTTTTCTGAGTGACTTGAGATGAATTTGATCTGTTTGTCTGTCTGTAGCACCGTAGCTCTTGAATGAATTAATTTAATTTTAAGTTTTCTCTAGTTTAATTAGATTTTGTTACTGAACGCTTTGACTTTAAAGGCTTGAAACATCTTAAAATTAGCAATTTATAAACTACAAGCGCTTACTAACAAGCACTACTGTTGCATGGAGGAAACCATATAAATAATTATTATGTCATATATTTTTATTATTATGTTAAGGATTTATTCATTAAGAAAAAGTTAATTCAATTTTTTTCTTATGTTTTTAAAGAACACTTTAAAATTTATATTACTTTATATAGAATAATAATTATTAATAAAAAATATATATACTATCTTGATTAAAATGTATAAAAGGCACTTTTGATTAATTAAAAAAGTAAAATTTAATATTAAATAAAGTAATTAAAGTCAGAATTTAATTTGTTTTTTTTGTTTACATAATTCCTTAATAATTATATTTCTTTTTTCTAATTTTGAACAATTTAGTTGTTTCAGATAGAAATCCATTTAAAACTGTAGTGTTAAAGTTATTTGTGAGTACACATCATGTATAGATGCTGGTGATAACAGTTCTGAATAATCATTACGTGGAATTCAATAAAAAGTACTTCATAATGCTGCCTTTTATTTTATTAGTATGTATCAAAACATATCCTGCTTCGCTTTTTGCTTGGGTACTTCTCAGGTCTGAGGCAGTAACTGAAGTGACCTGGTGGAAAATTGTTTCATGTTTAAAAAATGAAGCTTAACCAAATTTAAATGAAATTCGTTTGATAATAATACTCACTGGTATGCGCCGCTGCGTCACAACAGGGCTCTGTCGTGGCGCAGCGGCACAAGCGTGTGACTGTAACCGACAGGTTGTGGGTACGATGCCCACTCGAGGAAATGAAATATTTAATATTTTCGATTCATAAGGCAAAACTCGAGGTTGATTCCCGCCACTCAACACGCAATGCCTCAAATTCGGCGGAAAGTGGAGAACGGAAGTGGAACGGAGTGTCTTAACACTAGGTTCCCAAGTTCTGTTAACCCTGCCATGTGCGGGACACAGCGTGAAGCTGAGTTCACAGTAATTTTATGCAATTTTAGAATAAAACAGTAACTTAACTCAGAGATAACCAAGTGTTGAGATGTTCCTTTCTCCACTTTCCATCCGAATTCTAGGCATTCTATATTCTTACATGATAACGTCTTGCAATTCATTGTCACATTCTGCCTCTCTCAAGCTTGCAAGCAAGAATGAGAACACCTTCAGCTTGTGCTGCTTCTTTCCCTTAGTAAGGTTATGAAATGACAAATTTATCAAAATAATTGTAATTCTCAATTAAATACTTTAAAATAAAATAAGATTTGTGATAGTTTTTCAATTTAATTCATAAAATTTTGCAATTTTTATAATTATTACTTATAGTTATCACCCATAAACATACTTTACAGATAACCAGTTTATTTTTATCTTGGAAGAGTTCTTGCGTACCAAAAACTTAGATCATTCTTATTTCACTGATAAATATGCTAGATTTATTTTAATTGACTTAATAAATACAAAAGGTAATTACAACAACAAAAGAACACAATTGGAAACAATTCACTTTATTCCTACATCATAAATACATAATGTTATCACGATGGCATATAACTGTATCAACATGACTTGTTCACTGAAGTTACTAAATCAAAACTATTGACATTTTAGTAATTTAACTTTAAATTTAGTGTGCATGTGCTTGTTTGTCCGGGTTGACGTAGTCCAGCTGTTCTTCCTCATTGTGGGGCCAGAAGGTAGGCTTGTTGATGGGGTCGATGGCAAGCTCGGGATGGGCATCCTTGAAGTCCTCCATGGTCATTTGGTCGTAGGGGAGGATTGCCTTGGTATCTTCAATCTGTTTTTGGTACCTGCAATTTATTGATATTGTTACAAGCTGTTAAATAATGATTTTATAAATATTAGCATTAAAAGGATAAATATATATTAAAAAATATATGTTAACATATATATAGCATGTTAAATAATTTTTCATCAGTACAGAAATATTTACAAATCACTACTTTAAAGTTTTATAAATGATGACTTACGATGCAATAGTAGCATTGGATTGTTGAATGAAAGATTCAATGGATTTCTTAACCTCCACCGACTGGGCCTCAACTAGAGGCGTCACAGTGTCAGATGGGTATGGGATTTTCAATGCCTCATATTGCTTTTGGAAGTTGTCGACCATTCCGGGAATAGGCACTGATTGTTTGTAGGCTGCCCAGTTGATCTTGGGTGCTTCTGCAGGGTTAGCTAACACCCTGAAAAATTATCAATTATTAGTACAATTGTAGTTTTACATTATTTTTGCTCTCATGTTTTTATTGTGTAAGCGAAAATTAACTTAAATGAATTAGTTTATATAATAATTTCATGTTTACAAGAAGACAATTAAGGAGAATCAATGTTAAAATTATGTAACATTGTCAAAACTAACCTGCGGAGGTAACCATCGGACTTGGCTTTGAAAGCAGCGAGGTTTCCCTTCTGTTCAACGGGAACCCTTTCAGCTAAAGCGGCCCAGTTCACAGAGCTCTGAGCGATCCTCCTTGAAGCCATTTTTCACGAAAAAAAATTCTTGTAAAGGTACACCTCGTCACTGACAACTTCAAGTAACCAGAGATAATCTAATTTGATTTAATCTTTTGAATTTGACAGCTACTTAGTGTTGCCATGTCAAAATTTAATTAAAGTTCAATTTAATTATTTAAATAAGAATTTACATTCTTTTTTTTGAACATCAAACAATTTATCACCGGTTCACTATAGTTATGGCCAGATCTAATGAGAAACTCAGCAGGACATGTCCTTTTTTTAATAAAATATTG
Organism: Eueides isabella; assembly: GCA_019049475.1. Taxonomy (NCBI): domain Eukaryota; kingdom Metazoa; phylum Arthropoda; class Insecta; order Lepidoptera; family Nymphalidae; genus Eueides; species Eueides isabella. Next base: position 1,350,647 of record CM032394.1, on the reverse strand, counting down.
ACATTTTATATAATTTATTAGTGACAAAGCCCTGTTTCTCTATCGAGACTAACTTTATTTTATACTGGCCCCCCGTACCAACCTTGCGGTTATTGACAGGCAGGCCAGTATACCTGCCACTGACTTTTACCCCAGTGGCAGGGACCAAACAAGTCTGGCTCCTACCACTTTCGTGGTAGTACTTAAAGGGGTAAGTAGCCCCACGCAACCTCCGACCGCCCACCCGAAGGAAGACGGTCTTCAGTCACGCTACCTCTGTTTCCAGATAGGCGCTGGAGATGTAGGCACGCTCACCTTCCGCATGCAGTCCAGCATGCTCGCGACTGACCTCGCTAAGGCCGCCAGAGAAGCTGACTCCCAATTTCCAGTTGGTACCGGAGTTGTAAGGCACACTCACTTCCCGACACGCATCACGCGGTCTAGCCTAGAACTACAAGCGGCTACTTTGGATACGGGTCTAGCTCCCGTCTCTCATGCTAAGCAGGCATGTACCCGAGCTGTAGCATTCTATCAGTACTTAGGCCGCCACTAACGGTCGCTCCGGACCGCGCTAGGTCCACCAGGCAGCCCTTCGCCTTGGGCCGGTGAAAACACTAGCTTGCTGCGCGCGAGGTCAGACGCCCTGGTGACAATTATACCGGGCAGACGAACATGCCCAACCTCTGCAGCCAACCACAACCACCGCGAGTCCAACACCAGTTCCAGCTGCGACCTGACTGTCCCCGGGTATTGGAACAGCCAGGGCCCGTGTCGCTCAGATTCCTCTGAGCTCGCGAACAGGCAACCGTAGAGGCACTAATAAAAGCTTCCCTCTACCTTACTATTGTCCGAGCAGCCCCGCCCCTTTGAACACAGTCACCCTCCAAAGCAGGTGCTGGAATCAGTTTGCGGCCGCCCGGTTTTATGGGTGCACCCGGCAAGGTACAGATGCACCCAGCACCCTATTATTAGTGACAATCATACATTTGAAATAGACTTAGAGCGAGCGAGCATTTAACTCCCTAGGTGTCACATTTATAAAATCATTCATACGGGGGCCCCGCCAAGTCAAGGAAAAAAAGCGGCACGGCCGTACCATCCTTTTCTTGAAGCAATTCTGGCTATTTTCGACCCCCTATAATTTCGTTGTCGATAAAACAAGACGTCTGAATTTTCAGTAAATAATCAGGCATTATATAAACACGGTATATTTAAAATTTCAGTCAATTTAAACCAGTAGTTTAAGAATGACAACTTGTTATAGTTTCTGAATTTTGTCACTCAATGACTGACTGACTGACTCACCGAGCATCAAAAGTCCAAGGCATTTCTAGCAGACATAGAAGCAAGTTTAGAATACAAATAGAGTTTAGTGTCTTAATCATGGGAAAACCTAAATATTTTGTAATTTCCAGTTTTAAGTTAAATACACCAACTGCATGAATAACTTGTAATCCCATATAAATGTATAGGATTACAAGGTTACATTTGCAGTTAATGAATCATTATTACTGTATAAAAGAAAATAATATGTGTATATAGGTACCTACTATATGAGGCATAACAGGAGGGGGTATAGGGTTGGTAAGGGTGTGTATAGCCCATGAAACTGAACAACATTATTACTTGTAAAGTATCATAAAGTGAAGAGTCTCGATTTAGTTAATGGGTCTATAGGTATAGTGTAAAAAGTAAAGGTTGATCCTGAAAATTCAAAAATAATTAAGAGAATATATATTACATTCAATAATTAATATTTACGAGCTTGGTCCAGTCAAAACTAACTTTGAAATTATTAATAGAGCTTATGTTCATCGCGAACAATTTCCCATATGTATAGCCTATGCTATAACTATATACATAAAATATTAATAAATAAATAAATAAATAAAAGTCAGGGCCTAAGTCTAAGTAATGCGCTGATGGATATAGGTTCTGCAGTGTTCACATCCGGTCAAGCGTACGTGGCACTTTCGAGAATTACAAGTCTGGGCGGTTTACATATCATTAATGTCGACTTGGGAAGTATTAAAGCGCAGGAATCATCAATTTGTGAATACAACAGATTAAGAAGTATTTACCGTCCAGACTTGCCAAAAATTGTAACATCAAAGCCTCCGAGAAAAACCCGTAGACACGGAGAGTGGGCTTTGAGAAAAACTGTAGAAAAAGTAGGACTCTACAAAAAGAAGTGACCATGATTTGATAATAAACAAGTTAATAGAGTTTTAATCGCGTAAGGCGCGACAGACTAAAGAATCTAATATAATTGTAATATTCATTGTGTTTTCATGCGATGTCCAAGTCGATCTATTTGTTTAAAACGTTAAATATTTTTAATATTGGCATGATAATAACTTATATAATAACTTAAGACAGAAGGTCTTTAAAGTAGAGATAGATAGATTAACCGACTTGGTATTAAATGGATCTCACAGCTTTTTACTTTAGAATGACTGAGCTGCGAGACTAGGGTTTTTTACAGGATGTTTTTCATGGCATCGTCTTAAAATTTTGAGATAGAACATTTTTGGACGTCTTCTGGAATTTTATTGTAAAAGCGTATTGTTTTGTAAGTGCGTTAATGTGATTGTAATCTTCAACCCACGTCTTTTTAGTTATTTTCAATATAGTACGTTTTCAAACGTTTTCTGGGATTGTAAAAGCGTCACATTGTCTTATAAAAAAAATACGGATTCGATGCAATCGAGTTGGGCACTATCTATAAACTTATTTATAAGTAGGACCGTATACGAGTCGTATATCACTGATTTTGGTAAATTCATTAATATTTTTCTTGACATACAAAACAATTTTAAATATTTTAGCCGTGTGATTCCGGCTTAGAATAGGATCACCCTGGTACTGATGATCTCGTAAGAGGCGATTAAAGTACGTGTGGGAGAGTCACGTTATCAGCAATGACAAAACGCATGGGCAGACTCAACCGGATCATTAACACCCCCGACATTTAAAACCGGCGTAAAGTAATGGCTTCAGCCATGTGTATCGGATTGAGTAATGCCGGGCCCCAGGGCCCATCAACCTTAAAGGACGGGAACGCTCCTGTAGCGCTCTTCGCGTTACACAGAGACGGCTCTGTGTAACTCCAGGGAGCTACAGGCAACGATGATTACTTACCATCAGGTGCCCCCCCCCGTACGCTCGTTTGCTGTCTTCTCCATAAAAAAATGAATTGAAATGAATTATATGGATGTAGCAGAAGGAAACAATGTAAGCCTTTTTTACTTTTAATATGATTTTATATTATGAACTAAAAATAATCTATGCTTAGTCTATTTGCAAATCCATCAATATTTTTTTTTATGTAAGAGACGGCAAACGAGCGTACGGGTCACCTGGTGGTAAGTGATCACCGTCGCCCACGGCCCCGTGTAGCTCCAGAGGAGCTACCGGAGCGTTGCCGTCCTTTAAGGTGGATGGGCACCGGGGCCCGGCATTACCTAATGCGAAACGGAGTGGCCAGAGCCACTACTTAACGCCGGTCTTAAATGCCGGGGGTGGTAACAATCCCGTCGAGTCTGCCCATGCGTGTTGTCATTACTGGCAACGTGACTCTACCACACGTACTTTAGTCGCCTCTTACGACACCATCAGTACCAGGGTGACCCTATTCTAAGCCGGGACCACACGGCAAAAAATTAATATGTATATCGATTCGATGAGAGATACCACGATCCAAAGAGATTCCTGAGGCCTATATTGGGATTATCAGAGATAAGTACCACAGCTCCGCTTTCCTTTCCAGAGTACAGTAGAGGTTCACTAAGCCATGGCTCTTAGTCCATTTTCAATCAATGTAGTGCTCGATACTATCTCAACAAACATCCAAGACCAGCCAACGTGGTTGATGATAAATGCCGACGACATATCACTCGTTGACGAGGACCGGATGTTGCTAGAGCGTATCGTGAACCCCTGGCATAGTAAGCTTGCGAACGGCGGTCTTAAACTGCATGCGTCGAAGATCGAGAAGATTGTTGGCGAACACTATCAACATAGGGACTGAAACAGCCGTTAACTCGGAAGAGTTCAGATACCCCGGATTCGTTATACACGAGCTTGGAGACATCGATTACGACCATGCCCAGATACGCACTGCCTGGGATGAAGAGAGATATAAGATATGGGATAAAGATCGATATAAGATAAAGATAAAGATAGATATAAGATAAAGATAGATATAAGATATAAGAGATCACTTATCATGTAACACATTCATACTAAGTAATCTTGGACTCCTTGACGTAGCGGACAAGTTCCAAGAGCGTCGCCTGAGATGGTATAACCAAATTACACGCCAGCCGCTTGCTACTTCTACACGCCTGGAGTGAGAAGGAAGCGCTAGTTGGATGTCATGATGCAGTACATGAGAGCCAATGGTCTAACCACAGTGGAAGTCAAAGATCATGCAAAGTGGAGTAGATTGAGTAAGTAGGCAGACCCTGGTACGGCACGCAGGAATTAATGCCAGGATAGATAGAAAAAAAGAAAGCGGAACTTACTGTCTTCTCGAATTCCAGACATTGAGTGCAGATTAAATCGAAATTAAACTGTTCCTAGAGCAAGAATATGAAAATATTTCATTTCTCCGAGAGGTCCTCGACTAACTATGCTTTTAACTTCACGCTTCACTTATTTTTCATGTGCACTACTACATTAGCTGAGGGAACTTGGGAACCTAGTATTAAAACACTATGTTCCCCGTTTAGGCATTTCCCACCGTTCTCCCACCGTTCTCTTTATTAATGATAATATTAAGAAAAATAAAACTCATAGTTCATACAATTTAAATTATATATTGAAAAAAGCTTTTCTTATAATTAATACATAAAAATAATTAATATATATAAAGGCAGCTAGCCTATAATTTGCTCTGTACATTTACTTTTCTCCTTATTTTTCTTTTGTTTCTTCTTTTTCTTTTTGTTCGGATCTTTTTCTTTGTACATATTATTGTGTTTCAGTAATTTCTTATACATTTTTAACAATCTTTTAGCGTCCATTTTCAATTCTGGCGTCACTTTGTCACTTTCCTCTTTGTCATCACTTACTGGATCTACATATTTCGTAGATCCTTCTAAAGTGTTAAAATGATCTATAGATCCTTCAACTACGTCTTTGGATCTTTCAGGGATTTCAACCAATTCATCCGATTTAGAAGATTTATCTTCAATTTGTTTAGATTCTTCTAATTTCTTTTTTATTTCTTTATTCTTTTTTCTTAAAGCGTTCAAAATGTTTGAAGTTGAAAGTACTTTTTTGACCTTTTTACTATCTAAATAACGATCGCGCCACGATATATTTTCAATTTCTTCATTATTTTCAGCTTTCTCAGATTCATCGGCGGTCTCAGTGTGTATTTGTTCATCTATTTTAGCCGATAAAGCTTCTATTTCAGCTGTCGTTGGTTCTTTTGATATAGTAACCCCTTCAACTTCATAGCAAGAAGAATCATCGGAAAGTTCTAGAATTTCATAAATATCATCGTCCACTACGTTTTTGTCTTCTGTTGATTTTTGTTCTGAATTATGAGTTTCTGGAAAATAATTTTGGTCGCTGTCTTCACGAAAATCCGACTTTGATTTTTTCTTTTTATCTTTCTTACATTTTTTATCTTTTTTCTTTTTCTTTTTAGTTACGTTTTCATCGTCTGATATACAAACTACTTCAGACGTGTGCTCAGATAATTCTCCTTCGGATAACTTTTTGTCTTCTTCATTCGTTATTTCGCCATCTTCTATTTGCTCCTGAACGTTTCTAGTTTCTTCACTATTTGTAGTAACATTTACTGTCTGTGTTTTGTCAATTTTGATGTCACTATTATCTTGAGATTCCAAATTTAAAATATCTGTTGGATCCATTTCTGTTGCAACTTCAATTTTATCCATGCCATTTTCGAATTTTTCTTCATTTTGAATGCTTTTTGGGCTTAATTCTTTAACTTTATTGTCATTATTATTTTCTATTTCTTTTATATCCGGTTCATCTAAATCAATTTTAGTTAATTCATTTGTTTCGTGCCCAGTAACTGTAGTTTCGATAACTTTCTTATCTTTCTTCTTAGTATCCATAGTACGTTCAGTTTCACTGTCAGAGCTGCTTTCTGAATCTTCTGTATCGGAGGACGTCAAATTATCGTAATTTTTTCTATCAAAATCGAGTAAATCCATTTTTTCTGTATCAGACAATTGTAATGTGATTTCATCGTGATCGCTTCCATCTTTCTCTTTACTTTTAGATTTCTTTACTTTCTTCAGTTTTTTCTTCAATTTATCTTTATTTTGTGGCTTACTATCAATTTGTTTATTATTTTTTTCTTCTGATTCTGACACATTTTTACCAACTTCGCTCACTACTATGGTAATATTGTCATTTTTCTCATTCACTTTAGCAGTTGGAGTTGTAGTTACAGTACTCGAAGTAGAACTACTTAGCGCACTTGTCACATTTCTTTTTAATTTAATTTTCCTCGTCGGTTTCGTTTGAGGCACTGTTATAACTAAATCGTTAATTCTTTTTGTGACTGTCGTTCGTTCTGTGGAAACTTCTTTAATGGGTGACGGAGGTTTTACTGAAACAAAAAAAAAATGTTAAATATAAATTAAGTGGCTTATATTTTAAATTATGAAATAAAGGATTGAGGCTTGTCGTGGCGTCCTTTTTATTTTTTTTTTATTTTTAGTATAAATAAAGTGATATCTTACTGGGTATTAACTAAAATATTCCAATCATATAACAATGAAAATATATGTAATAGAAATACCAGTCTAATATTAAATTTCTTATTTTATTTATGGTCATAAATTTTTGAGAATACTAAAATGTAATAAAGAATATTTTATATTAGTATTTAATTATACATCAATCAAAACAAACAAACTTGTGACAAAACGACAGGTTATGGGTTCGATACCCACTTGAGTAAATGAAATATTTAACATTTTACTTATTTGCTCTAGTAGGTAACAAGGCAAAGCGTGGCGTTGAGTCCCACCACTCAATAAGCTATACCTCTAGTTTAACGGAAAGTGGGGAACGGAACTGGGTAGTAGGACTAGCAAAGATAACAGATCAGTTCGCTCTTAACTCAAACTTCGTTTGTTTGATATATCGTGAAGCTGAAGAAAGAATGTCCAGTCACCTGGTAGATCTTCAATTCTCGGTTTCTCATCTTCACTACTAATCTCCACAACTTCCGCTGGCTCTTCTTTTATTTCTACTTCATCTGATGAATCTTTTTTATCTGTGGCATCTTCTGCCGCTCCTGTCGACACTGCTTACAAAAAATCTTTCTTTATAGTAAAAATAAAACATTGTTTGATTGTTATCATATCATTTAAATTTATTGCAAAGTATTTATTTTAGCCTGATGTTTGTTATGAAATATTTAATATTATAATTTATTAATCCTGGTAACAAAGAAAAACAAAGAGTCATAGCACTGGGTTCCCAAGTTCCCTCGGCCTCACCTGCTAGGTGTAAGGTACAGTAAAAAAAAAAAAAAAATCTTTTAGTTTCACGCTGTATACTACATACAGTAAGGTAGGAAGAGGGAACCTGGGAACCTAGGGTTAACACTTAGTTACCACTAAGTCACTTTTGTTACCTTCCATATATCGTCTGCATTATAGCTCCAAGCCCTTGGCCTAATAAGAGTGAAGAAATATAAAATGTTTAAAAAAAACATTATTTCTTTGGGAATTTAACATGATTTTGCCCAGCAAAGATATGATATACATATATAGCAAAGATATACCAACAAATACAATCATATATGTACAAAAAAGACAAAAAAATATATTATAACAATATTTTCTTACTATGTACATCTTGTTGTAGCTGTGCCCTTATAGCTCTGGCCCTCGCTTGCAGCTCCAACAACTCAAGCACTGTGAGACCGGCTCTGGACGCTTTGGATTTGTCTTCCTCTTTGTCCGTTTCACTGTTTTTACGTTTGTGTTTATTTTTTGATTTGTGTTTTCTGTGTTTGTGCTAAAATAGATAAAATATTATATAATTCTTACTTAATTATATAATTCTTACTTATTATCAACACATGCTGGGGCTGTTGCTTTGCGATTAAGACACTTTGATCATGGGCTATACACTAAAAAAACATATATTATACTATTTATTTATATTTAGGCATTGCCTGCTTGAATTATACAATTTTCCCCAAAATAACCAGAAAACAGACAGACAAGGAGTTTAAAATCTTTTTTTGTTATATTCACATCAATAGGTTAAGGCCTGTTGTGGCACAGCGGCACATGTGTGACTGTTATAGACAGGTTGGTTTTAAAATAATAATTGACAAGAACAATATTATTGTCAATTATTATTTAAAAACAATTATCTCACCTTCTTACTTTTACGACTATGTTGACTTAAAATTTCATCATCTGAAGATATGCTATCAAGAGATATAGTTTCTAATTGTTCTGAGCTCGATGACTCGGTGTCTGTAGGAGGCTCAGCTCCGTCTAATATAGCACATAGCCGTTTCGAACTTATACCTAGTAACTAAAAAAATAATACAGTTTAAATAATGTAATTTATATGAAAAAATATCTATGTAATAGGTAATAAAGAAACTCAAATTCTAATCACGTTTTGCTAAATTATACATTCAAATAATTAAAAACAGGAAAGCAGAGAATTTCACAAATTAAAAGTGTTTTGCTACTATTTATATTATGATAGTTTGAAGGTTAAATGAAAAGGTAAACATCAAACTAACTTCTTCCATACAAAGCTCTTGTAAATCATCAATCGATATATGTTGCACACATTCCGGTGCCATTACTTTTAACTCCTTAGGTTTTATAACAGAGAATACTTGGTGCATTAGTTCCACTCTATCGTGGATATAATACGCTAAATCATGCTCTTCATTTTGTTTTACTTTAGAAGAGGTTTCTGGCATCTCGTTTTTTACTTGATGTCTTTTAAATTTATTCATTTTACGTAATTATTAATTATAATGCAATAAATATAATCAGCAAAGTAAAATGTTTATACTTTTGACATATTTTTTGACATAAGTGTCAATGTCAAGTCTTGTAACTTGTATGACAGAACAGATTATAAATATTATAGTTTCACATAAAGTATTATTGATTTTGTTTTTTAGCTTAACACTCTCATAGAATTAAGATTTTTTCCCCCATTTAAAAAGATATTTCCCGGTGATGGAACTGAACATCGTAATTTGTCTGCTAGTGTAGGAAAATATAGAAATTTTATTTCTTCTAGAACCCACAACTATTAGTTAAATGCTGACTGTGTGACGGCATTTTAGTAATTTCACACTGTATATGAGTGCTCCTACACTTAGCAAGCAAGACAGAGAGGAGGAACCTGCAAACCTAGTGTTAAGACTCTCCGTTCTCATTAAGAAACTTTCGTTTCTCAATTTCTGCTTAATAGTAAGTCTTAAGCGACATAACTGAATGTTGCACTTTATTATCATTTGGAAAACATGTTTGTAATTTTTACTATATGATACTGGCTATTTTAGTGGTACGAAGCCATATATTCTTCGTCCCTCTATTTGGATATATTACAGATGAAATAGCAATAATCAATAGAGTATTATTATTATTCTTTGTTCGGGAACTATAGAATTTCATAAAAGTTTTTGTTGAATAAAACACATAGAAAATATTTTAAAATACATTTATTTAAACTTTGGTATATATTATTCTAAGCATAAGTAGATATAATAATCATCACACAAATCATTCATATAAATTAAGGGATCAGTGCTGAAAGTGATCAAATTCAAAAGTAATAATGTTCTACAAATTAGATATTGTTTTATTGACCTTTTTTTAGTATTAATTAATATTTTTATTGTAATATTTTGTTTTTTATCAAAATATGTAAAAAAATTAAATAATATGATTTGTATAAATCATTCAAATGATAACAACATTTTAGACAAGGATCTTTACGCACTGCCTTATAATTATTATAATATAGGTACATATTATATATTCAAATTACATAAAATTAAACTTGTCATAATTCTAATTGACTTTTAATATCAGTCTTGGTGAAATTAATTATCTATATTTTTCACAAATTAAATATTTTCTTATCTATCTTCTTTTCTATTTTTGGTATTAGTTTACATATATTGTTTTTAATTAAAAAACGGTATTTAACAATAATTAGCGGGAATGTTTTAATGACAGAATTAGAAAAGATTTTCTAAAAATAGTTTCAATTTAGAATTAATAGAATACAAAGCATTTTAGATAAAAATATGAAAAATATTTGTTTTTTTTGCAATTAAACATGGATAGATTATAATAATAGTTTACCAATTTCAGAAATATTCAGAAACAATACAAAAAAAAATTAGAATTCACTCATCATGCAATATATCTATATAAATTACTTTGGTCATGTATTTCTTACTAGCATACTAAATTCATATTTACATATCTTAGGCACACAAATATTTACATTTAAAATGTTATCGATAAAAATAATTAACGAATCATTCCTTCCAAAGCATGTTTTTAATAAGTAACTAATATTATACCTTAATAAATAATCAAATATTGTTTAATATAAAGTGAATATTTCCTAGACTGTAGGATTTACAAAACGCAACCAGTGCATTTAGTTATTAAAAAAAAAGAAATGTCATATCACACATTTATATTGTTATATATTCGTATACTATCTATATTTCAATTATTCGGGAAAATGTTCTAGAAATAATGAAAATCTTGAAAGAAACTATTTTTGTTAATATATTTGTAATTTACATAGATTAGTGAAGGTATTTAAGAAAATTGTATAATTTGAATAAAAATGGCGGTAGCTCGTCTCTTGCTTTAATGACTTTACAAAATTACACCAGTTTTGTTTCCAGATATTTTACTATTAGTTAAAACGAGTCACAATTACGACTATTTTAACCTCCAATGCAAAAAGAGGTTAAGTTTCAACTGCCTGTGGCGTCGTACCTCCTGAAGCAGTAAACCGATTTGAGTGTGGTTGTATTTAATAGAAAGCACTGTTAATCGCGCTGGCTCTTAGCATAGTTTGATGAATATCGGGCAAGCAGTTTAAAGGGCTACGAACCCTGCTAGCCGAGGGTGTTTTTAAATTTTAAAAATTAGTCAAGTTCATAGTTTAGTAGGTTTCTCTTTTAAATTTCGCTTATCAACACAGTGCGGGGAATTGGAGGACTGTCCAACAGTGCGGCTGCCCCACGTCGTTCTACGAGCCACGGGGCTGTTTTTGCATATTTTAAGTAAATTCACAAACGCAGCTCTATACTGTCTGTTGGTAGCTGCATATATCAGTGGATTTATAACACTGGATGCCCAGGCTAAGATAGAAGCTATTATATGTAGCCAGGGGTAGGTAATGCCGTCGTCGGCTACGTTCATTATCATCAAAGGTAGGAAACACGCCAGAAAACAAAGGAATATTGTGAGCATGAGCGTTGTTAGACGAGAGTCCTCTTCTTTTTCTCTTGCCGTTTGACCGCTTAGTTTGCTGTGGAAGTACAGTTTTTTTGTTTATAAGTTTTTTGTAATAATTTAAAAATAGTTATTAAAAAAAAAACTAAATGTTAGAAGTTAGGCGTGCTGTGGCGTGACGTAAACACAACAGGCTATGGGTTCGACTTCCACTCGAGGAAATGAATAAGTATTTACACTTCTTCGCTATAGTAACGAGAGAAAGCGCAGCGTTGCGGAACGGCAACTCAACGCAATGTTTCCGGAGATCACCGAAATGTGGGGAACGGAAGTATTTTAATGGGAAGTAAGTATCCTAACATTAAGTTCCCAGGTTCCCTCTGCCTCTCCTGTTGTATGCGAGGTAATAAAACATATTAGAGGTATAACGATGAATGAACGAGCAATAATTTGATAATCATTTATTTCTTACATTATCAAATTATCAAATACTTAACTTCAAAAATCGCAAATTCTTTGGTAGTATTTTAAATGTTATTTTATTATGTTTAAACTTTGGCCATTCAACATAACAGGTTAGGCAGAAAGTGGGCAAATGAACGGAGTATCTAAACACTAGGTTCTCAGGTTCCCTCTGCCTAGCCTGCCGTTAGCCGGATATATCCGGAATTGTGCTATAGCGTGAACTGTAAAAGATGTTTCTAGATCTAAACTAACATACAAATCATGCAAAACGATATCTCACCCACATACACACCTGCGCCCTTCCAGTTTCCGTTTACTCTCCCTCACGCGCCAGTAAATGCAAGAGTAGGAGACAATAATCACTACGCAGGGTAACGCGAAACCAAAAACGAAGAGGTACTTCTTGGGGCTTCTACCGTCCTTTGGAAGGATTGTACAGGAAAATGTGTTTGTGTCCAGACCTAGTCTGCCCCATATGCCTAGGAGGGGTGGAATCTGAAAAATGTAAAGGCTTTTTTGTAAGGTATTCACGCAGCTTCACGCTGTATCCCGCTGTAGGGTAGGAAAATGGAATTTATTGTTAAGTCATTTTTTAATTAATGAGTTAGTATTATGTTTTTTTCGACCCCAATCGAGGAAATGAAAGATCTAATATTTTCAATTGAAATATTTAATATTTTCATTGCTCTGCTACAAGGCAAAACGCGGCGTTGAGTTCCGCCACTGCCTAATCTGCCATGTGCGGGATACAGCGTGAACCTGAGTGAGTGATGTTTTTTTTTGTAAATGGGAGACAATAAAGGCTTGTCACGCTAGGACAGAAGCGTGCGACTGCGTTTTAGGTTGGGTTTTGCGATCCTTAGAAAGACATTGTATACTCTAAAGTGGGAATCGAACTCACAAACGTAGCGTTTAAAGTCACACGCCATCACTTTGAGCACAAGCGGTAGCAGCTCCTGCTCATCTCCACTCGAGCTCACTACTTTTTTATATTAAAAAATATTCAATTCTTCGCTCTGGTAGCAAGGCAAATGCGGCGTTGAGTTCTGTCTACAAACAATCCCTCAATTTTGGCGGAAAGTGGGAAATTGAATTCTTAATGAGAACTATCTTCGAAATAGGTTCCAAGTTCCCTCTGCCTACATTGACATTGCAGGATACAGCGTGAAGCTGAAAAGAATTGTATAACAAATCAACCGTCTAACTATAAACATGATGATTCTAGTTATACATAGGTATATTCTGTTTCTACTCAAAGAATTTATTAAAGTTGAGCTCCGCCACTCAACACGCAATGCCTCAAGTTCGGCGGAAAGTGGGGAACGGAAGTGGAACGGAGTGTCATAACACTAGGTTTCACTTCCGTTCCCTCTGCCTACCCTGCCAAGTGCGGGATACAGCGTGAAGCTGAAAAAAAAAAAAAAAGAATTTATTAAATTCAAATAACTTTCATTTTTCCGCTCCGGTAAAAGATAAAACGCGAGTTCCACCAATCAAAATACAATGAGTCACAAAAATTGACGTGACTATGTCAGAATCAAACCTGCTAGCCGTTGCGATAACATTCGGTATGTCGCTGCGTCAATACCACGGTGTAGCGCTTGAATTACAATGTTTTATTTACTAATCTCAATAACTTCTACTACTCAGCTTCACGCTGTATCCCGCACAAGGCAGGGTAGGCAGAGGGAACTCGGGAACCTAGTATAAAGACACTCCGTTCCACTTCCGTTCCCCACTTTCCGCCGAATTTGAGGCATTGCGTGTTGAGTGGCGGAACTCAACGCCGCGCTTTGCCTTATTACCAGAGCGAAGAAATGAAACATTAAATATTTAAATTAAAAATATTAAATATTTCATTTCCTCGACTGGGGATCGAACCCAGAACCTGTCGGTTATAGTCACACGCTTGTGCCGCTGCGCCACGACAGGCCTAACTAATAATAACTTTTATATATATTATTATTAAAATAAAATAAAACTAAATGTTGATCGCCAAATTATGAAACATTTGAAACTGGTCAGCCGTTTCTGAGATTAGCGTACAAACGCACAGACAAACATTTTAAATCTATCCTATTACATTAACGTCTTTAATATTTTTTTTACAGATATCTTCCAAGTACAGAGAGTGATCAGTTATAGAATAAATATATAACATATTTAATAAAAAAGAATACTCTCTTTCATTATTTCCTTTATCTTTTTCACTATACTCTCCGTTTTTTTTTAATTTTACATAATTAGGCAATTAGGATCTACGAATAAACAAAGCTTAGTAAAAAAAAACGAAACAGTATTGTCACTTTTATGACAAAAGGACCTCACTGAGTCGGCTTCACGCTGTATCTCGCATATGGCAGTGTAGGCAGAGCAACAGAACTAGTGTTAAGACACTCCGTCCCGTTCCCCACTCAGGACCTCACGCATTGAATAATTAACGATCACTTCACCGCTATTAAAACGCGCTAAAGACAATTGGTCCAAATTGTTCAACCATGATCGACGTATATTAGTTTGGATTACGGAAATGCTATACGTGGGCAGCGATTAAGGAGCTTAAAGTAGAAGTGAAAGCGATTATAAGTTTTTTTTTTTTCACTAAGGTAGAGGGAACTTGGCAACCTAGAGTTAAGACACTCCGTTCCCATTAAAACATTTCTAGTTTTAAGTGACGGAACTCAATGTTGCGTTTTGCCGTAACCAGAATGAGAAATTCGCGGTTAAATATGTAGTTGTAATTTATTTAAAAAAAACTACAGCTAGCTTATATGTACGTATCCTAGTTTCTGTTTACCAAAACCGAATCCATTGTAATCATTGATACTAATGACAATAAAAAAAATGTATAAAAGGACCCTTACTAAATGAAATAGATAAAACCATCTATTCACGACCTTTAAGCATAATAAAAAAAATCAATAAAAAAAAAACAATAAAAAATGTTGATGACAATTAAGCCGCACTTTAAAGCGGGCTGTACACGGGATGCGCCTAATTCGTAGCAATTAACTATAGCCATACGAGTGTTGAAGTGCAACGAACTAATTCGACTTCCTTCATAATGCTCGCTTATTTAAATAAATGTTGAATACATAATAGTTCATTATATTCTTTATTTCAGGTTCACTTTGTAACCCACAATGTACAGTGGACACGGGGTACTTGGGAACCTAGTGTTTGATGCATTGCGTGTTGAGTGGAACGGAACTCAACACCGCACTTTGGCTTGCTACTTGGGCGAGTGCTTATCTAAATGTCAATGCTTGTGCCCCTTATTTATATTGCAATGTGACGGCGCGTGACGTACGTTAGTAGATTCGATTCCCACTCTGGTGAAAATTCTTTGATTCATAATCAATTCATTAACAATCTTTGTTTTATACTAATCTCTGCCTTTTAGTCAAAGTTAGGTGAGACCTGTCGTGGCGCAGCGGCACAAGCGTGTGACTGTAAACGATAGATTGTCGGTGTCGATCCCCACTCGAGGAAATGAAATATATGATATTTTTAATCTATGTATTTAAAGTTTTCATTTCTTCGCTCTGGTAACAAGGCATATCGCGGCGTTGAAATTCCGCCACTCAATACGCAATGCCTCAATTTTGGTGGAAAGAGGCGAACGGAAGTGTCTTTTAGTCGAGGCGGGTGTTGTGACGTCACAGTTTTCTCTTTGTATAGTGATATAACTTCTTTTTTATTGTGCTATTTAAGATTATAAGTAGTATTTAATATTTATTATTCATTTATGTTTAATAAGTAAATGATATCTTCATAAAAATATTTTTTTTCATTAAATATTCTAAGAAATTACACTCCTGATGGCCACAGCGTCACTGGGCTTTTTAAAAGGAGCTGGAAGACCTTAAAACTTGTCTTTTTAAGAGTGCCAAAAAGAAATCTCCCGTAAGACGCGAAATTGAGCATGTTTACTTCACACGGTACCGGGAATTTGGAATATATCTAGTCATATGTATTACTACACGTCAGCAATCCTTAGGTCATCGTTCGCTTGAACGTGCCTTTCATTATTTATTCGAAGAAATTATCATGAAATCACTTCAACATGATCACTTTCCTTATATTGTATAACAATATATTTTATATTAAACTTTATATTTTATTATACAAAACGTTTACATAAACGGTAGCCTATATGATATCTATTTTTATTGAGGTCAGTTCGCTTCAGTAGTTTTTGCGTGAAAGTCAGGGTGAGTCAGTCAGTCAGCCGCAAAAGGATAGCAAAAAGAAAAAAATTGAGACGATGAGCAACGCGAAGGAGAAGTAATTTTACAAGGTCGGGGCTATTTTAAAGTGAATACTTTTTTGCCAATATGCGACTAATTGTTGGGAGAGTTAAGGAAGAGTAAGACATCCTATGACGCTGCAACCGATAATTTTTGTATTTCTATCCCATTCAAAAACACTATCTGAGGCAGAAATTATTAAATCGAAAACATTATCACTCCAAAAGTCTTATCCTACTGATCTTGTGGATGATTTAAAGAATGAATTAATACAATTAAAGAATACGTATATTTGTTAGTACTGCAGTAGTGAATTGTAGTGCAGAACGCTCATTTTCGATAACCAAAAGTATAAAAAACTATTTAAGATAGCGTCTTATCGATGAACGGCTTAATGATTTGACCATTTTGAACATCAAAGCCGATTTAACAAATTAAATTAATTACGGCGATGTAATAAATGAATTTGTTATAGTTGTCCACAGAAACAGAATGTAAAATATTAAATGTATATTTTTTTTGTTGTTTTCTTTCATTCCTTGTTGGGAAGGAAAGCTACAGGAGTCATCTTAAAATATGCCCCAAGTGAAAGAGGAACAAACATCCATCCTCAGAAACTTTCAAATGTATAAAATTAGTAGGATTTTTTATTTAAAGTAAAAATACGACTTACTTCAATAGTTTATTTTCATATTTATAAGTCGATCTAACTGACATTTACTTAGCTTCACGCTGTAACCCGCACATGGTAGGATAGGCACAGGTTACTTGGGAACCTAGTGTTGAGACACTCCGGTCCGTTCCCCACTTTCCACTGACAATTATTAAATAATCTTCACCTGTATTAATTATTCTCAATAATTTATTAAAATATATAATTTATCTGTAAACTTATCCCTTACCATTAATCCGAAGGAAACCAGCCATATAAGAAGCAACTGGATCCATATCTTCGTGGTGGTGTAAATCTGAGAGTACATGTCGTAGTACGCTATCAGCGTATATCTGGAAAGAAAATTATATTTGTAGTACAATATTGAAATATCTGAGTTGTATTTTGAGGACATAGAGTCGAAAATACTGGAGGATGGTCACGTAAAATATGAGGACCCCAGAGGACATGTGCGGATTGATGACAGTGGACTGTGCTGATGACGTCCACTAAAATCATAGATAATTATATAGAAGAGAAATAATTTTAATTAAATTGATGCTGTTATCGTGTACACAGCAGAGTAGAGATAACTTGGGAACCTAGTATTAAGACAAAAGTTTTACACGTTGAGTGGCGGAGCTCAACGACGCAGTTTGTCCAATTTATTACGGGGAAGAAATGAAATATTAAATATTTAATTTCCTCGAGATGGGATCGAACTTACAACCTCTCGCTTTTACAGTCGTGCTTTTGCTCCTGTGCCATGGCCAGGCTTTATAATCATATGATAATTCATATAACATTGTTCTGTGTCTTTAATAAAAGACATAAAAAAGATATACATTGTTATAACAGTTCTAAATAGATTTTACTAAGCGAAGCTAATATCATAAAAATACCCGCATTATAGTAAAAAAATATTGTCATGTAAGAAGCGAGTGATAATTTTTCAGCTTCACGCTTTAACCCGAACGAATTTGATACATTGCGTGTTAAGTTACTTAAAAATAAAATGTTCCCCCGATTTGGGATCGAACCAACAACCACTGCAGTTACAGTAATGACTGCCTCATACTTTTTTGGTTGCATATACAGACTAGGGACAAAAAACGCTTATGAAGAAACTATGACTAAGTATACGCATATTACTAGAAAATTTTGTTTAACTTTTAGATTTTATTGAAGCAGGAGCACGAGTATGTGACTGTAACAACAGGTTGTGGGTTCGATCCCCACTCGAGGAAATGAAATATTTAATATTTAAATTTCTTCGCTTTGGTAGCAAGGCAAAGTACGACGTTGAGTTCCGCCACTCAACACGCAATGCCTCAAATTCAACTGAAAGGGAGGAATGGAATTGTCTTAACACTAGGTTCCCAGGTTCCCTCTGTCTACCCAGCCATGTGTGCGATACAGCGTGAAGCTGTAAATGAAATGATATCAATATGTTAATAATATTTAATCGGCCATATATGTTGTCACTTATATGGCCGATTAAATATTATATAATATACGATAATATTTTTATTAACGGATAACGAAGCGACTCAACAAAGTGGTTTTATCGTTCGAAAAGCACTCAGCGTGAGAAATAAGTGTTTGAAGTAGATAATTTTGTCCTGTCGCCCCGTTGTGAAGTAATCTTGGTTGACTTTGCAATCGTTTTATAATAACTTTATCATATTTTATATACTTGCGTTGTTATCGCGAGGCGTGATTGTAAAACGACAGGTCGTGGGTTCGATCCCCAGTCGAGGAAATTTTCTAAATATTTTAATGTTTTCGTTTCTTCACTCTGGTGGGAAAGTGGCGGACGGAAGTGGACCGGAGTGTCTTAACACTAGGTTCCCAAGTTCCCTCTGCCTACTCTGCCATGTGCGGGATACAGCGTGAAGCTGAGTGAGTGTTATAGCGTTTTGCGGGCAGAAATGTTTTGTTGAGTATATCAGATAAGGGACAAGAGTTGTTTCTCTTTTTTTTCTTGTATATTCTGGGGAAGCCAAAGAGAATATTATGTCATATAGATATATTTTTATTATGTAAATATTAAAACTAAACATTACAGATTGCTGTTACTTTTTTTTATTTTATCAAAATATTAAGTTTTTTTTTCTACGTACTGTATTTACTTATATTTTATTATTTACTTATATTTAATTCATAAAACAGCCTACATCGGTATGTGCTTGAATTCAAGACATACCATGATGTTTAGCGGAACACAACTCCGCTGTTAACCTTAGAGCGGCGTTGTGTTTCGTCAAGCATCATCCTTTTATTCCTTTTTCCGAAGTCGGATTTGAACTCACACTTATCGGTTTGAGTCACATACTGTCCCATTTACATGCAAAATCATTGTTTTACTTGTAAAAATCACCTTACGCGTGGAATGTTACGATTTACAGCTTCATTCACCGCACATTCATGGCACATCATAAAATCTTTGAAAATAAACATTCGTATAGATATATATATCGCGTGCCAGTTACTTGGTATCCGTAAACGATAACGTTCAGTAATATTTGTTAAAAATAGCAACAACGTCTAAACTAAACAAGTGCAGGTTCAAATCAAGTTGCGCATATTTTTTTTATATTGTATAGATAATTATATTGTTTGTATGTATGTAAAAGAGACAGAGGGGGAGACCTCGTACAGAAACACAGTATCTATGATACTAGAGGAAGGTAACGTAAAATCATGAGGACTCCCTGAAGGGCTTGTATGAAGAGGCTGATGATGGTGATCATTCTCTCTGGCTACCCCGCTAGGGATACACCGAGTATGTACCTACATGTTAAAAAAAAGGACACGTCCCGTTGAGTCTTTCGCTGGTTCTTTTCAGGTCTGAGGCAGTAACTTTTGTGAACTGGTGGTAAATTGTTTGACGTTCAAAATACGAAATTTGTAACTTCTTATTTTGAATAAAAATATTTGAATTTCAATTTGAATACATATCTGAATTTCAATTTGATATAACATAGTATACAAGAAAAATTAAACACCATTATTAACTATATGTCTCGAAGAAGTCGAGTTATACCTACAGATAATATAGATTTAAATCAAAAATTTGGACGTGAACACATTTACGACTACGAAAATTATACGAAAATAAGAAAAAATCTATAAAATGATCTTTTCTTTCCTTAACACAGCTCAGTTATGCCATTCTTCAAATACTTTCTCGTTTGGTAATTAAGCAACAGAAATAAAATACTGGTCTAAATATTTTCGATTACTATGATCTTCTTTTAACTTTACACATTAACATTTAGAGACTCGGTCGACTCTTCGTTTTACGGAAATTTTATTGTTTAAATTGTAATTTTTTATTTAATTCATTAAGCGTAGAGCGCCTTTCGTTGTGCATTGGCAGAAGAGTGTAAATGACAGGTTGTGGGTTCGATCCCCACTCGAGGCAATGAAATGTTTAATACTTTCAGTTTAAATATTGAATATTTTCATTGCTTCGCTCTGGTACAAGGCGAACGCGGCGTTTAGTTCCGCCACTCAACACGCAATGTTTCAAATTCGGAGGAAAGTGGAAATCGGAGTGTCTTAACACTAGGTCACCAAGTTCCCTCTGCCTACCCTGCCATGTGCGGTATACAGCGTGAAGCTGAGTGAGTCAGTGAGTAGAGAATATTGCGTTAAGACACTGAGAGTCGAGACAATGAGTGGTTAAACTAAGACTCGTAAGATATTATTATTTTTAGCTTCACGCTACATCTTATACATAGCAGGATATAGGGAACTTGGGAACCTCGTGTTCCGACCGACACACAAACACCCTTCCGTTCTCAAACTTCCCGCCACATTGTGTAGGCATTGCTAGATATATTATTTCTTACGTATTAATTGGTCCTGTGCTAAAAAAAAATATAATTTTCAAGTGCTGCCCCCGATGATATCATCAACACTTAACACTGAGATGAAAGCGAAGATGCACAAATAGAGTAACTCAATGCCGCAAGACACAGTGCGCCTTTATACGCCGGCTACTGACCCGCCATGAATGAGTTTATTTTTATGGTAAATTGAGTATGGTACAAAGATAAACTGTCGGTGTTACAAATATTATATTATGTACAGGAAATTTTAATTATATTAAATATTTATTCGCTAGAAATATTGTTGAAAATGAATGTGTTTGTTCAATTTCAACTCAGTAAGTTTTATATTTGAAATATTTCAACATTTCCGGTCTACATAACAGACTAAACTTGTCTACAACTTCCGCCAGAGCAGAACTCAACACTGAGCTCTCTAGTCAGAGCGAGTAGTTAAAACTAAATTATACCCCTTAATGGTAAATGAACCCACAACTATGGCAATAGGGTTCCACTGAGCTACGAAGCCATTAATATAATTAACAAAGAATTAAAGAATTTTTATAAAATATCGCCGCTACTCCACTCCTTAGGACATAAGATACTGGATAGCTTATGAATTCAGTCCACCAATTTTATTGCCATGTAAACAGATATCCGAAGCAAAAGTGAGACGAACGACTCGATGCACTAACACAAATACATATTGGTTTCGTAAAACGTAGACGCGGTAGGTTGTGGGTTCGATGTTTATTTGAGGCAATGAAATATTACATATTTTCATTTTATGATCTGGTAGTGAGGCAAAACACGGCGTTCAATTCCGCCACTCAACAGACAATGCCGATAAGAATCTGGCTGTGAAGTGTCTAAACACTAGGTCGCCGTGAACGTGTCGCCGGGGTAGTGTGAAGCTAAAAAATATTAATATTTAATCTTGGCGGAGGTGAGACGAACAGGAAAACAGAAATGTTTCGTTTTAACATCATTAGAGCTGAATGGCGGAACTCAACGCCGCTCCGCTTTATTACCAGAGCGAAGAAATGAAAAAATAATACTTATTCATTTTTTCGAGTGAGGATCTAACCCACAACCTGTCGTTTACAGTCACACGCTTGTGCCGCTGCGCCACGGCAGGCCTCAAATAAAAATATATAAACGCAAGATATAGTTTTTAACCTACTGTGCGTATTCGTAACGCTATTCTCCACAAAAAGCTATAAGATCGGTGAATCAATTAATAACGTGCTTCATAACAACCGATACAGAACGGTAAATTATAGTAAAAGTAGTTAGTTCATTTTTTACTATGTATATACGTTTTATATATATGAAGATGTAGTTGATATAAAGAATAAGTTAGTTAATATTTTTTTCTATGATAATAATTTACAAATGTAGGACTAGCTGACCCGGCAAACGTTATTTTGCCATAAAATGGGAAACACGCTAAGTTCAACTCTTATCACTTAGGGGTTTAAAAAATAGATAGTAGCCGTATTCATTTCAATTGAACGATGCTAAGAGCAGTATTGTTTTTGAATTAAATACTTGTGATGAATAACGTATTTATTTGGATTAGATTTTTTTATAAAAACACATTAGCTTAAAAAGCTAACCTTAAAAGATAGACATATATAATATATGCTGTCGCGAACTTTTTTTACAACTTTTAAAGGAGAATAATTCTGTTACACATGACTTTGGCGAAAATTTAGCGGTTTACACAACGCACGCAGCGAAACCTCTCAATTAAGAAGAAAATCTCGATTTTGAAACATTCTTAATTGGTGCACCGGTTTTATTGGTGAGCTTAGCGTGATGATATATAGCCTATAGCCTAGCGTGATGATATATAGCCTATAGCCTCCCTCGATAAGTGGGCTATCTAACACTGAAAGAATTTTTCAAATTGGACCAGTAAGTAATTAATGAGATTAGCGCGTTCAAACAAACAAACAAACAAACTCTTCAGCTTTATAATATTAGTATAGATATTGAGCCCTGTCGTGGCGTAAGGGCACAAGCGCGTGATTGTAAACGACAGGTTATAGGTTCGATCTACTTGAAAAAATGAAATATTATGTGATAAATAACGCCGAGAGGCAATAGTCTCAGTATAAGAAAAAATAAAAATATTAAATATTTCATTGCTTCCAGTGGGTATCGAACCCACAACCTATCTTTTGCACTTACAGTCGCACTCTTGACCCTTGCGCCGTAAATACTATTTGAAGCCGGACAAAAGAAGCTATAATTAATTATTGAATTGCATATTATCGATTGATTATAACGCGTTCTAGGTAAAGTTAATAAAGAAATTTCTTTAATCTTACTATTTAATTGTTATCTATATGGATTTTTTTTGCTTCACGATGTATCCTGTAGAAGAGGATAGGTAGAGGAAACGTTTTTGTATGGAAAAGATAAGGCAAGTGTACCTACGGGGCACCTGGTATGGTAAGTGATTACCACCGCCCAATACCTAATGTAATTCCAGAGTAGCTGCAGGTGCCGGCTATAAGGTTGCGGTGGAAAGATGTGCTTTTTGAAAGAACCTAATTCTTAAGACACTTTGTTCTCCATTTTTCACCTAAATTTTCGAGACATTCCGCGTAGAATTGTGATACTGAACGCCGCGGTTTGTCTAACGCATTAGGCCTACACATATACATATATGAATATTAATTTAATTTCAATAGTTTAAAGATTTTAGATTACAGTTTCTTAATAGTCAGTGAATATTTGTATGCATTAGTAGTTCTGATGTTATCGTCTTCCTGTTTGAGTTGCTTGCTGTTCCTTGCTTTAATTATCATAATATATGAATATTATTTCACTCGTCATTGTACATAACGTAATTTATATTGTACGTTACTTTGTAATATATAACTAGATAGGTGTGGGTTGAAATACGAAAAAGGGGGAAAGGTTCCATGAAAAGTGTTTTATTTAAATATTTTTTTAATTTATAAGTCAGTGTTTTCACACTGACTTGTAAATTAAAAAAAAATTATAAACATTAGTGTATGAAGCTACAGAAGCGATGCCGGTGTAATAAAGGTGAATATAAAATAATTTGATGTCGTGCAAATATTTTAATAAACAAAAGGAGAAAACTAGTAATGTATTGGTTTTGCGTGTTGAATTGATATACTTAGTCGCAAAAGCTAATTTAATTTATGTTTAACTTGGTTTTACGTACATAGCTATAGAGGGAACTTGGGAACCTAGTGTTAAGACACTCCGTTCCACTTCCGTTCCCCGCTTTCTGTCGAATTTGAGGCATTGCGTGTTCAGTGGCAGAAGTCAACGCCGCGCTTTGCCTGTTACCAGAGCAAAGAAATGAAAACATTATATATTTAATTTGAAAATATTCGAGAGGAGATCGAACCCACAACCTGTCGTTACGGTCACGTTCTTGTTCCGCTGCGCCACGACAGGCCACAAAAGGCCTTTTACGTACAGGTGACTGTAAAGATCGTTGACCAACCTTTTCTTACTTTTGTGATGCTTAGTCTGTTTTACTCATTTTCTCCAACTTGAAGAATCAATTGTAAGAACAGAGTAATAAAGAAAATTCCACCGCTCAACATACAATCTTTAACGCAGAGGACAGAGTGCTTTACATTACGTTTTAACTCTACAGTACACTATTGTAGGTAAAAGAAAAAGCAAGAAGCCCTAAATTTTTCTCCTTTTTTTATCCGTTAATCGTAAGCACAGACAAAATATTTATAATATTAATATAAATATTTACCAAATTAATTGAACCGGTAAAAGGTATTGCATTAATATCAAAATAAAATATATATCATTATTTTGTATTTTTTTGTCTTTTCGTAATCCTGACAACGCCCCGGTTTACCTCTTTAATATCATAACGAAATAAAAACAAAAAAAAATCTTTTTTTTTAGCTCACGCTGTATCCCGCACGAGGCGGGGTAGGCAGAGGGAACCCAGGAACCTAGTGTTAAGACACTCCGTTCTACTTTTCGCTCCCCACTTTCCACCGAATTTGAGGCACTGCGTGTTGAGTGGCGGAACTCAACACCGCGCTTTTGCCTTATTACCATTAAAAAATATTTAATTTCCTCAAATGAGAATCGAACTGAACCTATTGTGTTTTAAGTTTTACATACATCCCTATGCCACAATATATATATATATATATATATATATATATATATATATATATATATATATATATATATATATATATATATATATATATATATATATATATATATATATACATACATATATATATATATATATACATATATATATACATATACATATATATATATATATATATATATATATATATATATATATATATATATATATATATATATATATATATATATATACATACATATATATATATATATACATATATATATATATAAACATATATATATACATATACATATATATATATATATATATATATATATATATATATATATATATATATATATATATATATATATACATGGAGATATCGTTGAGATAATAAGAAAGAATACAAAATTACGGTCGCAATTAGTAAGTAATTTTAATAATAATAATAATATATATGTAGTTATTAAGCACTACAATATTTACATATAACCAACTACAATCACCGTTCCTATCAACATCCTATAAGCTAAAGGCGACCGACTTAAAATACTCAAATCACTCCACACAATGCACTTTAAAAATTTTTAACATCTAACAATGGGACTTGTAAATTGAAATGCATCTAAATAAGTTATTTAAGCATGGGGGTCGTTTATGGTGTGATAGAAAATTTACATATTGAAAACATTAATTATAAGTATATATAAGAATATAGGGTTTAAGAAACATTTTTAAATTTGTACACGATATTTTAATATGATTTTATATACAAGGCCTGCCGTGGCGCAGCGGCACAAGCGTGTGACTGTAAACGATAGGTTCGGAGTTCGATCCCCAGTCGCGGAAATGAAATATTTAATATTTTCAAATTAAAGATTTAATTTCCTTTATTTATTTATATTATTTAATGTTTTCCTTTCTTCGCTCTACTATTCTGTACAAATCTGATCCTACTAATATTATAAATGTGAAAGTTTGTGCGGATGTATGTACCACTTTTACGCAATAACTACTGAACGTATTTGGATAAAACTTTACAATAATATAGCTTTAACATTAGAATAAGGTAAGATACAATTTATTTATTTATTTATTTATTTATTTATTTGTTTATTTATTTATTTATTTATTTGTTTATTTATTTATTTATTTATTTATTTGTTTATTTATTTATTTATTTATTTATTTATTCATTTATTTATTTATTTATTTATTTATTTATTTATTTATTTATTTATTTATTTATTTATTTATTTATTTATTTATTTATTTATTTATTTATTTATTTATTTATTTATTTATTTATTTATTTATTTATTTATTTATTTATTTATTTATTTAAGTTAGTATACTTAAAAAATGTACTAGTGATCGTGTCCTTGTAAATGGAGAATTATTGAAAAAACGTTGAATAAATTAATAAATAGCGTTTAGATTGTGTGGGTTATCACCAATCCATTTTGATTTTGATTTTTGACTGTTGATTATTAATAATATTGAAATATGTTATTTTGTTGTAATCTATATGAAATAGACCGTGAAAGGCAGCGTGTTTGTGTTAAAAAATCAAATGAGGCTGTCTTGAGGGGCACAAGAGTGTAACCGGAAGCTTAACAGTTTGGCTTAAGGTTAGGAACCTAGAATTAAATATTTTATTTATTTCCCCTCTCTAGTAAGTAGTATCCTAACACCAGGTTCCCAGGTTCCCAGGTTCCCTTGCTATACATAATATAATATGTAAGTAGAAAAAATATGAACAGTGATAAAAAAATAACTTTTACATTGAACACACCACGAACGATGGTAGTAAATAACCCGCGGACGTTTATACACTGTTTGAGTGTTCCCACGTATTTTATTTTACGATTCACTCTTGCCCACTCGTAATTTAACAATGCTAGTTTACTTTCGCTTTCATGTTTTATTTCCTCTGAAACTATTTCTGTAATTGATGTTTGAAAGACACGGCGTTGGGTTCCGCATTGAAATTACTAATGTGGTAGAAAAGTTGAAAATTCAGCAACAGAGTAGGCAGAGGAAAATTACCAGCCATCTTCTTAGACAGTGTGTAGAGTTGCGGAACTCAACGCCGCGTTATATCTTTGTCTACCACAGTGAGTATACGCACTGCCGCTTGCTGCCCCAAATAAATAATGTTTTCATTCTTTAAATAATAATATTTTGTTCAAAAGTTAGATAAAATGAAACCTGTGAACTTAGTGTTATAACACTCCGTTCCCCACTTTCCGCCGAATTATGTCGGTATTGCGCACGCACGCTAGGCTTTGCCTCGTTACAAGAGTGAAAAAAATTAAAATATTAAATATTCCGTTTCCTCAAGCGGGCATCGAACCCGTTTAAACGTTCCCAAATACCACAATATTTTTTAAATATCGATATGATATGAACAACACTGTTTTGTCAGTTTCAACCTCATCCCCTTTTATCTTTTATCTCTTCCGGGCTGTAAACGCAATGCATCTCGCGTCTCACATCGCGGACGGACGTCACTTCGGTAGACATTTTTATGACTTAATTTCGTTAAGAATGTTTATAGGTTAATGATTATGTTTTGTGTTATATTAAATGGGTCAAGAGTGAGTCGGGAATAAGGCAGGGTTCTGTATGTTTCCTTTTTATTCACCCTTTTCCACACTTAGCAGAGGAGGCTGTAGTGGTTATGCTTTTTGAGACACTGTGCTGAGTGGTGGAGCTCAACGCCGCGCTTTGTCTTGTTGACAGTGCGAAGAAATTAATCAATTTATTCTGCCAAAATGGCATCGAACCCACTAAAGCGCTGCTGCGTAACGATAGCCCAAGAAAACTCTTATCATGTCGCGGTGCAAGTACCAAAATTTCTTAATAAATAGACTATCTTACCGAGAGGGAACGTTAAGTTTGAACTAATAGTTCCTGAGATTAAAGCGTCCAAACATACAAGCTTCAGATTCATAATATTAGTATAGAAATTTGACATTTTAATTGATATTTTGTGTTTTTTTTTTTTCAGTAAAAAAATTCACCCACCTCCTACTATACGTAACCATTACAAATTTATAAAGTTTCAAAATTTGTTTTTATTTGTAGACACATTTGTAAACATTAGGGCTCAGTGATTAGAAGCGTGGCTTTTAACGTCCACGCAATTTCGACAGGTTCAATTTTGTATGACGAAAATATGATTTCTTTTTTCATATATACATACACCTTTCATCTTGTACCTTCGAGGTTTTTACTTTGTTTACATCTCTTTATGTTTGTTTTTCTTGTAATTTTTTCATTTGCGATACATTTAACGCTTTAAGAATTTGACATTTTTACGACTGTGTTTTTTCTTTCATAAGAGTAGGTGCTGATCAATATTTACGTGTGAGAATGGATAATTGAATATGTAACGTTTTATTTGTAGTTAAGGTATTTTTAGTTTAGTTGAGTGAAATATTTTTTAAAAGAAAAAATTAGGGAACGGAATGTAGTACCTTAACACTAGGTTCCCTAGTCCACTCTGCCTACCCTGCCTTGTGCTACAGTGTAAAGTTGAAAAAAAAAAGAATAAATATACATACATGTGACGCCGTTCTCCGCCGCCCTTTGGTTAATAAGTAAAATAATAGTTAAAAGTGTTTGTCTCAGTGTCACGATATATCCCGCACATGGCAGAGCGAACTCGAGAAGCAAGTGTTAAGACACTACATTCCGTTCTCTACTCTCCGCCACATTTAAAACTAATATTTAATATTTTAATTTCATCGCTCCAGTAATAAAGCAAAGCCTTAAAACTTCTTTCAGCTACGCCACGACAAGCCTCCTATTGTAAATACAATTCTTACCTATTAATAGTGATAGCGACCATAGACAAAAGTGACACCGCCTCGTTGCCGTAGAACACGAACGCGAACATCTGACATAAGCGGGGACCAAGCACCCATTGTTGTTTTATGTACCTGTAAAAAAAAGTATTTTCTAGTTTTTTTTATAGTTTCCAGCTTTTTAGGTATAACTTTCTATGTATTGATATAATCTAGTCAAAATTGTTATAGTAAAAATAGTGGCCTTTTATCAGTGCCGGCGTTTGAGGGGCGCGCGATGAGGTGGCGCGAGGTCTGGGGCCTGGGTAATTTATGAATTAATATTATTTATTCAATTACATTCTAAGTTACATCCATGGTTACGACCGAAGCTGTTGAAAGCGTGTCAAAATTAACAAAAAAATAAATAATATTTAAACAAAGCGTCAATACCTAAACACATAAAATATTAAAATTCCAACAACTTTTTTCTCCATAAGTAAGCAATAAATCCATTATTTTTTGTTACAACGCTCGTTTCGCTGACGTGTGCTTTGACTGGCGTCGTGTTTCACACAAGATTGTGTTTCTATATTAATTAACATATGTTTCAGAACGTGCCTCGAATGTATTTTTGAACATATTCTTTTTGACATTTTGTTTTGTGAAGTTATAAAAACTTTTTTTTTAATATTTATTATAGTGTAGACAGAGGGAACTTGGGAACCTAGTGTTAAGACATTGCATTTGGCTCTTTTCTATTTAGTTCTTCTTATCAGACAGAAGAAATGTAAAACATTAATCATTTTAACAGACAGGCTTTTTTTTTAATGGAAAAGACGGCGGTCACCTGGTGGTAAGTGATCACCGTCGCCGACGGCCCCGAGTAATTCCAGAGGAGCTACAGGAGCGTTGCCGTCCTTTAAATTGGAAGGGCACCGGGGCCCAGCATTACCTAATGCGAAACGCAGTGGCCAAAGCCACTACTTAACGCCGGTCTTAAATGCCGGGGGTGGTAATAACCCGGTCGAGTCTGCCCATGCGTGTTGCGATTACTGGCAACGTGACTCTACCAAACGCACTTTAGTCGCCTCTTACGACACCATCAGTACCAGGGAGATTCTATTCTAAGCTGGAATCACACGGCACAAACGCTTGTGCCCATGCGCCACGACAAGCCAGATATCAACTATATCATACATTATTAAATTGACAACTGTACCTGCTTGCCGTCAAAGGCAGATTGATGCTACAAAACAAGAGATCCGATACGCAGAGCGATAAAACGAACATGGTCGTCACGTGACCGCGGAGCTTTGGATGCATGAGCAGTGCTACTGTGGTGATGAAGTTGCCTGAAAAAGAAAAAAGAAGTTAACATCTACCTTTGTAGCTTCACGCTGTATCCTGCACATGACGGGATAGGCGGAAGGGAGTGTTAAGATTCTCTCAATCAAGTTATTAGACCTGTAATGGCGACAGATTGTTAGTTCGATTCCCAATTGAGGATAAAACATTTAATATTTGTATCTCCTGACTGTGATACAGAGGTAAAGCGCGGCGTTGAATTCCGACAGGCGATAAAATCATCCAGATAGGTTTAATTTTAAGAAAATATTGTTCTATCCTTGTTCTCGAGTAATGGGACAGCATAGCATTAAACGTAAGTAAATTTCGCTTACTAAAATATGGTAAAAAAAGCTCAGGTGAAAGCTGTCCGTCAGTCCGATCATTATTTACTTTGTTATAATGGTTTTGGTTTTTAACATCCATGTTATCTTATAAGCGGTTACACGTTCAAATTTGTTAACAAAATTTTAGTGCTGTATTTTTTTGCTTTAGACAGAGATATGAGAGGCGACAGACCTACTTTTTTAAACAATAATTATAATAATGAATAGTTAAAAAAAAACCTCAGTAATCAATAATAATATTGGCATTATATAAGCATTTCAATTCAGTTGGGACTAGATTGAGCGAATTTGCTGTTTTGTTCTTTACCCTAGACTTAGTTAGTCAGAGATCTTGGACGGTGTCCAAGAAGTACTGGTTCAAATCCCGTCACGTTGAAATTTGTATACGCTACTAAAAAAATACGTTTGTATGGAATCACACTTTTAATATGTTAGAAATTAAGTCTTAGTTTCAAGCTGTATCCCGCACATGGCAGGGTGGGCAGAGGGAACTTGGGAACTTAGTGTTAAGACACTCCTTTTCACTTCTGTTCCCAATTTAAGGCATTGCATGTTGAGTGGCGGAACTCCACGCCGCGTATTGCCTTGTACCAGAGCGAAGACATGAAAATACTAAATATTTCATTTCCCCGAATGGGGATCAAACCCACAACCTATCGGTTACACTGACACGCTTGTGCCGCTGCGCCACGACAAGTCTCAAGTTAGAAATTAAAGAGAGTATAAAAATATAAATTTATTTAACTTTTCCACAGAATTTCATTGAAATTAAACAATATATATTAAGAATTTATTCTGATGTCATCAATGCATAGAGCTTATCAACTAAATTGCCATGAATCTTCATACACTGTTAACATTTTAGCCTGTGAGTCATTAATTGCTTATATTGCAATACGTATGCAATTAAACTTTACAGATGATGATATATACATATATAAGAATTTAATATATCTAAATGAAGATATTGTTTCTGAACTATTACTTAGCTTAAAGAAAGGAAAGCTGGCTGAAGGAAGAGCTTCTTGGCAAAGGAGACCAAGTGTTAAGATTTTATGTATGTACATAGCAGTGTAGGCAGAACTTGGGAACCTAGTGCTTAGATACTTTAGTCACTTTTGTTTCTTACTGTCCCAAGAAAAAGAGTGTCTTAACATTAGGTTCCCAAGGTTCCCTTTGCCTACACTACCATGTACTGGATACACCGTAAAGCTAAAAAAATTATAACTATATATAGCGATTTAATTTTTGCGTGAAATGCTTATTGTCGCATTGTGATTGATAACATCCGGGGTGTTGAACTGTAAGAAAACACGCGATAAAAATGTGGTAAGCTACTTAGCATGTGTGCGTATGATCTATGGATGTACAATTAACCGATTTAAAAAAAGTTACAGTTTGATATGTATGTATGTATGTATGATATGTGGAATTACTGGAACCCGAGCGAAGCCGTTTCACAATTACCGCCAAAGAGTGGCGGAATTCAACGCTGCACTTTGACATATGAAAATATACATATCATTCTCCCGATTGGGAATCGAACCCATAGCCCCATACATAACTATAATATATCTCAAATTATATTTCCGACGAACTTTAGTACTATACAAAACAAATAATTTCTGCCATAACATTGAATAAAATGATCGATTGTATTTACCCTCATAGCGTCAAGGGGTCATTTGTCCCTCGGTTGATAAATTGACAGTTTGATCGATACCATACAATGTGCTGCTCTGAACACGCTAGATCGTCGTGTCTACAATAATTATCAGATTTCAAAGTAATCGAGACTACTCTTTTTTATTTTCACGTTGTATCCCGCTTGTAGCCGAGTAGGCTGAGGGAATGTAGTGTTAAAATCTTTTTTGTTCTCAGATTGCGGAACTCAACGCTGAGCTGTCTTAATACTAAGGCTGGGAAGATATCATTTTTTCCCAGTTGGATTTCACCTCAGAACTGTCATGTTTATAGTCATACGCCCCGACAACGACGCCAATGAGCCAGGACGGCTTTTATGAGATAAACCATTGTTCGCGGGTTTGACTCCCATCTAGGACAAATATTTATGCAATTTTTAAAAGAAAGGGCTGGTACCATTTTATGGATTTTTATTGTATGCTCTTCATGTATATAAGATGGTAAGCAAATGAAATATGATGTTATATAATATTATTTTGGTCGTATTTGAGGCCTGTCGTGGCGCAGGGGTAGGATAGGTTGTGGGTTCGATCCCGGCTCGAGGAAATGAAATATTTCATATTTTTAGATTAAATATTTAATGCTTTCAGTTTTTCGCTCCATTAAAAGAGAAAGCGCGGCGCTGAGTTCCGCCACTCAGCACACAGTGCCTCAAATATGGCGGAATGTATTGCTTGGTGCTAGTCTTTATGAAAAATAAATTAATAATTAATTGTTCATGTTCATATTCCTTCTCTGTAATGACAAAACACGGCGTTAAGCTCTGCCACTCTACTTGCAATATTTCGATCTTGGACCATGACATCATCTCAATAGCTGGTTCTCTCTATCACATCTGCTTTATGGGATCAATGATAAGAAATATTATTTTTAAATAGCTTTATTTTGCTTGCTTATTATAAGAAAGTCGTAACTGCCCGGTCTGTGTATCGATAGTATTTAAGGAAAAATGTTATTAGTGGTATTTAATATCGTCAAAAACTAACTGATTTTATAAATGTTTGTCTGTATGTATGTTTACGCTAATATCCAAAACGGGATAACTTATCTTTGTATATAAGTATACATATATTTATTAAAATAAAATTGTTATATAGAAATCTTAAGTACAGTAGATTAGTAAGTTTGAATTATAATTATGTATGTAGTTCAAGCGGGCGAAGCCGCGGGCGTATCCCTAGTACTATATATAATTATTAAGAACACTTTAAAACCAATGACTATGTTCAAACTAATATTTATTTGTAATATTTGTATTTAAAGAGTTTCGACTGTGATCGATTGACTCTACTCGAGGGGTCATTTGACAGTGCTTTGTAATGGAATATATTTACTTTGGAGGATATCGATATTAAACTGGGATAATATACTGTTTTTTTTTAATGTCTATAAATTTTAACGTAGCAAGATTCGAACACGCGTTTTTAGAGTTGTACTGAGAAGTCACGTGTTTCATTTCCTAAGTCTGGCTAGCATTGCACAAAAAATACAAAATGGACGATTTTAAAGTTTGTTACAATTTTTTGACGCAGAAAGTTACAGTTGTTATATATTCAGAGTAAAACATTTATTTTATGACATTTTTGTAATATTAAAACATATTGTAAAATCATTTATTTTACAACTATTTTTATCATCTCAGCTTGACGCTATCCCGCACATGGCAGGGTAGGCAGAGAGAACAAAAGAACCTAGTGTAAAGACAGTCCATTTCCGTTTCCCACTTACTGGCGAATTTGAGGTATTGCGTGTTGAGTGGCGGAACTCAACGCCGCGTTTTGTCTTGTATATTAAATATTTAAATTGAAAAAAAATATTAAATATATGAATACTAATTAATTACATAGAAAACTAGTATTTAGAAATTTAAATAAAGTGAAGAACAATAGATATTGTCAAAGTGCTGTAAACAGAATTGATCAAGATGGCCGATGGGTGGTTAATTGCTTTCGATAATGGCGCACGTGTCACTCGGCACTATTTAATACAATTGCTATAGTCTGAGTGCATGTGTGTTTGTATAGCAATATGTTCATATATCTATGTATTTATATACATAAATAAATTGAGGCCTGTCGTGGCACAGCGGCACGAGAGTGTGACTGTAATCGACAAGTTGCGGGTTCAATCCCCACTCAAGGAAATCAAATATTTAATATTTTCAATTTTAATATTTAATGTTGAGTTCCGCCACTCAACACACAATGCCTCAAATTCAACGGAAAGTGGGGAACGGAAGTGGAACGGATTGTTTTAACATTAGGTTCCCAAGTTCCCTCTGCCTACCCTGCCATATACGAAAATATTAAATATTTGGTTAGAATTATTTCATTTATTCGATTGGGGATAGAACTCACAAGCAGTTTTGTTTACAGTCATACGTTTGTGTCCATGCGCCACGACAGGCCGGAAACATTTTTAAATTTACCTTTATCTTTCGGTTCGTCCGTGCTAATATAGTGAGTTATTAAACTTAACTGTAAGATAAGGGAGGTTATATATTACGTATCTTTTTTAAAGAAGTTTCCAGAAAGTTCCGGCGAATACGAAATTACCGCCCAGATAAATATAAAATAACCAAACATTAAATATGAGAATTACTGCGAGCAAAAAAAGAATGTGAAAAAGTTTAAATTATAATTTATTTCGTGTGTACTGTAACTGTACTGTTTTACTATTTTCAAAATGTTATTCCACACTATATTAGAAAAATACTAAATTTAAGACAAAATAAATAAGTTGTAACTACATAAACAAGTTGTAACAAGCGTATAAGAATTTCGACGTAGCTTGATGAGAACGAATGGCTTAGTTGGTCAGAGCGCTTGGACGGTTTCTAAGAGGCGCGGGTTCAAGTTTTGCTTCGTTCAATTTTTTATACGTTTTTAAATTTAGTAGCCATATTAATTTTATTATACCTTCACGCTGTAGTCCGGACATAGCCGGGAAAACAGACGAAGTCTGAGAATCTAATGTATTTATGTATATGACACTTCCGTTTCCAACTTTTCTCCGAATTTTGCATGTATGTTGAGTGGCGGAAGTAAACGCAATATTTCATCGTTACTAGAGGGAGGAATTCAAAATATAAAATATTTCAATTTCCTCGAGCAGGATTGAACCCACAACCATACATTTTTAATGGTTTTAGAAATCTAAATACAGCATCGATGCCCGTTTTACGGTTCTGTAACGGATTTTTACAAATATAATATACCGAAGCAAAGGTTTTTTTTAGAAGAAATTCGTTAATCTGTTATTCAAATGCAAGGTCACGCTAACGAACATTTTTGATTGAATTTATCTATTTTTATTATTACAACCATTAGAGTCGCGAGTGATCTCCAACTGGGAATAAAACCCACGGAGGTTTCATTCCCAGTTGGAGAAATCCATTATTTTCAATATATCGGTCTGGTAGAGGGGATTCCTCTGCTTACCCTGCGGTTCTTAAAGTGCTTTTCGATTTATTTATTTTTTAGCTTTACGCTGTATCCCGCACGAGGCAGGGTAGGCAGAGGGAACCCGGGAACCTAGTGTCAAGACATTCCGTTCCCCACTTTCTGCCAAATTTGAGGCATTGCGTGTTGATTGGCGGAACTCAACGCTGCGCTTTGCCTTATTACCAGAGCGAAGAAATGAAACATTAAATATTTAAATTGAAAATATTTCATTTCCTCGACTGGGGATCGAACCCCAGAACCCCAGAACCTGTGGGTTACAGTCACAAAAGATTTTAATAAAAAATGTCTGTAAGACTAATCTCTGGACGGATTTGAATCAAAGTTTTTGTTGTATAGCTAATAAGCCTGGGCAACATATATACGTATAATTTGTTGAAAAAGTTTTTCAGGATGATGACCAGTTTCTGTTGAGATATAGAAATTATGCGGTAGCAAGAGTTTATACGGATGACGAAGCTTTTCTGTTGACGTATAAAAATCAAAGCTTCAGGCTACACGATTGTGTTTGAACTAAGGTTACAAAGAAATTTTCAAATATTTCTTCTTCAAAAAAAACAGAACTTACGTGTACGAAGTCGCAGGCAGTATCTAGTTTTATTTTTTTTTAATTTTAGCTTCACGCTGTATCCCGCACGAGGCAGGGTAGGCAGAGGGAACCCGGGAACCTAGTGTTAAGACACTCCGTTCCAATTCCGTTCCCCATTTCCGCCAAATTTGAGGCATTGCTCAACACGTGTTGAGTGGCGGAATTCAACGCCGCGCTATGCCTTATTACCGAGTTTTATAATAAAGCATAATATTATAAAATATGAGGAAAACTTTAAGTGTGTTAATTATAAGACATTGTTGTCCATTATAAACAGCTTAAACATTCCCGCTACAAGAAGATGTCTCGTAAAGAATATCGTAGCAAATCAATAAGGCGGCGGCTTCTGAGCACTGCACGTGACGCTGATGAAACGATTGATTTTCATTATAATTCTAAACTCTTGTGACGTATGGCGTATGTGTTCAGTAGGTTCTATCAGTATAGATAGTACTAAGTTTTATTCCCGTCAGACATTTAGCTTGAATATACCTAGCGTAGAAAAGAGAAAAATATTTTGACTATAATATACTATAGTATAGTTGTTTTTTGTTAGCTTCGCGCTGTATCCCACACGAGGCAGGGTAGGCAGAGGGAACCAGGGAACCTAGTGTCAAGACACTCCGTTCCACTTCTGTTCCCCACTTTCCGCCAAATTTGAGGCATTGCGTGTTGAGTGGCGGAACTCGACGCCGCGCTTTGCCTTATTACCAGAGCGAAGAAATGAAACATTAAATATTTAAATTGAAAATATTAAATATTTCATTTCCTCGACTGGGGATCGAACCCAGAACCTGTCGGTTACAGTCACACTCTTGTGCCGCTGCGCCACGACAGGCCATAATTTAATAAATTAGATATAAATATATATAATACGAAAAAAAGAAGAATACGAAAGTAAACAATTATAAATATCCTATGGAAAAATTGATAAACGACTGACTATCTTGAAGGTAGGTCCTTAAGACCCGCTACGATTTATGTTATCTGAAATGACAGTGGAAAGTTAAAAGTTAATGGCATGGGAAGTGTCGACCGATCACTTACAGCTAGGAGATAAGGGTTAAATCAATTGTTGGTGTAAAAGGTCAATAAACAATATTGAGCATAAGAATGCTGTTACATTTTTTTCCTTTACTAGCGCTTCCCTGCGGCTTGAATTATTCTATTGTATTTACATTGTTGTTCTAATTATTACTTTTAAGACAATAAGTGGGGAACGGAAGTGGAACGGAGTGTCTTAACACTAGGTTCCCGGGTTCCCTCTGCCTACCCTGCCTCGTGCGGGATACAGCGTGAAGCTGAGTAAGTGAGTGAGTAAGACAATATCTAATAATATCAACATGCATTGAATATTTTAAGTGAGGTATCTCAACACCGCGCTATATATGACGACAAGTCATATATATCAGAGCGAGTATTTAAAAATGTAAAATATTTAATTCCCCCGAATGGGAAATAAACTCCGACACAACGATCTCCAAATTTTATTTCATTTCATTTCTTATATACGAGTATGTATTTGAACCAGAAGTTGTAAGTTATCCGCGTGCTATTCATATACATATATTAACACTTTCTTCATATTTTTTCATTCTAAATAAAATTAATTGGCTTAATAGTGCCTTAAAACTAGATGAGGAGGAGGAGGAGGGGAGAGGAGGAGGAGTAGGAGGAGAGAAGGAGGAGGAGGAGTAGAAGTTGCCCTTGTATGCGGTTTACAGCATTAAGCGTCAAAAACATAATTTCTAAGATATTCGATGCCAATGACGTAATACAAAATATTACCAGTAGGAAAAATGACAATATGATATGCGCCCGCGCAGTAAGCTTATTTCTACGAACCGGTATACCGTATCGGATGATCATTATCGATACGCAAACTGATATCGATGTTTGTAGTGCACTGAGTAAATATAAATAGAGACGTTTTTCTTGTACGATTACTATCGGATTTAGCTATTTTTTTTCCTTAGTTTGATATAACATTGTTATTTTTTCCTTTCTCTGGTGAAGTGGCATTAAATTCTGCGACTGGATTCGGATAAAAGTGGAGAATGGAGTATCATAATGGGAGTCTAGTGTCTTAAAACTAGGTTCCCTCCCTCTTTCTATTCTGCCGAATGTGGGATAGTGGGTGAAAATAAGAAATATTCTATAAATTTAAAAAAAAATTACAACTCTTATTAACTCTTATGTTTCCTTTTGATACAATTATTGTCATATTTAGTTTTTTACGGTTTATAATATCGTTACAAAATTATATAGATACAATTCGACGACATCTTTAAATAAAAAAAGACCATTATTTTCTCTTTCCATGCCTAATATTTTGCACTCCTTCACTCACTCGTCTTCACGCTGTATCCCGCACGTGGCAGGTTAGGCAGAAGAAACATGGGAACCAAGTGTTAAGACCACCGTTCCACTTCCGTTCTCCAAGTTCCGCCGAAATCGGAACTATACACCGCTATTTACCTTGTTACCATGCCGAAGAAAAAAAATTATTAAATATTCCATTTGAACATATTTAAATATTTCATTTTTTCAAGTGGGTATTGAACCCACAACCGGTCACGTTTAATTCCTTTGCTCTGCGGCTTGCTTCGATGACGTAAGCATAAACATGTCAATTTTTAATACCATTTAGGTATTAAAAATTGACATGTTTATGCTTTACAAATTGGTAATCACACACTTGCCGTGAAGCATTAAACAAACTAACCGATACTCCATTAGGGTAAAGTAAATAATATATTATCATTTATCGTTCTGTCAATAATTTACTAATATTTAAACAAGAGTGCACTCGAATAAAGTAAAAGTAGAGCTTGTGATTAGAATTAATACATGAAAACTTTTTAAGGCCTGTCGTGGCGCAGCGGCACAATCGTTTGACTGTATACGATAGGTTGTGAGTTCGATCCTAACTCGAGGAAATGAAATATTTAATATTATCTATTTAAATCAGCATATTTAATATTTTCAATTTAAATATTGAATGTTTCATTTCTTCGCTCTGGTATTAAGGCAAAACGCGGCGTTGAGTTCCGCCACTCAACACGCAATGTCTCAAATTCGGCGGAAAGTGGGGAACGGAAGTGGAACGGAATGTCTTTACACTAGGTTCCTGGGTTCCCTCTGCCTACCCTGCCTCGTGCGGCATACAGCGTGAAGCTAAAAAAAAAAAAACTATTTAAATATGTAATCTCAAATTCGGCGGAAAGTGGTGAACCTAAGAGCAACGGTGTATCTTAACAATAGGTTCCCAAGTTTCCTTTGCCAACCCTGCCATGTGCGGGATACAGCGTGAAGCTAAAAAGAAAATACTTTGAAACCTTACCAAGGACACCAACTATACTAAATATACAGGCACACGCCGCTGCCAATATCGTCGCTTCACGCGGATATATGGTGTCGAGGGTAGAATTACTTGTTTCTATGTCCATATTGATTAATTATTTCGCAATCATTAAATTTAAGATATGATTGAATTTAAGTAATTCATTTTGTTTTCAAGTGAACGGAGTCCTTTAAAATCCATTTGGTGACAACTTGATGATAATCTGTCCAGGAATCTGTAACAATAATAAGTATAAATTAGATATAATTGCATTTTATATAAAATACTTACTATTTTTTGATATAATGATATAATATATTATTTAAATATTCGGACGACCAAACGTTATTTGGTAAATCATATGCCTTGAATATTATATTTCAATACAAATCACATGTTAAAAAAAGGCATGTTAAAAAAAGGTTTGAGGCCTGTCGTGGCGCAGCGGCACAAGAGTGTGACTGTAACCGACAGGTTCTGGGTTCGATCCCCAGTCGAGGAAATGAAATATTTAATATTTTCAATTTAAATATTTAATGTTTCATTTCTTCGCTCTGGTAATAAGGCAAAGCGCGGCGTTGAGTTCCGCCACTCAACACGCAATGCCTTAAATTCGGCGGAAAGTGGGGAACGGAAGTGAAATGGAGTGTCATAACACTAGGTTTCACTTCCGTTCCCTCTGCCTACCCTGCCTAGTGCGGGATACAGCGTGAAGCTGAAAAAAAAAAAAAAAAAAAAAAAAAAAAATGTTAAAAAAAGGAAATCTCAGCAAAAATAATCAGACTGCAGAAAATTCCGGAATTGAATCGACATCTGGTTACAGTTAGCAGTACTGTTTAATAGGGCACAACACAGCGTTTACTTACGCACCTTAACACGCGTTCCCAAAAATTTAGCTGAGAGAGTGGAACGGAATGTCTTAACACTCTGCCTTATCAGACAAAGTATTTCAAATAACAGACAGTATGAAAACATTTTTTTTCTATACAATTCAGTAAAAGTTCATTGAACCGTTTACCTTTAAAATATTCCATGTTGTTGCGTGTCCGAACGCCTAGCTATTGAGATTCAAATGTATTTACATGTGTATCGGCAATAATCACAGCCGGACTACTGGAGCGTTCACTTACATACTCGCTCACGTGCATTGACATAGATACCTATCTTTTAAGTGTTTACAGGAATTATACTTTAAATTTTTATTCGATTTTTGGTAAAAAAAAATGTTGTTAGTAAAGCTTTTACAATTATGTAATTGTTAAATTATATTAATTTCTTTCGAAGGGGAGGATTCTGGGAACACAGTCTGGGAACCTAGCCGCCGCTAGCAACCGCTTCGTGTCGTTACCAAAGCGAGAAAAAATAGCATATAAAATATTTCATTACCTCGAGTGGGAATCGATCTCACGCACCCTTATTTATGTTCATTGATTGAAAATTAAATTAAGATTAAGAAAACCATCAAAGACATATCTATAATATCTTTAATTTTCACGGTTATGTTAGTTGTAAGTATTTAAGAAACCTGACATTTTGAACGCTTTCAGTATTCCGTGGTCACGGGTAGACAGACTGTCAACACATTTAAAATTAGTTCATTTAAAATTAAAGACATACGTACTTCACTATGACTTAGCTATTGTTAATATCGAAAACAAAATAATTGTAACTATTGTCCATATTTGTAATCTATAATAAACAATTTATACTAACAGTAATATATCAAGTAATAAATTTGATAAAGCGTAGGCTGATTTCATTAATCGTTCGACGCTTTTCAACGAGTGAGCTGTCTATATTTATTTGGGGATGTACAGTTGTTTACATACGTCTTGTAATAGTATTGGAATATTTTTCTTTTTTAACCTTTTTTTCTGGTTCACGCTGAATCCCGTAAATGCGTGCAAAATGTTTCGTACAAAGTGAAGTAAGTGATTGAAGTGTAGGCCCTCTTTGCCTACCTTGACAGCTAGGTTTTATTAGATTTGGTCGTATGTATGTAACTACTTTACAACATTTTGCATATTTATCAAGAAACGATAACAATGCTGTTCGCGACGCTGCGATTTTCGCCGATCGTCGACTATACACGACGTGCAGTTGTAAGTGATTTGGTTGCGCGTCGTGACGTCATATAATTGCCAGTTTTAGTTGTAATTTCGTTTTAGTTTGATTTTCCATATTATTATTAAAATAAATAAATAATAATGCGATTCCGTTAATAGATTTAGATTGAAATGTTAGATATTAGTTTTATATAATAATTTACCAGTTTATAGCATGTATAATATATAGTTCTTTTATAGTTTTAGGTAAATTTATATTAATCGGTTTTTAAAACAGTAATTCGGTAAATATTGTTAAAATAATAATTTAATCTTGTTCATAATAGTTTTGTATAGTCAAATAACAGATTAAAATATTCAAAATGACCGTAAATACAAATTAATAGAAAAATATAATGTGTAACTTGTACTAACATCGCTGTCAATTCAGTGTTTTTTGTTATTTTCGAATAGTAAATGATTAAATTATATAATGTTGTATATACAGTTAAATAGAGAAGTTCGTGTACTTTAAGAATATATAAATTACAAATATATCAGATAAATAGTTTAAAAGATGTAAGTAAAAAACTGTAACATTGATAGTGAAAATTGTTACGTAAATAAAGCCAAAACGGCTCGGTGGCTTGCGGCTCTCGTCACGGTATAGCTCAATACAAGGGATAGGCGACTAAAGTCGCGTAATGTGTGTTCGGACAACGAGTATAACTACAACAAGAAAAATAGGAAGAAATAATAGAAGAAAAATAGTTCAAGAACATTTAGAAGACATTTATAAGAAGCCGCCAGCCATCTACCGTTATATCGATATATAACACATATCGTTTTATTCGGCGATCCCCGCGCACCCCACGATCCGGAACCTATAGTGTACAGGGCGTCAGTGGCTCGTTCATTCGAGATCCGCCCGTCCGGTACAACACGCTGGTCCTTCGAGCCGGATCTGGGGCGCACATAGTGACCGTTACGTCGCCGTCATCGTGTTCGTCAACGTCGTCGTGCTCTTCGTGTCAAGCTAAACGTTGCGCTGACCACCGTGATTGCAGTCGCGCTCGCCGTCACGCCGACTGCTGCGCGCTCACTGTCGCGCCCGTGCCGCGTTCATAATCGCGCACTCGCTCGCGAAGCGATTGTTGCGCGCTCGCTGTCGCGCCCGCGCCGCGCTCACCGTTGTGCGCTCACCGTCGCGCCGACTTCTGCGCGCTCACTGTCGCGCCCGTGCCGCGTTCAATATCGCGTACTCGCTCGCGAAGCGATTGTTGCGCGCTCGCTGTCGCGCCCGCGCCGCGCTCACCGTTGTGCGCTCACCGTCGCGCCGACTTCTGCGCGCTCACTGTCGCGCCCGTGCCGCGTTCAATATCGCGTACTCGCTCGCGAAGCGATTGTTGCGCGCTCGCTGTCGCGCTCGCGCCGCGCTCTCCGTTGTGCGCTCGCCGTCACACAGACCGTCGTCACTACTGTTGCGACTACCGCCGTGTTAACCGTCGCGCTCTCCGCCGCACGTACTACCGCGCTGAACCTCGCAGACGCAGTCGCTGTCGCGCTTACCGTCTTCGTCTACCTTCGCGCATCATCGTCTGGCTTCGTGTACCGTCTTTATCGTCCGTCTTCGTTCATCATCGATACTCATCGTCCGACATCAGTGATTGATCTTCGTGCATCATTATCCATCTTCGTGTAACATCAACAGTCTTCGTCCGTCTTCGTGCATCACAGTGACTAC